>OU426987.1:137645009-138005009 GCA_911387755.1 Chrysotoxum bicinctum | reverse complement strand
CCGTCATAACTCTCTTAGCTTAAGAACCAAGCTACGGCTGTTTCGATCCAACGTCGGATCGATGGGGACTTTCGACAAATTGTTTGTAATAGTGTTCCCAACATTCATGCCAATTTTCAGCTTTGTGCGAATTAATGTAACCTTGAATGTCTATTTTGACCGGGCTATATCAATAATACCTTAGTGCTCTTTGCTCAGTTTTTTGAGTCTGTGTATTCTAGTTCAAGCCCAAATTTTACTCAGCCTCCAGAGAATATTCATAAGGTTGATATTGGAGCTATACATATAGAATACTCTGATGTTTTAAACGCACTTAACTCTCTCAAACTAAATTCAAATCCAGGTGTTGATGGCATCCCTGCAACAATCTTGAAGCGTTGTTCAAACTCCCTTTGTACACCATTACTATATATTTTTCAATTATCATTGTCAGCTGCGGAATTTCCAGACGAATGGAAGTCTTCTTTCTTAATCCCCTTTTTTAAATCGGGTTCAAAAAATAATATTGATAATTATAGGGGTATTTGCAAGCTATCGGCAATTCCTAAACTTTTTGAAAGTTTGGTAAAAACCAAACTTGATTTTCTTGTAAAAGAACATATTAGTGATGCTCAACACGGGTTTATTTAGGGATGATCAACTGTTACAAACCTGGCTTGTTTCTCGTCATTTGTTGTGGACGCTATCGAAAATGGAAGTCAGGTGGATGCTGTATATACAGATTTTAGCAAAGCTTTTGACTCGGTTAACCATGAAATTCTGCTTCTCAAACTCGAAACCTTTGGAATTCATTCTAACTTACTGAAATGGATATCTTCATTTTTAATTGGAAGAGTCCAAAAAGTAAAAGTTCAAGGATATACATCTAGGTCAATTAAATGTACTTCTGGTGTCCTTCAGGTTAGCAACCTAGGGCCACTATTTTTAGATGACATTGTTAACTGTATCAGCTATAGCAAATGCCTTATATATGCTGATGATCTGAAATTATTTTTAAAGATAACTGCTATTGATGATTGCTTTAAGCTTCAAAAGGATCTTGACAATCTGTCTAATTGGTGTAATTTGAACTTTCTAAATCTTAATGTCAAAAAATGTTTCGTTATTTCTCTACCTAGAAAACTTCGCACTCATGAGTTTACGTATACTCTTGAATGCAATACGCTTATGAGAAATTTAAAAGTGAAAAATTTAGGTGTTCATTTTGACTCAAAATTTTCATTCTCTCTTCATGTTGATACGGTTGTTGCTAGAGCTAACTCAATGTTAGGATTCATAAAAAGAAATTCTTCTGATTTTACGGACCCTTACACACTGGTTTCTCTTTATACTTCCTTGGTAAGACCAAATCTTGAATATGCGGGTATCATCTGGAACCCTTACCAACAAACTTTCTCCGATGGAATTCAAAGAGTTCAGAATCGATTCACAAAATATGTATTTTATAAATTCCGATGGAATTTTAGCCCTACTTCTCAAGCCAGGCAAAGCCTTTTGAGGTTACAAGATCTCAAGTCCAGAAGAACAATTCAGGATATTGTTTTGGTGCGAGATATTCTTTGTTATCATATTAAGTGTCCTTTGTTACTTGCCATCGTTCATATTTATGGCCCAACTCGACCATTAAGGGACTGTTTTACTTATTCTTAAGAACTTGATATCTGGTATTGTTGTTATATTATATTCTATATTACATTTATATTATTTTTTTATATTAATATTGTTATTATTCCTAGTATATTATTATTACTTATATATTTAAATGTAATCTGTTCAGCTTTATAGCTCGTAGATGAACAGCTTGAGCAGTGCTAACGATCGTTGGCTCGTGTGGTGATGAAGGGGTGAATATAGGTCATTGTTGATTGCTGACTGGTCTTTTGGTGGCTTAAAACTATGCTGTGCTGCGTCCGTGCAACATCATAGAAGTTTTCGAAGCTGTCTTCTCCAGCTATTCCAAATGCTTGATCCATCATGGAAAGCACCTATAGATATCGGTCGTCTATGGCTGAGTTACCTGTAATTAAATTAATAAGAGGACTGGAATGCGTTTGGATTTTTTTCAGCATCTTAGTGCTCAGATTGTAGATATATTTGTCAATCGGGACAATTCCTGAAGCTTCGTACAGCTTTTCATTGCTATAATAGCGGTAAGAGTTGGGTTTTCGGTGAAGCGATGTGCAATGGTGGAGAGCTTTTCGCTCGAATAATTGCAATTTTTTCATGTAAGTAGGGCTTATTGTAAACCATATAGGGAAACAATATATCAGAAGCTTCGTCCTGGTTTGGAGACCACCTCTCACTTTCATAGGGGGACGTAAAAAGGCATAATTTGCCTTACGAAGTGTGAATTTGGTGTGTTGTTGAACCTTTCGAAGAAGTAAACTCCAAGGTATTTAACATTTTTCTTGGTCAGATACAAGAACGACGTCATTGTGTTGGAGTTCACCAAGTATAGGAGATTTCTTTCCCACAATTTGCTTGAAGGTGTCTGGTCCAGGCTTTATGACGTTAAGTCTTTTCCTGAATTGGGAGTCTATGAATACTTTGGTGTTTTGTTTGATGAGAGTATTGAGGCACTTGAGTTGGGAATGAACACTCTGGTATTCATCTCCGTGTGTACTTAAAGTACGATGAAAAATTCTTTGCAGAATTTTCCGAAGCTTTTGCTTTTGAGCTTTCAATAATATCGATTGTGGAATCGATTTCTTGGTTGCTAAGGTTTGTCGATGTGTTGGGCGTGTTATTCCGAAGCTTATCCGTTAAGGAACTTTGGAATACTTCCCAATTAATTTTTTTATAGTTTATGAATTCCTGCTGAGGAGTAGCAAGAGTATTAAGATTTGTCAGGAGACGAATAACTAGTTTTACCGCTAAATGGTCGGAATCAGCTACAATTGCAGTGCAGGTGAAATTAATAAGTGAGGGAATTCTACAAATAAGATGTGGAGAGCACATGAAGAAGTCAGGTGTCGAAGGAGTTCGGGGGAATGTAGGGATTGGTTGAGATACAATCTCGAAGTTGTGGTTGTGTGAATTAGCACAGAGCCAGTCAGAGATAGCTACTCCTTGAGGAGAGCTTATGGTATCGTGCCATATTTGATGGCGCGCGTTTAAATCGCCCCCAATTATAAATTGAGCGTAATTTTGGCATAATGCGTTAAGCAAATCGAGATCGTGTTTGATGTTAGTTTGGGATGCGAAGCACTGATTATACAAAGATGCCATAAGGATACTTTCGTTATTTTCGAGTGCAATGACTACACAAGTGACTTCAAATGTAGTTAAACCGTGGATAATTACCTTTTGGCATTGAAAACTTGATTTTACCAGAATGGCAGTACCAGTTCTGGCAATATCTTTGTCTGTGCGGAAAAGAGTGTACTTATTGAAGTAAAGCCGATGCCTTGAGACTAGTTTAGTTTCAGAAAGCAAAACGGCGTCGGGTTTGTTTTTAGTGAGGAATTTTTCGAGGGAAATCCGTTTAGGATGAGATATTAAAGATCCAACGTTATACGCGATAACGTTTAATTGGTTTATTGTCCTAGACATATTTTAAAGCAGAAGTCAAGAAACATATGTTTTTTATCGTAAAGAGGGAGAAAATCTGTGATTTTCGAGAGAACTGTGACAAAGTCACAAAAAGAATGAACTCGTTGTGGTCTTGGGAACAATAATTGTTTTGACACCAGTTGGTTTAGGTTTTTTTTTTTTATTTAGGGTTTCTTGGCTCAGGATGGGCAACAGGAGTGGATTTGGTTTGGGGTTTGGCTTGGGGTTTAGGGATATTATTATTGTGTATACTGTTGTTAATTTTAAGTATATCAGCAAAGGACTTACCTGGAGTAAATTTCCTGGACGTGGGTTTCATCGGTTGTTTTGCCATTAATCTAGCTGTTTCCTTTTCTTTTTTGGCGGCTACCACCTTATTTCTGTAGGGACATCCTTCATAGCTTGCTGGGTGCGCTTCTTCTTTGCAGAGAACGCAATACGGTTTACCAAGCTTGGGATCGGTCCTCAAACACATGCCTCGTTCGTGATTTTCACTACACTTAACACAACGGTGCTTCATTTGGCAGATAACACTGACATATCCGGTTCGGTTGCAGCTTCTCCCATCTCACTGCTTCACCAAGTAGATTCCGGATCCGGCTAACGGCTACCAGGTCAGTGCATTTTTGAAATTCAACAACAAAGGCGTTGAAGCTTGAAGTTTTGTCCCTCCTGGAACGGAATGGAGACGCTTTAACAGCTTGAAATTGTAGAGTTCCTAGGTGTATTTTTTTTAACAAAATTATGCACTTGCTGTCTTCCTTTTTGAAGTGAACGAGTGGTGCTGGATCTTGTTTTCCACAAGGTAGTTTTTGATAGTTTCGTTATCTTCCTTTGTCGTTGTCTTCACAATTGTTTTTGTTTTGTTGACATTAACAATTGTGTACTTCACCTTTGTTTCCTTCAATTGGAAGTGCCGGTACATCGTGGCAGTTTGTAAATTGTAGCATTCGGGGCTATATTTTTTCGATGGTGGCTGCTTGCTTGTCAGTTGATGTTCTTTGTGCTGTTGATGATGTTGTTGCTTGACTGGATGGTGTCTTACGCTTCTTTGCTGGCGCTTTCATGGTGAATCCAACGTCTTCGTCTTTTGCTTCCGCAGCAAGTTTTCGCCTTTTGCTGCAGCTTTGGGCTCAGCTTCTTTCATCCTTTTTTCGGTTGAAAGAACTCCAGTTGAAGAAGCAGTTTCCATCATGCTGATTTCTTCCGCTTCATTATCTTCGTTTGCCAAATTTTGGTTGAGGTTAACTTCTACCTCTGGCGAAAATTGATTTAAGATTTTGTCCACCTCGAAATTAAGTCGCACTGCAAAGTCAGTTGACACATCTGGGCCGTAGAGGCTTCGCAGGTGCACGACTTCACGTTTTATGGTGCTGATTAATTGCTCCCTGGCAGCTTTCACCTTCTCACGTTGACCCATTGTGACAGAGAAGTCTACCTGCCTGTCTGGTTTTTTTTTTTCTTCACTTAACACTTTATTCCTGTGTAATCCGGTTGTTAATTACTTTTTGTGTTTACACTACAGGTAACACGTTTTAAGATTCACTTTTATTAATTACTTTAAAATTTCGGTTTAAGATAATCACTAGAAAGGTTCGCACAAGAATCTGTCCATTATTATAGGGTTGTATCCATTTGCATATGCAATGTATTTTATTGTGTTTAGTTCGTTGTTATACTCGTTTTTATCCATTGGTATATTAAATAATCTGTTTATAAAAGCATTATACTCGTAAGCTGCCATTTTTTGTTGGTATGGATGATGGGAGTCCTTATGTATGGTTATGTCTGTTGTTGTTGGTTTCCTGTATACTTTATATTTGAATTTGTTGTTGTTTTTAGTAATGTTTAAATCAAGAAAGTTTATTGTGTTATTATTTTCGATTTCTGTGGTGACTTTGATTTTGGTGTTAATGTTGTTGATGTATTTAGTTAAAATGTCTATTTGTCTATGCGTTCCGTCAAATATGACAAATGTGTCATCAACATATCTTGAATATGAAATAATTTTATGTTTTTGTGGATTTGCTGTAAACAAAATGTATTTATTTTCGAAGAATAATATCAGCTATATCTAAGACCACTTAGAGGTGATCCCATAGCTAATCACTTGGTCTGGATATAGTATTTGTTGTTAAAAATAAATAATAATAATAAATATCAGCTATAAGACCACTTAGAGGTGATCCCATAGCTAATCACAAAGTGAAGTAATTTTGTTTTAGCATGATTTTTATTAAATTAGTTCGTCGATTTGAGTTTATTGATTGTTACTGTGGTAGTAAGGTTTTCTTTCAATATGTTGATGCTTTCGTCTGTTGGTATATTTGTATATGTAGTATATGTTTGTTATGTCGAAAGAAATTATTTTGTGGTTTGGGGAGAGGTTTTTGTTTTTAAGTTTTTCCCTTGTATATAAAAACTATAGTACTCTGACTCTCATGAAGAGGAACGAACGATGCGGCGCCATACAAGCGTATTCCATAACTTTTTACGTAGAGTTATGGAGAGTAATAGCCCGGTCAAAATAGACATTCAAGGTTACATTAATTCGCATAAAGCTGAAAATTGGCATGAATGTTGAGAACACTATTACAAACAATTTGTCAAAAGTCCCCATCGATCCGACGTGTGGAAAAAAAATTATTCAAGGTCAAATGTTGCAAAAATCGTTTTTTTGCATTTTTCAGCTGAACGGCAAGTTTTATCATAAGATAGGTGAGACAAAAATTATTCATCATGCAATTATCTATAGAAATCGTCTTCACACTTTTTCTCCTAAGAATCACCATTTTGGAGATACAGCGATGCAAAAAGTTGAAAAATTTGTGTTCTTCATATGTATGTCAATTACCGTTATATACATTACATAACGGTAATACAAGTAAAAATATTAGTTTTCGTGGCGTATAGATACATACTCGTATTATACAATTCTAAAGCCAGATATACACTGTTCAAATGCATGACAAGCACGCGCAAGTGTATTGGTGAAAAAATCACACGTATAGATTGGATTTAGGATTAAAGCAAAATGAAAATCTTTTGAGTTTCTTTCAATCTAGCGTCCTGCATTGAAGTAGTGTATGCAAGATTGATGATTGACCATGCATTTATTGGTTCATTTGCGTATAGTTCGTTGAAGAGATGAGAACATAGTACAACATAAGCACTGATTTAAATATTAAAATAGTAAACAAAAAGTATGATGAAATGGACAGACAAAATAAAACAAATTACCTACTCGGATAAAATTGAAAAAATCTCAAAGACGTTCTTATATTCACAATTTCGCCGAAAAAAAACTCACAAAGCGCAACGTCCTCTCACCACACCGTCCATGTTAAAATAAAAGATTGAAGCCTCATGCTTGGTGTGTGTATATGCAACTTTAACCCGAATTTTCGAATACACTTGCACGTGCTTGCTATACATTTGAACAATGTATATTTGGCTTAAGAATATAAACTCGAAAGAAAACCCAGTCCCTCATTTTATGTGACCGTACGGCCTTGAGCAGCATCTGTCTGCGACGCTCGTATACCTGCTCCGTTTTTAAGGGCCCAAACAAAATAGTATTAGTCCCAAGCGTTCCTTCGTAGTAAGAACAAGTAGTTATTGCAAACATAATTTGTGCAGTTTCTTGTTTGTAAGAGAAACGTATCAATTTTGCTTTATTTGTAGTAAACATTCGGCGGAAAAAGTACACTCGGAAGAGTACCATTACCGTAGTTAAAAGACGTCACGAACAAGAACAAGCTGGTACATCAATAATAAGTCCTCCTCGTACTAGAGCACGCGTAAATGAATCAGTTTTTTGTTTAGGTTACGTTACCTTAGGTTAAGGTGGCTGCTGACCGGAAAAGCCAACACACTTAGACCAATATTTGGTCCGTTGTGATACCACTGGATTTCAAAAATCAATCTTACTCGTTAAACCATTTTGAGCTAACAATGAAGCATTTGAGACAGTGAATGTCAGAATTGTTTTTTGTTTAAAAGAGTGCTGTTTATTCTGTGGCAATGAATTGAATAAAGCGTTTGAAATGAAAAAAAGCACTGCAATATCGGCGTCAAATTTGTAATGTAATTAGGTGCTTAGATAAGTTTCGGTACTTATCTTTTGTAAAAAATACTCATAATCGCTTTCGTCATTTCCAATAGTAGTATTTTTCAATTAGATACAAAATTTTCAACTCAATAGGACCACAATAGATCGTTAAATAGGCCTACCGGGGAAGCCACCTTTAAAAAAACGCGCCAAGTGTACTACTTCACGGGTGGCGCGGAACCGTGTGCATATTATGAAAAATACAACTTTTTCAACTTTTTGCTTCGCTATATCTCCAATATAGTGATTCTTAGGAGAAAAAGTGTTAAGACAATTTCTATAGATAATTGCATGGTGAATAATTTTTGTCTCACCTATCTCATGATAAAACATGCCGATCAGCTGAAAAATGCAAAAAAACGATTTTTGCAACATTTGACCTTGAATAATTTTTTTTCCACACGTCGGATCGATGGGGACTTTTGACAAATTGTTTGTAATAGTGTTCTCAACATTCATGCCAATTTTCAGCTTTATGCGAATTAATGTAACCTTACCCTTATTTTTGAAGCTAATTTGACCGGGCTATAAGGACAGACGATAATCAGGAAGGGGTAATAATATTTTCGGTAAAAGCAAACCGAAGGTGCAGAACAAAGCGACGACAATAAAACTATTTTCTGTTTTCTTTTTATCAATTTTCTATACAAATAAGTATGAGGTGGCATTTTTTGCTTCACGCATAGAGAAAAAACGGTACATTGTTTGGTTTGATTTTTTTCGTTCGCTGTTTGAATGTATATTGGAGCAAATGTAGAATTTATATTCAAATAGACGAATTTTTAAACGGTACCACTCAGAACAATTATTTTGTATAGATAGATAATTATTTTTGTAGGCAGATTTTTCAAATGCAGAATTTCGAGAATTGGAGTCTTGAGTATTATTCTGAAATACAGAAAAATTATATTGAAAGCTAAAATTTTGAAGAGTAGAATTTTGGAATGCAGAATTTTGAAAACTTTAATTTTGACAAGTAGTATATTGAAAACTAAAATTTTATCAATTAGGAATCTTGAAATTCAAAATTTTGAGAAGTAGAATTTCAAAATGTAGAATTTTGAAATACAAAATAACAAAAAAAAAAATCATGTGATACATCACTTCCTACATCACGAGTATGCAATTTTTAACTCGGTAAGATGCCTAGTTTAGCCAGAAATCACGTTAGAAGATGTCAACTTTGGGGGTCTACGAAGCTCCGTTTAGTGGCAAATCGCATTTAAAGATAAACATTTGTTTTTCGTTATATGCGATACGTGGATTGAAAGGTGGCACTCCCTAGACCACGAATATGCAATTTTTAATCCTCTATATATACATAGTTTAGCCAGAAATCACGATTAAAAATGTCAACTTTGGGGGGTCTACAGAGCTCCGTTTAGCGGCAAATCGCATTTAAAGATAAGCATTTGTGTTTCGAAAAATAAAAATATTTTCACATTTTTTACTTTTAATGGAAGAAAAATATATGTATGTATTAAATGTGCTTTTTTTTTGTTTAATTTGTAATAGGTTAACTTCAACTACTAAATCAGAAAAAAAAAATTTCTGCTAAAATAATTAACTTGGCGGTTTTTAAATGTGGCAACAATGTCTTATTTTTTCATATTTCAGCCGTTGGATTTTTAAAATAAACTTTTCAAAACTCAATATTTCGAAAACCCCATGCTAGATTTTTTTAAACTTGATACGTAAAAGTTTATCAATATAATCTACAAGATGTGAGAAAAAAAAATTTATTTTACCTAAAAATAAAGGTACCCACCATACAAATGTAAAAAAAATTAAAAAATAGTTTTCAAAAATCGTATTTTTCTCGAAAACGGCACCTGGAATTTTGATACATTTTTTTTCTTTGTATGATCTTTAATTTAAATTTTGAAATTAAGATATTACAGCTTGTACATACCATAGAACCATTTTTTCAAATTTTGACATTTGACAATTTTCTCATTATCGAAATTTTGTATAGAGATGCTTCCAAAAAATTTAAAAACATTGCGTCTCAAAGCTTTGAAAAAAATATTTTTTTAATTTTTGGAAAAAAAGTATTTTTTTTCTTGGAAAATTCGATATCTCAAAAACGGCTCAATATTTTTATGTGGAAAAAATTTAACTCGAGATTTTGATCAAAGTTGACTTTACGATGATAGAGAAAACGAAAAAATATTTTTTTATCTAAAAAAATTGTTTTTGAAAAATCAATGTCTTGAAAAAGTTCGAGCGATTAATTTTTGAAAATATTTCCTAGAATCTTTATTTTAAAATACTTAAAATAATTATACCAAATTTTTTTCCAGAACAATTTTAAAGAAATTTCTTATATTTAAAATTAGTTTAATAATAAAAGGTTTTTAAGACTTTGTTTGATTAAATTCGTACTTTTTATATTTATATTAACAAAACACAAAAAAAAACAAAATTTTTATTTTAATGAATTAATAATTTCCAAATTTGATGAAAATTCGTAGACAAACATTAAAAGAAATATTTGTTTGTTCAAAATTCGCAGGGCAAATATCTTATTTTTTTACAAAATATATGGATAAAAACTATTTTTTATAAAAAAAAACGTTTATTTTTATTTTCAAAGTTTTTCATGTGGAGTGCATCAATATTTTTTTTTTTAAATTGACACCAAATTCCTTTTTTTTTTTAATTTTTCTAAAATTGCTTATTGGCAATATGTAAATGCATACAACATATTTTTTCCAAGAAAGGTATCTGATTTTTTTTTAAATATTATGTCAATAATATTTTTTTTCTATTTATTCTATTTTTTTTTTAATTAATTTAAGTTTTCTAAAATTATTTTTTTCTCGAAAAACTTATTTGATTTTTTTTTCACAATTGCCTTATGTGAATATTTATAAATTTCTGAAATTGTTTATATAAACATAAAAAGTATTAAAAATTTTCTATATTTTTTGCAAACAAAGTTTATATGAATAAATTTTAAAAACTGGTCTATACCTATATCAAATTTCTTTTTTTTATTTTTAATTATATAAATGCCTATGAACGCATAAAAATATTTTTTTTGTAATCAAAATTATTTTCTACCATACCATATTTTATATACATAGGTATGTACATATGTAAAAGCTATTTTCTCTAATAAAACTATAGGTATACGTACCTATTAGATTTGCTTAAAGAAATAGTTTTGTACCTATATATATGTACATAATTATATTAATTGCAAAAAAAAAAAAAAAATTTCCACTATCTTACTACCCACTGCATCTAATGTAGGCAGTTAACCTAGTTGATTGCAATTATTATTTTTGTTCTTCAAAATTACACCAATTATTATACTTTTGAATAACAAAAATAATAATAATTGCAATCAACATAGGTAAGTTACCTAATATATTAGGGGTATTCATGTAAGCGCGGAAAACCCTCGTAAACCTCGTAAACCAGATAATTTTATCTCCGCAGAAACGAGCTGTCAAAATTTGTATGGGAAAAAGTTTCTACAAATCGCATAAAATTATCTCACAAATTTGCTGCGGAAAGTGCAGAAATTAACCTCGTAAACTAAAGAAGTATGGATTCTGACATTTCACAAAATATTTCCCACATTTACGCAAGTATTTGTTAGGGGGTGTTCATGAAAACATGCTGCGGAAAGTTATATCTTTCTACAAAGCGGAAAATTATCTCGTTACATGAATACCCTTATTAAGATAAAGTTCCTATGTAGATATACTAAAATTCAAAAAAGCCTAATCCTATCAAGAATCAATCTTCAAAATTATTCCTACTTAAATCTATTCAAATAGGTATGTGTGTCCATCCAAATAAAAAGCAACGTTGTATTCAACAAATACAATACAAATTGTTGTATTCAACAAATATTCTTGACAAAAAAATATAACAACAAAACACACAGAAGATCCCTCAAAAGGAAAATGATACAAAACAAATTTTATTTTCTCTTTCTCGTCTTTCTCATTGCCAGAGCTGATAAAATTTTCTCGCTCTTCCTTAATTACCACCCCACCCTAAATCAAAAGTCTCCACGACAATATTTTCCTACGACAGCGCCCTCGGTAGAGTGTATTCCATAACATTTTTTTCTGTTCCATGAGAGTACTATAGTTTTTATATACAAGGGTTTTTCTATTAAATTAGTGCAATTATTGATGCTATAGTTTGATGTGGTTGATGTTGTTTTTAATTATTTTCTGTAATGTTTTAGTTCCTTTGTACCCTGGTGCTTTGGTATAATTAATTAGGGGTCGGATAGGTGTTCCATTTTTGTGAATTTTGGGTAAGCCTGTGAATTGTGGTGCTCTTGTACTAGTTGGTTTTAGTGTATTTTTGTTGATGTTGGAAAATAGATTAGTGCATTTGTTTATGGTTTTGTTGATTTCTTTAGTATATGTCTTAGTGGGGTCATTTTGTAGGTCTTGTATTTTTTTGTTGTTGAAGAAAGTTTTTGTTTTTGTAATGTAGTCTTGTTGATCAATGATAACCATTGTATTGCCTTTGTCTGCTTTTGTTATTATTGCGTTATTATCTTGTAATTTTTGATTTATGGTTTTTAAATTGTATTTGTCTTCTTTATATTGTGGAGATTTTTGTTTATTTTGTTGTTTTTAACTAGTTTTTTAATTTTTTAATTAATGATGACTCTTGTTTCGTTTTGTATTTCGTTTTGTATTTATTGCTGCCTCTGCATTAATAACTTCTTGATTGATATAGTTTTTGTTATTTTTGGGATGTTATATTTAAGTCCTTTGTTGAGTGTTTTGATTTCGGTGTTAGTGAATTGGATATTTGTGTTATTTATTAGGCTTGATTAGGCTTGGGTAAAAGGTGTGTGTGTTAGAAAGTTTTGTTGTATGATATTGTTTACTTAGTAATTTTTGTAGTTTTATATTCAGTTTGGTGGTAATTTCTATTGCAATTTTTTGTATGTGTTGGTTTATTATTTATGTGTAAGGGTAAGCTGCGATGTGATGTATGTTTTGATATAATTTTAGATGGAGCTTGTATAACGTATAATTTAATTTGATTTTTTTACTGTACTGCAGAAAATATTGTTGCTGTTCGCAATAGCGTGGCTGAAGAGCCGTCCACCTCAACTCGTCGTCATGCCCAACAATTTGACCTCCCATGCTCGTCGTTGATGAACATTATGCATAAAGACTTGCATTTACACGCTTACAAGGTGCAATTGACTCAAGAACTAAAGCCTCTTGACCATTTCAAGCGTCGTCAATGGTCAGAATGGTGGCAAGAAATGGCAACAGTGGATGATCAATTTTCGAAGAAAATCATCTTCAGTGATGAGGCACATTTTCATCTCAGTGGATTCGTCAATAAGCAGAATTGCCGCAGTTGGGCAAATGATAATCCAAGAGTGATTGTCGAGAAACAAATGCACCCACAAAGAGTAACTGGTTGGTGCGGTTTATGGGCTGGCGGCATCATCGGGCCGTATTGTTTCCAAAATGAGGCCGGTCAGGCAGTTACTGTGAATGGTGTTCGCTATCGTGAGATGATAACGAACTTTTTATGGCCCGAATTGGAAGATATGGATGTGGACGATTCGAGTATGTGGTTTCAACAGGACGGTGCCACTTGCCACACAGCTAACGAAACAATGGCTCTTTTGCGCGACAAATTCAATGGCCATGTTATCTCACGTGGTGGCGATGTCAATTGGCCATATGATTTGACACCGTTGGACTTCTTTCCTTAGGGTTATTTGAAAGAAAAGGTGTACGTCGATAAGCCAGCAACAATTCAAGAGCTAAAGAATGAGATAATTCGGCACATAAACGGCATAGTATGTAACGGGGTAAAAGGATGAGAACCCGTTGATAGGATTAGGATAGTTGGAAGGAAAAAGAATCAGAAAAGGAAACAGGATGTGGATAGTATTATGTATTAGTAAAGTAGTTAAAGTATCATTATACATATAATATTAATTACTATATTGCAATGACAACACTTTAAGTTAATCTAAAATGTCAGAATAAACTGAAGTCACTTTGTGACGAACCACTGAGATAGAAGGTCTTTTCACTCAAGTATATTTTATTGGCGACGAGTCGATTTTATATCGAGCCTACAAGTTAGTGCTTAATAAAGTCTTTACATATAATAAAAAAATAAAGTAATAATAATTACGTCAAGATTATAAAAGAAAGTTTTATAATAATACCTTAATAAAAATGGCCGTTCCACCCGAAAAAAGGCAAGTTTTTCCATCCGACGAAAAGCTAGATGTCATTCTCAAGCAAGTCCAGGCGAACCACGTGGTCGGCAACATGCCTAACTTTATACCAGGGAACAACTTTAGCACATACGAAGTTCGACTTAAAATGTTTTTTAAGATTAATAAAATATCTGCCGAAGATCAAGTTGGAATGCTTTTAACATTATTGAGCGATGATGTGGTCGAGAAACTGATGCATTTGGTACCATCAAATACTAAGCCTGAAGAGATGACCCTCGATGCCCTTTTGGTGTGCTTAAAAAACCATTATTCTCCCACAGGTAATGTTATTGCAGAACGTTTTAAATTTTACAACTTAAGGCAATCACAAGGAGAAAAAATCTGCGACTTTGTTGTGAGGTTAACGTTTTCTTCACAAAAGTGTGAGTTCCCCAATGTAGTTTTGGATGAAATGCTACGAGACATATTCATAGTTGGTTTAAGCAACAATGGATGGCAACAGAAATTGATCGAGATTGGAAAGGCATTAAAATTTGACGAAGCCGTCAGCAAGTCTCTTAATTTTGAGCTAACAGAGGTTGAAACACGTGCTATTAACAGCCCAGCAACCATAAATCAATTTTGTACCCAAAGAAGAACAAGTCAAAGAACGAGTAATGATAACTTCAAGCACAGTCAATATCGTCAGTCGAGTTACAAGCCCATTAGTCGTCGGAGGTCCAAGTCAAACAGTCGTCAGTCCACAAGGTCATCGAGAGGAGAGTGTTCGAGGTGC
Organism: Chrysotoxum bicinctum; assembly: GCA_911387755.1. Classification (NCBI taxonomy): domain Eukaryota; kingdom Metazoa; phylum Arthropoda; class Insecta; order Diptera; family Syrphidae; genus Chrysotoxum; species Chrysotoxum bicinctum. Next base: position 137,990,372 of record OU426987.1, on the reverse strand, counting down.
GATCGTAGTCATCACGAAAACAATAAGTGCCCTGCTGTCAACTGGACCTGTTATCGCTGTAAAAAACGTGGTCACATAGTGTCTAAATGTCGAGCTAAAAAAGTTGTGTACTTTGTCGATGAAGGAGGAGCAGAGTCGTCAGATGGAGAAAGCTCAGAAGTATTATGCAATGGTACAAAAGAGTTGTATGAGGGGCTCTATTGGTATTCTAATGTCAACAGAATAAATGCTCCAGTGTTTATCGATGTCATTATTGCGGATGCATCTATAAAAATGGAAGTTGATTGCGGTGCGTGTACGAGTGTCATCAGTCAGGAGCAGGGTTGCGAATTTTTGAATTAAAAAATCCTTAGGTCATAAGTCTATAGATGACTTGTGAATTAAAAAAATTTAATTCATAAGATATTTGGTGACTTATGAATTAAAAAAAAATTAATTCACAACCCCCAAAGTGACTTATGAATTAAAAAAAATTTAAATCCTAAGCTACTAAGTGACTTATGAATTAAAAAAATTTAATTCACCACCTACCAAGTGACTTATGAATTAAAAAAAATTAAGTCATCAGGGAGTAAGTGACTTATGAATTAAAAAAAATTTAAGTCATGAGCAACAAAGTGACTTATGAATTAAAAAAATTTAATTCACCACCTACTAAGTGACTTATGAATTAAAAAAAATCAAGTCATCAGGGAGTAAGTGACTTATGAATTAAAAAAAATTTAAGTCATGAGCAACAAAGTGACTTATGAATTAAAAAAAAATTAATTCACCACCTACTAAGTGACTTATGAATTAAAAAAAATAAAAGTCATCAGGGAGTAAGTGACTTATGAATTAAAAAAAAAATTAATTCACAAGTCAGTTGGTGACTTGTGAATTAAAAAAAATTTAATTCATAAGTTAGTTGGTAGATTGGAAATTTTTAAGCTTGTTTTGACTACATAATTATTTAATTATTAACGAAAGCTTTTGGAAATTTTTTTTGGAGTTGCCGTTTATGCATCCCTTATAATCCAATTAAATAAAAAGCGATATTGATAAAATATTTGTGTTGAGCAAATGATGGGTTATCATTATATAAATTTCGTGAGTGCATATTTGTAAGCATATGCCTTTAAATTTTTTGGTTTTCATATTTTACATGAGTTGGTTATTTGATATTTTCTTGTAAAATTGTTTCAAGTACCTGAAACTAATTCAATATGTATTTTCAATAAAATTGAAAAAAAAAAAACATTCCGTTTTCTTAATTAAGCACTTCGAAACTTTTGGTACCTACTCAGTAAGTATAACATTTAATTTTAATTTTTAATTTTGAATATCTTTTTAGCTTTCAAATCTAGTTTTTAAATCATAAGATTATCACGCTAGTTTATAAATTATCCATTTCATAATTTTTCTAATCAGCATTTATCCATTAACTTATGAATTAAATTTTTTTTAATTCATAAGTCACTAAGTTAGTTTTGAATTAAATTTTTTTAATTCATAAGTCACTTACTTGCTGATGATTTGAATTTTTTTAATTCATAAGTCACTTACTTGCTCATGACTTAAATTTTTTTAATTCATAAGTCATTTAGTAGGTTGGGAATTAAATTTTTTTAATTCATAAGTCACTTACTTGATGATGATTTGAATTTTTTTAATTCATAAGTCACTTACTTGCTCATGACTTGAATTTTTTTAATTCCTAAGTCACTTAGTAGGTTGGGAATTAAAATTTTTTAATTCATAAGTCACTTACTTGCCCATGACTTAAATTTTTTTAATTCATAAGTCACTTAGTAGGTTCTGAATTATTTTTTTTTAATTCATAAGTCACTAAGAAGCTTATGATTTAAATTTTTTTTATTCACAAGTCACCAACTGACTTGTGAATTAAATTTTTTTTAATTCATAAGTCAGTTCCTAGCTGCTGAATTATATTTTTTTTAATTCATAAGTCACTCACTAGCTTGTGAATTAAACCCAAGCTTAAGCTAACAAGTGACTTAAGCTTTTGCAACCCTGGTCAGGAGGGTTATGAAAAGTATTTCTCTAAGTTAAGTATTTGTCCTTATGATAAATTATATACTGTTACTGGTGAAAATATTTCGGTTCTAGGTAAAATTGTTGTTCCAGTGCGATTGGTAGATTAAAAAGATGGTCAGTAATTTTATCAATGTATGATTATGAAATTAAATTCAGACCAGGGCGCCTAATGGGTCATGTAGACGCTCTTTCGCGTTTACCCTTGGATGAACCAAGTGGTGTCCCTGAAGACGGAATGGATTGCGTTAATTTTTTCAATGAGGGTCATGAAATACCTCTAGATTTTGAAACCATACGTAAGTGTCAAAAAGAGTGTCTCTTCTTGAACAAAATCCATAAATTTATCCAATTCGGTTGGCCATATACGAGTAATGATGATATTGAAATTCGTTCTTATTTTTTGAAAAGAAATGATTTGCATACCGAAAATGGATGTCTGTATTATCTACATCGAATAGTCGTTCCATTTAAATTAAAAGAACAGGTTTTAAAAACTGTACATACGAATCACAACGGTATGGTTCGAATGAAGATTTTGGCTTGGTCATATGTTTGGTGGATGAAAATAGACGATGACATAGAGCGATATGCAAAAACATATGACCTAGCCAAAATCTTCATTCGAACCATACCGTTGTGATTCACCCAATCATTACAATAGTCCAGATAGGACACCACTTTCCCAACCTACAGAAAGGTCCTTACGACCAAGAAAAGATATAAAGAAACCTAAAAGACTATATTACTAAGATTTATAAAGTAATTATGTTATAATTTAAAATTATTAATTAATTGTTAAATTAAAGACTGAATAAAAAAAAAAATTATTTTTTATTATTACATACTTAAATGTTATTTTTCAATTATCATTTCATATGTATCATTACGTAATAAACTTAAGAAGGGAGATATATTATGTATTAGTAAAGTAGTTAAAGTATCATTATACATATAATATTAATTACTATATTGCAATGGCAACACTTTAAGTTAATCTAAAATGTCAGAATAAACTGAAGTCACTTTGTGACGAACCACTGAGATAGAAGGTCTTTTCACTCAAGTATATTTTAGATAGGAACAGGAAATGACATTAATTTGGAGTAGGATAGGATAGGACGCGTACGAATGTTTGACTGAAAATAAAAAAAAAAAAATTAAAACTTAGTATTCAAAATTACGTACTTTACAAAATAGCAAGTAGACAATGGAAAATGAATGACTGAAAATTAAAACAAAAAATTGAACCTGCGCATAAAAACAGTAGAACTTTTTTTTTTTGCTGCACTACACTATGGGTCGACCAAAAAAAAACGAACCGAGCCTAGCCTCAACCCTTTGCTTTCTGCAATGACCAAACGCCGTATACCTCCGAACCTACCTATGGAGCGCTCTATAGGGGGAATGGTACAACAATACGGTACCACAATTTCGATTTTATTTTCGAGGCAAAACCAGCTTCGGTCCGCCGAGCTAGTGCGCCAACGCTTCGCTGCCCTCCGACAACTCTTCAACACTTCAATTTAAAGTATGAATATATTGTAATATCTTTGCTAGGTTCTTTAAATAAAACTTATTTCTCTTTTTAGTATTTCTTCTTTATTTACACTTTCCAAATCCAAACAATTAATCTCAATTTATAATCAACTCAAATACTTTTAGTCAACTTTAAATCACACTTGTTTAATAACACTTTCCACAATAAGCAAACCTTTTGCACACTTTCATAGTCAAAAATCAACTGTGTTCCGCTCACCGTGAACACTCCCTTATATACTCAAATTAGTTGTTCTCGAAGGTTCTCATCTTCGAATGTTCTAGATGGTTGGAATAAGGGGAAATACATTTGACATTGGAAAAGAGGTTTTTGTTTCTTCCATAAAGTAGATATGCAATTTTCGAACAGATGGCGCTGTAGGAATATAAAGCTCTGTTCACAACATTGCCCCCTTCTTAAGATTGTTCGTCCCGAACAATTCTATCTCCAGCTTCGCCACTGTATCGGTGTAGTCGATCGCTATGCACAACTTTTAACTTTTCTCTTGCCGCTCTTTGAATTTCGTAAACAACGTCATTGATTTTCGTAACGACAGTATAAGGGCCTTCCCAGTTTTGTTGAAGTTTCGGCGACAATCCCTTTTGACGATGTGGATTATAGAGCCATACGCGATATCCTACTTGGAATCCTGTCGTGTTTACTCTTGTGTCGTACCTTTTTTTTTTGTTTTTTTTTTTTTTTTTTTTTATAATTTACGCGCACTACAGGGATTATGACTACCCTTAAAATGTTTTAGCACAGTGCGAGCGTTTTAGGAAATTGGGAGAGGATTTAAGAGGAGATACGGATGCACATTGGTTTTGAATGTCTGTACGAGTATATTACGAGTACAATGGGAGGGAAACATAGGGCCGTACCAACAATCAAACAAAGAGACGACTTAAATATTTGAGCGAAATGGACCATTATTTAAAGAGCTCTATAAAGTTAACCATAGATGTTATGAACTTAATATTTATGTGAACTCTAAATTATGAACCATTTATTATACGGAACCTAAAAAATAAAATACAGCGTATATGGTCAGTTATATAGAGTCAATTAAATAATGCTTCATTTCGCTCAAATATTAAAGTCGTCTCTTAATTTGATTGTTGGTAAGGCCCATAGAGTCGGGTAAAGCATTCCACATTCGTGTGGTGCGGCTGAAAAAATAATCTCTGAATTCAACTATACGTCCGAAATTGGGCGCAAGCGTAAACTGATGGGCATTCCTTGAAGCACGTGTATTACGGTTAAATAGTTTAAGGGGAGGAATGCAGCTGGCTATTTCACTAGAACAGTGTTTATAAAAATACCGGTAAAATAGTGAAAGACAAGAAACATTGCGACGGTGCTCGAGAGTTTCAAATGTTTCTGTTATATTTGTATCACCTATCATTTTTAAAGCTCTTTTTTGAATTCCATCCAAGAGACTCAAGTGAGTTATTGGAGCACCTGCCCAAATATGGGAATTATACTCGAGCTTTGGACGAATATAGGCCTTATAGATGACAGCCAGATCAGAAGGGGTAAAAAATTTCTTGCAACGTCGAAGGAAACCTAAGCACTTAGCAGCGTTTTTGGCAACATCGAATATATGGTCATTCCACACAAGGTGGTCTGTGATACACATACCGTGAACTGAGAGCTGTTTGGTTTCCTCAATGCAAGTGCCACTCATGGATAGCGGCATAGGGGGTGGGTTCTGCTTTAACGACAGGAGACAGCATTGAGTTTTTGAAGCATTAAATTCTACACGGTTTTTCATTCCCCATTTGACAATGCTATCAAGATCAGAATTTAATGAGCTTATCATACGCTGCCGTTCTAGATTCACATCCGAAGAACAAGGACATGTATCTGGAAACGAATATGAGAAGCTGAGGGTACTGTCATCAGCAAAAAAATTTAATGGATTAGAAGTTTCAGACAAAAGATCGTTGATGAATATCAGAAAGAAAGTCGGAGACAAAACGGAGCCCTGTGGCACACCAGCATTTATTTTATGGACTACAGATTTAAAACCGTCCAATACAACTTGTACTGAGCGGTTTGAAAGGTAGTGTTTAATCCATCGAAGAAGAGATTCATCAATACCAAATGCACGCATTTTCGATAAAAGAGCTTGATGCCAAACTCTATCAAATGCTTTTGAAATATCCAGTGCAATAATCTTACTTTCTTCAAAACGATGTAAAGATTTGTGCCACTGTTCGGTGAGATATACCATCAAATCACCAGTGGATCTATTGTTACGAAAGCCATACTGCCGGTCATTAAGAAGCTTTCGTTCTTCAAGATATTTCTTGAGCTGATAGTTTATCAGCGTTTCCATGACCTTAGAAAGAAGAGATGTAAGTGCAATTGGGCGATAGTTGGAGGGGGAAGAAGATTCGCCTTTTTTAGGGACAGGCTGGACAAATGCTGTTTTCCATCCACTCGGAAAGAGACCAGAAGAGTAGGACAGATAGAAATGCTTACGCAATGGTTTTGCCAGCGTTAAAGAACACCTCTTCAGAACAATTGGGCGATACTACCCGGGCCACCGGATTTATGTATATCGAGATCTTTAAGTACTCTTACAACTGAACGAGTGCAAAAGAAGATTTGTCCCATAGAATCATTAACGCTCTCAATTACAGGAGGAATCATGGCACTCTCTGGTAGCGTCGAATTGACAGCAAATTGTGCTGCAAGCAAATTGGCTTTTTCTTGAAGTTCGAAGTTCGATCGTAATAGACGTGTTAATAAGTGCTTAAGAAATATATCTATTTAAATTCTGGTTTTGCTGGTAATAATTACCGCAAAACTATTTTGTTAAATAAAATTTAAACTTTATTAGTTTTTCGTGACAAACATTCAATGCGATGGATGAACTTTGTGGAAAATGTGAAAATAGATTTAGTCGTAGCGACGGCAATGTAATTTTATGTAACGGCTTCTGCAAAAAAGTGTTCCATCGATTGTGTTGCGAATGCAAATTGTCTGAATATGACATAAAATTAATAAAAGGAAATAAGAATCTTGGCTATAGTTGCAGTGATTGTTTAGAATTTCCCAATAAGATTATTAATCATTATGAAAAATATTTGGAATCGCAGCAATCTAGTTATGAAAATATTATAGACATTTGAAAGAAGAGTGTGAATAATCTATCATCTCAAATTAGTGATATGGTTACTTCAATTAAAACGGACTTAAAAGAAAAGAGTGATAAGGATAAAGAAGAAGTGCAAGCAATTTCTGCTACGGTAAAAGAGTTAAATAGTAATTTGTTGATAAAATCATCGGAAAGTGCGAGCGAGAAAAATGATCAGTTAAAAAAAATGGAAGTTAATGTATGAGAGTGTTTAGTAAACAAAATTGATGAGTTAAAGAGTGAGGTAGTGAATTCCCGAATTAAAGAGTTTGAAACGAAAATGAAAGAAAAGGCAAAACCGTCTTATGCTGATTTACTAAAGAAACCAATTGAAATTGCACCCGTGTTAGTGAAACCTAAAGAGAGTCAGCATTTTGATGTGACAAAATCCGACATAAAAAAAAATGGACCCCTCTGCCCTTTCCATTAAAGTTAACAACATGTTTGAAAGAAAAAATGGTTCGTTTGCTATATGTTGTAACAGTGAAGACGCTATTAAAAAAATAGGAGATGAAATAAAAAATTTAGAAGGCAATGTTATTGAAGAGGCTATACAAAAACAAAACAATATTGTTTTTTCTACAATAAAATGCGTAAAGGTGTATGCATCTTTTAAGAATAAAAATAATTTTAACGATGGTTTGGAAGTAGATAGTAAAGCTTTTCATGGAATTATGGAAGTTAAAAAGATTTCCATTAAATATGACAGATGTGTGGTTTATGAAAAAATTGGTTGCTTTAAATGCCTAGGATATAACCATAGGTTTGATCAATGCACAAGTGAAAAAAGTTGTTTAAAATGTGGTGAAAAGGACCATGAAATTAAGGACTGTGTTAATGAAGTTAAATGTGTTAATTGTATGAGGCTTAAGAAAAAAAGCTAATCTTCCTGATATGGATATTAAGCATGATGTGCGTAGTGTAGAATGCCCAATCTATAGAAGACAATTAATTAATAAAAGAAGACAAATCAATTATTAGCAATTATCGGAGTTGAAGTGCTTAAGTCTTAATATTGAAGGTCTCGTAAATAACTTCTGTGAACTAGAGTCGTTGGTTTATGATGATAATTTTGACTTTATTTGTGCAACAGAAACCCATACTACTGATATGGTCGCAGATGCTGAAATTAATTTAAAAAGCTATCAAATAATTAGATGTGATTCCATATCTACGCATACAGGTGGTGTAATTTTTATATAAAAGATAACTGGAATTGTGAAATATTAAAAAAGATGACAATTGAAAAAAAGGTATGGTTTTTGTTAGTAAAAGTCCATAGACATAATGCTGTTTATATACATGGTGGTATCTACAGATCTCCGAGCTATTCTCCAACGATATTTATAGATAATTTTTCCAACTGGATGAACTTTTTAAGCTGTGATTTTAAATCTATGATAATAATGGGTGATATAAATGTAAATTTCTTAGTAGACAGTTCATATAAAAATCAAATAAGTGCAATATTAAATGATAACTCATATACCCAGTTAATAGAAGATCCAACAAGAATTACCAAAAACTCCCAAAGCTTAATTGACTACGTTATGACTAACATTCCGGAGAGAGTTAAAGCAAAGTGTGATAGTAAATTTAGGATAAATGATCATGAATTAGTAATTAGTATAAGTTCATTATTAAACTTTAAGCTAGAAAAAAAGCCCATGCGTGTATTTAAATACGATTCAGTGTGTTTCACCCTTAGTTTACGTAACTGTGATTTTTCTTTTAATGAAAACAATATATCGCTTGACGAGCTAACTAATAAATTCTCTATAAACTTCCTACAAAAGGTTGATAGTCTTACAAAATATAAAGATATAAATATTAATCATAATCCTTGGTTTACTGATGCTCTCAAGACTCTGAAAATTGAAAAGGTTTTGAAATACGAAAAAGCAAAAGTTTCTTGCCTCGTTGTCGATTGGAACAATTACAAGCTGTGCAGAAACAAATTTAAAACCGCGCTGAACAATGCTAAGAACAAATACATCAGTAGAAAAATTGAAATATGTGGTGATCAAAAATCAATGTGGAGAACATTAAAACTTTTCGTCTTAAAAGAAAGTAAAAAAAATATCAGTGAAGTTGTGCACAATAACAATATATACACCAAATGTCTTGAAATGTCCAATGTCTTAAACTCATTTTTTGTCGAAAGTATTGTCGATATTAGAAACAGTATTCCAAATAAACCGTACATTAATTCTGTGTTTGATTATTATTACTTAAGTTTTCAATTTAAAGAAATAAATTTGGATGACCTAAAGTCTGTGTTAAAATCCATGAACAACAAAAAAGATACAAACGGAGTGAACATTAAAATGTATCTTGACGCTTTTGAAATTTGTGGTGATATGTTGCTTAAAATCATTAATTTATCTTTGATTAATGGCGTTTTTCCATGTTGCTGTAAAGAATCTGTTATTGCCCCTATTCAAAATGTTAAAAACTCTAAGAAAGTGGAAGATTTCAGACCTGTCAATATGATGACACTGGAAAGTAAAATTATTAAAAAGATTGTATATAATAATCAGCTGCAAATTATTTAGAATCCTATAATCTTATTTCATGCTATCAATCTGGTTTCCGAAAAATTCATAATTGTGAATCCCTACTCAATCTTGTCATAACGAAGTGGAAAATTGACATTCATGACAAAAAAGTGGTTGTGGCAGTGTTTTTAGACTTGAAAAGAGCATTCGAAACTGTAGACCAGTTGATTTTAATTGATAAACTCAAAATGTATGGTGTGAGAAATAGAGAACTAAGTTGGTTCAAATCATATCTTGAAAATAGAACTCAAAGAACGAAAATTAACGACGTAATTTCAAACCCTGTGTCTGTTCTTCATGGAGTTCCTCAAGGATCTTTGCTTGGAGTTTTGCTGTTTTTAGTATACATCAACGATATGGAGAATGCTGTTCGTTTTTCTAAAATTATTTTGTTTGCAGATGATGGTTTACTGTTTATTTCTGGTAATAATATCGATGAATGTATAGATAAAATTAATTTAGATCTTCAAAATTTACAAGACTGGTTTGACAGTAATTTGTTAAAATTAAATATAAATAAAACAAAAGCTAAGGTTTTATATGGTTCTACTAATAGAAGCATCAGTATAAATAGTAATAATATTGAAACAGCAAATGAAATAAAATATTTAGGTGTTGTAATTGATGATAAATTAACTTTAGATGATCATGTTAATTATGTATGTAAGAAGATATAAAAAAAACTGTACTTCCTGAGTCGAATTCGAAAAAAAATGTCTATAAAAACAACTATTAATGTTTATAATACAATGATAAAACCACACTTTGAGTATTGCTCAAGTATTTTATTTATGTGTAATAATCAAAAAATGAGTAGATTACAAAAACTTCAAAATAGGGGAATGAGAATTGTTTTAATGTTTAATGGATTTACCCCAATAAGAGAAATGTTGTTTAAATTGTCATGGATGAGTGTTAACCAAAGAATTATGTATAATGTGATAGTATTTATATTTAAAATCAAATTTAATATATTGCCCAACTATTTGTATGAGTATATATCTTTTGTTGGTGATGTACAACCTTTAGCCTTACGCAATGCTGGTGATTTCAGGTTACCAAGATTTAGAAACTTTAAGACCACTAATATGATTCTACATAGAGGTTTAGATATTTATAACAGTCTTCCTTATATTTTAAAGAATGAGCATAACTTACAAAGATTCAAAAACAAATTATTCGAATATGTTAAAAATAGATTTATTTAATGTGTATAATATAAAATGATTGTAATGAATTTTTTAAATGGCAAAATACTGACAAATAAGTAAATTAAAAAAAAAAAAAATAAGGAGTGTCATTGAAAACGAGCGTAGGAACCGAAGACGAAGTAGTATTTCGTACATTTTTTACAAATGACCAAAAATGTTTACTACCTTTGGGACATTGTAGTATTTTTTGCCGTAATTTTTGATCATGTAAGAATTTCGTTCTTTGAATATGATCATTACAGGTCTTTCTAGCTTGTTTAAACTTTTTCCGATTTTCCCTCAGTAGGGTTGGCTTTTTAATATCGGAAACTTACTTCTCTAACCCTAATAACCTCTTTACAGCTCAAATCAAACCATGAGTTCTCTTTCGGTTTGATAGATTTTTCCCTATTCGGGATAAACTTTCTCATTCCGGAAAATGAGAAACAATTCTTTGGATAGAGTCAGATAGCGCATCGAATTCATTAGAAGTTGAGTTGCTATCCAAACTTGGGCTGCGATAAATAAAGCATGTATGAATGGTGCGCTTATGGATTGTAAATTTAAACCACATAAAATTAAAATTCGTATTTAAACATGGGCCATATTGTGGTTGAAGCTGATAAGCGACATCGTTCCGTACATATATAGCGACACCATTGTGAGGGAAAAATAGAGGCACTAAGCTATAACCAGGCAGGTTGAATTCTGTGTGATCAGAATTTTCACCCACCTGGGTTTCGCTAAGTGCCAAAACAGCTGGCCTGTTTTTCGCAGTATGGACATAAATAGGACAGACATTTTTTCTAAGCCCCCGAATGTTGCTACAGTCAACTCTAAATTCACCCAACATTACAAAAAACAAACATAAAAAAAAAACCAAATCAGACAATTAACTATGCTAATATCGAGTTTAGATCCCAAAATAACTTCACAATACAATTTACTATTAGTGTTATGCCTTAATAGTAAATGTATTGATCCGCCCCTGGACTCTAAAATAAATAACAGCAATCTATCTGATGTTTCTTTAGTTCAATCAGTTACACACAATTATGGCGTGACCCACAATGTATGTGCAACGACGAAACCAAAGTAAACTGTGGGTGATGGGTGAAGGAGAAAGAAGGAATTTACCGCTCACTGTGGTAGACACTTTTTGTTTTTGCGTGGGTGCTCATTTTTTGTTCCTGTTGTCGCACTACACAGTTCAAATGGTCACACGCGCCGCGAGGGGTTTTTATTTTTTTTTTTCTTTTCTTTTTCTTTCCTTCGACGCAACACAACCGATCACGTAGAGATCTATATCAATATTTTTCATCAGATTGTCTTCATTCGACCGCTGTAAGGGCTCATTCTAGTCCTGGTCCTTTCGTGGATGTCGATTAGCCTCTCTTTTAGGTCACTCACGTAATCCCCTGTTTCTTGAGACTCTTGTGATGGGTGTCTAAACTTTATCTCACTAGGCAGCCGTATGCTTCTTCCGAACAGGATTTCAGATGGTGTTTGTCCTGTCGAGCTATGTATTGCACTTCGGTAGGCCATCAAAAATAGTGGTATGTGCCTATCCCAGTTTCTTTGGTAGTCGCCTACGACTTTAGTGAGGTGCTCTTTTAAGGTCCTTAATCTCTCAACCATACCATCAGATTGCGGGTAAAGTGGTGTGGTTCTCGTTTTCTTAATGCCAAGGAACGCGCACACCTCTTGGAATATGTTCGACTCAAAGTTCCTTCCTTGGTCAGAATGGAGCTCCATAGGCACACCGAACCTGCTTACCCAGTTAGACACAATCTGGTCGGCCACGGTCTTGGCTTCTTGGTTCGGGATAGGGTATGCCTCATGCCATTTGCTGAAGTAATCCATTACCACCAGAATGTATTTGTTTCTAGGATTCGTTTCCGGAAATAGGCCAGCCACATCAACAGCAATCCTTTCAAACGGTGAGCCAACAATATATTGCATCATTTTTCCTTGCAGTTTTCTACCAGGTCCTTTGGTTGCAGCATAGGCGTAACAATTTCGGCACCACTTTTTAACGTCGTCTCTTGCGTGCAACCAATAGAATCGTTGTCTCACTTTTTCTAACATCTTGTTGATTCTCAATTGGCCTCCTGAAGGTCCATCATGCATCTCACGAAGAACCTCTTCGATTTTCGATTGAGGTAACACAAGCTGCATAACATAGGATTTACCATCAGCGGATTTCCATTATCGCCGAAGAACACCTTTTCGCACACGAAGTGTGTCCCATTGTGCCCAATAGGCCTTTAAAACTGGACTCCTATCGGAAATGTCATTCCATGCGGGTTTTTCTTCATGTTCCTTCCATGCCAGAAGAGGTTCAATGTCGGGCTCTTCTTGTTGAGCAGATCTTATTTCTTCATTGCTCCATCAATAAATGGGGTCAGTCCTTATTCGCAGAGTGTTGATGCTGACCATACGTTTGCCATTTGACTTTGACGTTGCTTCCACAGTCAGACTTTTATTGTTTCGTTTGGTATGAGAAACCTGGATGGTGTTTCTGGGGCCATCGATACCAGAAACCAACTTCTGCCCCTCGAAGTTGGTTCTTACTCGTTTCTCTGTTGGGAAACTTGTTCGGGAAGTAACACTGTTGTTCTTGTTATCTTGTTCTGAGTTTGAAACTCCGTGTCCACAATGTTGACAAGCTCTTCTTGGTGGTAATCGACATTGACGCTGTAAGTGTCCGGTCTTGTTGCAATTCTAGCACTTTGTAAGTCCGTTTCGTTGATTCCCTTGGACCTCATCTCTTCGGCATGAGCATTCATCGACGATGGCTTCTCTAAGACGATGTACTCCGTGAGAAGCTTGCTCTGCTGCTTCCATTGTCAAGGCAAACGCTAATGTTTCCGAAAGAGTTCGTTTTCCAGCAGTTCGCACGGCCCTTTGAAGATGTGTGTCGGAAATGGCTTGAACAAATGCCTCAACTGCAAACTGGTTGCGGATTTCTTCTCCAACATCTGGATATGCAAGTTTAACAAGCCTTTCAATGTCCGCTTGTAGCTGTTGTATAGTTTCGCCCCTCTTCTGAACTCTGGAATAGAGTCGTACTTTGAAGATTTCTTTCATATGGCTATTGCCAAAGCGTTCGTCTATAGCCTTAACCAAGAAATTAAAGTCGCCGCTCTTATCTGTTGGTATGGTTAGCAATAACTCAGCAGCTGCTCCTCTTAGAGCAAGGGTTAGAGCTATATACTTGTCAGCCTCATCCCAGCCATTGGCACGAGTACGATAACTTGGCCGCCAAGATTTGATGACGGATTTTTTTATAGGGGTCAAAAATAAGCACTTTTTACTATGGGAGGGGGGGGTCTATCTCCCCCCGTTTAGGAGGTAGGGGCACTTTTAGAAAAAATGGTTTCAATTGAAAAAAAAAATATTAAAAAACAACGGCAACACCTACAATAAAGTGCTATACTGCGTTTGAAAGCCAGAAGATTGTTCTATAATCCTACATTTAAATTAAATTACTCATGTCAATGGTTTTTGAGAAATTCGCATTTAAAGTCCAAATTTTGATAAAATAACGTGAAAAAAAAAGTTTAGACCGATTGTTTTCAAAATTGTGAAATGAAATTGTAAGTTAGCTTATATGTGTTCCATGTATCTATCAGTTCTTAATCGAACACAAAAAACCGCATGGTTCTATGTCTTCTAGTTTTTGAGAAAACCTCCGTTTAGGAGGTAGGGGCACTTTTAGAAAAAATGGTTTAAATTGAAAAAAAAAAAATATTAAAAAAACAACGGCAACACTTATAATAAAGTGCTATATAGCGTTTGAAAGCCAGAAGATTGTTCTATAATCCTGTATTTAAATTAAATTACTCATGTCAATGGTTTTTGAGAAATTCGCATTTAAAGTCCAAATTTTGATAAAATAACGTGAAAAAAAAAGTTTAGACCGATTGTTTTCAAAATTGTGAAATGAAATTGTAAGTTAGCTTATATGTGTTCCATGTATCTATCAGTTCTTAATCGAACACAAAAAACCGCATGGTTCTATGTCTTCTAGTTTTTGAGAAAATCGAAAATAACTAAAACTACTTTCCTACAAAATGTTTGATATTTTTTGCTTCCTTACATAAATAAATCAGTGCTAGCTTCCAACATTACAATATATAAACAGTAAAGTATGTATGGGGGGGCATGCTGCCCCCCTGCAACCCCCCTGCTTGGGCACACTATAGGATTTGGGGTAGGTGCGAGGTTGGGTGCATGCAAAGTTTCTTTTGCATTCACAGAATCTGTATTTAAAAAAAATCAAATTTATTCTATTTATCCAATGTCCACCAAATACATATAAAATACAATAAACGATCTTGAAAACCAAAACAAACTTCTGACCATGTTCACCAATACATGGCATTTTTCTATTGAAAATACTGCCTAGAAAGGAAATATAAGCACGACTGGGGTTGGCAAATAATAGAGTTTTTATCAGATGTAAAAAAAGTTTACCCTTGTTATACCGATGGTGATATATGTGAGGGTTTACAGTTAAAAGACATCGATCCTCCCACCCTTCAGAGCGAAAATTTAGAAAGTGTTTTACCGCCAAAACATCCTCGGCTTCCCACCATAAAAGAGTAACTCAACGAACTCGACAGTTATAGTACGGACGATGGCTTTATTGACGAGACTTACACACCTTTTTAATACTCGTATATTTTGACCATTTTTAACTAACTATGACTGACTAACTCCTGACTAACTGACAAAATAACTGACCCAGATGCAATTCTACCTCCTCATGGTGCATTCTGGGTAACGCTTAATGAATTGCGGTACTGAACTAACAAAGATTCATTATGTTTATTTAACATTAATCCTTAAAATGGAATCACCGTCAACACCAAAAATCAAAAAAAGCAGTTTCGGTAATTTTCGATTTTCTCAAAAACTAGAAGACATAGAACCATGCGGTTTTTTGTGTTCGATTAAGAACTGATAGATACATGGAACACATATGGTATAAGCTAACTTACAATTTCATTTCACAATTTTGAAAACAATCGGTCTAAACTTTTTTTTCACGTTTTTTTTATCAAAATTTGGACTTTAAATGCGAATTTCTCAAAAACCATTGACATGAGTAATTTAATTTAAATACAGGATTATAGAACAATCTTCTGGCTTTCAAACGCAATATAGCACTTTATTGTAAGTGTTGCCGTTGTTTTTTTAATATTTTTTTTTTCAATTTAAACCATTTTTTCTAAAAGTGCCCCTACCTCCTAAACGGAGGTTTACTCAAAAATCAGAAGACATAGAACCATGCGGTTTCTTGTGTTCGATTAAGAACTGATAGGTACATGAAACACATATTAGCTAATTTACAATTTCATTTCACAATTTTAAAAACAATCGGTCTAAACTTTTTTTTCACGTTTTTTTAATCAAAATTTGGACTTTAAATGCGAATTTCTCAAAAACCATTGACATGATTAATATAATTTAAATGCAGGATTATAGAACAATCTTCTGGCTTTCAAACGCAGTATAGCACTTTGTTGTAGGTGTTGCCGTTGTTTTTTAATATTTTTTTTTTCAATTTAAACCATTTTTTCTAAAAGTGCCCCTACCTCCTAAACGGGGGGAGATAGACCCCCCCTCCCATAATAAAAAGTGCTTGTTTTTGACCCCTCTACAAAAACCCGTAATCAAATCTTGGCGGCCAAGTTATCGTACTCTCCCCCAGCCATTTGCTGTAGAAGCTGCCTCGAATTGCTTCTTGTATATTGGCCAAGAAGTTTGTCCATCAAAGATAGGAGGTTTCATCTCTTTTTTTCTCAAAGTTTCCCCAGAACTTTCCCGAATCTTTATATTTCGAATACGTTCTAACTCTTTTGAAAACGTCTCCATTTTATTGTCGACTTGATTCTCTAGCAATGAAACACGTTCATCAAGTGCAGATACATTATTCTCGATGTTAACAAGCTTGCCTTCTAGCATGTTTCTCTGCTTTTCAAGAAGGTCTTTTTGTTCGCTATGCTGTTTATCAAGGCGTTCGAGAATATTCTTTTGTTGGTTTTTATGTTCATTTCGTTGCTCTTCGAGACGTTCGAGAACATTCTTTTGTTCGTTTTTCTGTTCATTGAAATGCTCGTGTTGTTCATTTCGTTGATCTTCGAGACGTTCGAGAACATTCTTTTGTTGTTGAAGCAGAAGACTAATCATATTTGAAACATCTACATTTTTATTAACATCTGCTTCCTCAGCGTCAGCTTCAAAGACAAAAATGTCCGGGTCTTCATTTTGTTGTTTCAAATATTCGGCCAAACGCAGAACAAGCTCATTTTTTGATCCTGCTCTAGAAAGTTCTCGCTTGCCTAATTCACTTTTCAGCTAATTACAGTTGAGCTCTTTCAGTAACTTTCTCATTTTTTTTTCCGCACACTTCACTGCACAATAAGTTTTATTCCATTTTTCTGACACCAATGTAATAATTTTGATAGGTTCTTTAAATAAAACTTATTTCTCTTTTTAGTATTTCATCTCTACACTTTCCAAATCAAAACAATAAATCTCAATTTATAATCAACTCAAATACTTTTATTCAAATTTAAATCACACTTGTTTAATAACATTTTCCATAATAAGCAAACCTTTTGAACACTTTCATAGTCAAAAATCAACTGTGTTCCGCTCACCGTGAACACTCCCTTATATAGTCAAATTAGTTGTTCTCAAAGGTTCTCATCTTCGAATGTTCTAGATGGTTGGAATAAGGGGAAATACATTTGACATTGGAATTCAAAAACAAAATTCTAAAAACACAGATTCATAAAACTTTATATACAAAATTTAGTCAAAGCGCTTTCTTTTTCAGAAGTATCGATTGTCTTCTGCCGTTGCCGTTCGTGAAATATATTAACTTCACGTTGCCAAACACACCTTTTCGAGCCGTATTCAGAATTTTTAAGGGTCTGGAGCTCATATTATTGCACTTTCCTAATTATTTTTACTTTAATTATCCTTAAAACACTTTTATCTCAACTAAATTAATTCACGAACTTGACATCCAAATCTCTTAAGTCAATTGATATTTCATCCTTGCATTAATAATAACGGCTTAAATCGAATAAATTCTGCAGTTCGTAGAAAATATTTTTTTTTAAAAACCGCTTAACCTTCATGGTCTCCATCGAAGTAGCCAACAGAAATTCGCAATAACGACTTACATATGTCAGTTTGGCTACCATATAGTGAAAGTACTTTGTTAAGTTTTGCAATAAACGCTTAATTCGATTTAAGCTGTTTTCAGTGCAATATGTTTGATTGATTTTTGAATAGTTTTTTATTTTGTGAAAGTATCTTAAATCCACATAAGCTATTATTTGATATCGAAATTTTGAAATTCACAAGTTCTTATGTGAGTTAAGCGGGTATTGCAAATGCTTGTACCCATGAGAACGACTTAAGCGGTTTTTTCTTTTTGGATTATTTTGACGAAGAAAAGAGTTACAAATCCTGGATTTTTTTCTATAATAGAACGGAACATGCAGATTATGATGCAGCGAAAAATGATTTTTGTCTTAAGTCGACTTAAGCGGTTATTGATTGTAGCCACAGACTTAAGCTATCCAAGGGGAATATCATTGTATTGTAATATTTTTGCTAGGTTCGTTAAATAAAACTTATTACTCTTTCTAATATTTCTTTTTTATTTTTACTTTCCAAATCACAACAATAAATCTCAATTTATAATCGACTCAAATACTTTATTCAAATTGAAATCACACTTGTTTTACACAATCCAATAAGCAGAGTTTTGCACACTTCCGTAATCAAAAATCAACTGTGTTCTGCTCACCGCGAACACTCCCTTATATACTCATGTTAGTTGTTCTCGAAAATTCGCGAAGCTTCTCGTCTTGAAATGTTCTAGATGGTTGGAATAAGGGGAAATATATTTGACATTGGAAAAGAGCTTTTTGTTTCTTTCATAAATTAAATATGCGATTTTCCAACAGATGGCGCTGTAGTAGTATAACGCTCTGTTCACAACATTCCCCCCTTCTTAAGATTGTTCGTCCCGAACAATTCTATCTCCAGCTACGCCACTGTATCGGTGCAGGCGATCACTATGCACAACTTTTAACTTTCCTCGTGACCCTCTTTGAATTCGGTAAACGACATCAGTGATTTTCGTGACGACAGTATAAGGGCCTTCCCAGTTTTGTTGAAGTTTCGGCAACAATCCATTTTGACGGTGTGGATTATAGAGCCATACACGATCTCCTACTTGGAATCCTGTCGTGTTTGCTCTTGTGTCGTACCTTGTCTTCATTCGATCGCTGTAAGTGCTCATTCTAGTCCTGGTCCTTTCGTGGATGTCGATTAGCCTCTCTTTTAGGTCACTCACGTCTCCTGAGACTCTTCTGATGGGTGTCCAAACCTTATCTCACTAGGCAGCCGTATGCTTCTTCCGAACAGGATTTCAGATGGTGTTTGTCCTGTTGAGCTATGTATTGCACTTCGGTAGGCCATCAAAAATAGTGGTATGTGCCTATCCCAGTTTCTTTGGTAGTCGCCTACGACTTTAGTGAGGTGCTCTTTTAAGGTCCTGTTGAATCTCTCGACCATTCCATCAGATTGGGGGTGAAGTGGTGTGGTTCTCATTTTCTTAATGCCAAGGAACGCGCACACCTCTTGGAATATGTTCGACTCAAAGTTCCTTCCTTGGTCAGAATGGAGCTCAATAGGCACACCGAACCTGCTTACCCAGTTAGACACAATCTGGTCGGCCACGGTCTTGGCTTCTTGGTTCGGGATAGCGTATGCCTCAGGCCATTTGCTGAAGTAATCCATTACCACCAGAATGTATTTGTTTCCATCATTCGTTTCCGGAAATGGGCCAGCAGTTTTCTACCAGGGCCTTTGGTTGCTGCACACGCATCACAATTTCGGCACCACTTTTCAACGTCGTCTCTTGCATGCAGCCAGAAGAATCATTGTCTCACTTTTTCTAACGTCTTGTTGACTCCCAAATGGCCTCCTGAAGGTCCATCATGCATCTCACGAAGAACCTCTTTGATTTTCGATTGAGGTAACACAAGCTGCATCACATAGGATTTACCATCAGGGGACTCCCATTTTCGCCGAAGAACACCTTTTTGCACATGAAGTGAATCCCATTGTGCCCGATAGGCCTTTAAAATTGGACTCCTATCGGAAATGTCATTCCATGCGGGTTTTTCTTCATGTTCCTTCATTGCGAGAAGAGGTTCAATGTCGGGGTCTTCTTGTTGAGCAGATCTTATTTCTTCATTGCTCCATCCCCAAATGGGGTCAGCCCTTATTCGCAGAATGTTGATGGATTCCTTTTTTTCTTGTTGCCTGCAATGCTTGCAATCTATTTTACAATTCCTTCGGGATAGAGCGTCGGCATTTGAATGCAGCTTTCCCCTTCCGTGTTGAATTTCGTAATCGTGAGTCTGCAGTTTTTCTATCCACCTTGCGACTTGTCCTTCTGGGTTCTTGAAGTTCAACAACCAGTCAAGAGCAACATGATCGGTTCGTAGAAGAGACCTCTGTCCATAGATGTATTTGTGGAAGTGTTTCGTTGCCAAGATGAGTGCCAAGAGTTCTCTTCTGCTCACACAGTAGTAGTTCCTTTCGGTCTTCGACAGTACTTTGCTGAAATAGGTGACAACCTTTTCTTCGCCATTGTGCACTTGTGATAGAACAGCGCCGACTCCTACGTTGCTTGCATCAGCATCGATGATAAAAGGTTTGCCTGGAGTAGGATAGATCAGCACCGGAGCATTGCATAGACGGTATTTCAGTTCTTGGAAGGCGTTTTCACACTCACCTGACTATTTAAACTGCTTGTTCTTTTCCGTAAGCTGATGCAAACTCTTCGAAATTCCGGCAAAGTTCTTAACAAAACGTCTGTAATAAGTAGCAAGACCAAGAAAACTTCGTAGTTGATATTTGTCCTGTGGTGTTGGCCAATTTTTGACGGTGTCAACTTTTTCAGGATCGGTCTTGACTCCTTGGGATGAGATTATGATGATATGTCCCAAATACTTTACTTCAGTCTGGAACAGTGCACATTTTTCTGGGTTCAGTTTAAGGTTAGCTTCTCGAAGTCTCTGGAACACACTCTTTAGGTTCTTACAGTATTGGTCGTATGTCTTTCCATAAACGATAACATCATCCAAGTAGACAAGATAAGTTTTCCACGTCAGACCTTGAAGGACACACTCCATCAAACGCTCAAATGTTGCCGGAGCGTTGCAAAGACCAAATGGCTTCACGTTGAACTGCCACAGCCCATTACCTGTGGAGAACGCTGTTTTTTCTCGATCTTCAGGGTGAATTTTAACTTACCAATATCCACTTTTCAAGTCCAGTGTTGAAAACCAGTTCTTAGCAGGGGGTAGCTGTCTTTCTTGGTTACGTCATTCAACCTTCGGTAGTCAACACAAAACCGTGTACTTCCGTCCTTCTTTTTGACTAGGACCACTGGTGACGCCCAAGGACTTTTGGAGTTCTCAATCAAACCATCCTTCTTCATGGTGGTAATTATTTCCTCAGCTTCACCTTGTTTGGCCAGTGGCAGACGTCTTGCGGGCTGACGAATGGGCCTTGCATCTCCTGTATTTATTCGATGCTGCACCATTTGTGTCCTTCCATATTTTCCGTTTGGTGAAGCGAAAATGTCAGCATACTCGTTCAGAAGGCTTTCTGCCGTTTTAACCTGATGTTGGTCTAGGTTAGATGCCTTGATGCTATTGAGCTCCTTAGGGTTTAATGTCATTCTCGGTGTTTCAGCGTCAATTCGTGTTATGGCTGCGACAGATTCGCACTTACCGATAACTTCTCCTTTTGCTAACTTTACATCGTACGGTTTGGTGTTGAGTATCCGTACGCGGGGACCATATTATTCTTAGGAGCCACAAGTGTCTTCCCAATGATGACGTTTTGGGAAGAACAATCTGGGGCTGGTTCCACCACTAGGTATCGATGGCATCCACACTCACCTTCTACTTTTGTCCAAACGAATACCTCAGAAGTAGTAGGAATAATCACGTCTTCTTTGATGACAGTCCTTGGAGTTGTTATTCCTTCGTGCCCATAGATCATTGGAATCTCTGTATTCTGGTATTTGAGTACCTGGATGCCGATATCCAAAACTACTCGATGTTCTTTCATGAAGTCCATTCCGATGATGCATTCGTCACATATATCTGCCACCAAAAATTTGTGTGAGAATTCTAGATCTGCAATTCGAATTCTAAGTCGGACTTCACCATAAACCCTAGCTGCTTCTCCTGTGGCAGTTCTAGACGGTAACTATTGGTGTTGTGTAGGCAATTCAGGTGAACTAGGTCTTGACGCACAATGGAGGCTGTGGCACCGGTGTCGATGGTGACCACACGTTTGTTGCCATTTAAAGTTGCCTCGACAGTCAGACTTCTATTGTCTCGCTTAGTTTGAGAGACCTGGATGATGTTTCTGGGGC
Organism: Chrysotoxum bicinctum; assembly: GCA_911387755.1. NCBI lineage: Eukaryota > Metazoa > Arthropoda > Insecta > Diptera > Syrphidae > Chrysotoxum > Chrysotoxum bicinctum. Next base: position 137,968,417 of record OU426987.1, on the reverse strand, counting down.
CATCGATACCAGAAACCAGCTTCTGCCCCTCGAAGTTGGTTCTTATTCGTTTCCCTGTTGGGAAACTGTTCGGGAAGTAACACTGATATTATTGTTACCTTGTTCTGGGTTTGAAACTCCGTGTCCACAATGTTGACAAGCTCTTCTGGTGGTAATCGACATTGACGCTGTAAATGTCCGGTCTTGTTGCAATTCCAGCACTTTGCAAGTCCGTTTCGTTGGTTCCTTTGGACATCAGTTCTTTGGCATGAGCATTCTTCGACGATGGCTTCTCTAAGTCGATTTACTCCGTGAGAAGCTTGCTCTGCTGCTTCCATTGTCAAGGTAAACGCTAATTTTTCCGAAAGAGTTTGTTTTCCAGCAGTTCGCACGGCCCTTTGAAGATGTAGGTATGTCGGAAATGGCACGAACAAATGCCTCAACTGCGATCTGGTTACAAATTGCCTCTCCAACATCTGGATATGCAAGATGAACAAGCCTTTCAATGTCCGCTTGCAGTTGTTGTAGAGTTTCGCCCCTCTTCTGAACTCTGGAATTGAGTTGCATTTTGAAGACTTCTTTCATGTGGATGTTACTAAAGCGTTTGTCTATAGCCTTAACTAAGAAATTAAAGTCGCCGCTCTTATCTGCTGGTATGGTTTGCAACAACTCAGCAGCTGCTCCTCTAAGAGCAAGAGTTAAGGCTATATACTTGTCAGCCTCATCCCAGCCATTTTTTGTGGAAGCTGCCTCAAATTGCTTCTTGTATATAGACCAAGAAGTTTGTCCATCAAAGGTTGGAGGTTGCATCTCCTTTTTCTTCAAGGTTTCTCCAGAACTTTCCCGAATCTTTATATTTCGAATGCGATCTAGCTCTTTAAAAAACGTCTCCATTTTGTTGTCGACTTGATTCTCTAATAATGAAACACGTTCGGCTTGATTCTCCAACAATGAAACACGTTCATCAAGTGCAGATACATTCTTCTCGATGTTAACAAGCTTGCCTTCTAGCATATTTGTCTGCTCTTCGAGAAGGTCTTTTGGTTCGCTATGCTGTTTCCCCAGGCATTCGAGAACATTCTTCTGTTGCTCCTCGAAACGTTCGAGAACATTCTTTTGTACATTCTCCTGTTCTTTCTTTTGTTCATTTCGTTGCTCTTCGAGACGTTCGAGAACATTCTTTTGTTCTTTATTTTGTTCATTTCGTTCTTTCATTTGTTCATTTCGTTGCTCTTCGAGACGTTCGAGAACATTCTTTTGTTGTTGAAGCAGAAGACTAATCATATTTGAAACATCTGCATTTTTACTTACGTCTGCTTCCTCAGCGTCAGCTTCAAAGACGAAAATGTCCGGGTCTTCATTTTGTTGTTTCAAATATTCGGCCAAACGCAGAACAAGCTCATTTTTCGATCCTGCTCTAGAAAGTCCTCGCTTGCCTAATTCACTTTTCAGCTCATTACAGTTGAGCTCTTTCAATAACTTGCTCACTTTTTTTTAATTTTTTTTTCCGCACACTTCACTGCACAATAAGTTTTATCCCACTTCTGACACCAATGTAATATTTTTGCTAGGTTCGTTAAATAAAACTTATTACTCTTTCTAATATTTCTTCTTTATTTTTACTTTCCAAATCACAACAATAAATCTCAATTTATAATCAACTCAAATACTTTATTCAAATTAAAATGACACTTGTTTTACACAATCCAATAAGCAGAGTTTTGCACACTTCCGTAATTAAAAATCAACTGTGTTGTGCTCACCGCGAACACTCCCTTATATACTCATGTTAGTTGTTCTCGAAAATTCGCGAAGCTTCTCGTCTTGGAATGTTCTAGATAATTGGAATAAGGGGAAATACATTTGACATTGGAAAAGAGCTTTTTGTTTCTTCCATAAATTAGATATGCAATTTTCCAACAGATGGCGTTGTAGTAGTATAAAGCTCTGTTCACAACAGTATATATATTTTTATAGTACTCTCATGGAACACGAAAAAAAGTTAACTTATTGTGTCGCAGAATCGTAAGTGTGGCTATGTTAAGCAGTGCAGAGTTGACGTGGAAGGAGAAAATATAAGCAAAAGAAGAGACGCGGTAGTGATATATTTATTCTGACAACAATAAAGAGGGTAAGGGAGAAAATATTATCTGCCTTTATTTTTGCTGTCAGAATCAATTGTAGGTAGGTATATAAAGTTGTATATATGCCAGGCGCGAGATGAATACAAGCAAAAAGTATTGAGAGTGTATGAAAGTTTTTGTGAATTTTGTTTTATTACTCATGCAATGTGGTTTGTTTAAATTCTGATACGATTAATTTATGAGGTTGCCATTTTATCGACTTTGTAATAAGATCTAGAGGAATTTGAACTTAATAAACTCAAATGGTTTTATTTCGTTTTTGAAAACTAAATAATTTCAAATTCGCTTTATTTCGTTATGGTAACCAAAATAATTTTATAATGATAATTTTATAATAATTATATGCAGTGGGTAGTTAGATAGTGGCAATTGTATTTTGTAATTTTTGCATAGTATGTAGGTACATACCCATAGACAATTGTATGAAATTAGAATAATAATTTTGATTAGGTACAAAAACGAAAAATTATTGTTATGCGTTGATAGGTATTTATATAAATAAATATAAAAAAAATCCCTATTTCGATAATGAGAAAATTGTCAAATGTCAAAATTTGAAAAAATGGTATCGAAAAATGAATTTTTATCTTTAAACGCGATTTACGGCTAAACGGAGCCTCGTAGACCCCTCAAAGTTGACATTTTCAAACGTGATTTCTGGCCAAACTATTTATCCTACAGAATTAAAAATTACATATTCGTGATCGAAGGAGTGCCAACTTTCAATCCAAACGAAACGAAAAACGCTTAAAACGTATTTTAAGCGTGGAACAAAAAAATATTGTTTTTAAGTAAAATCTCCTCAAATCGTGCGCTAGCAAAAAAAAAATGATCAAAATGATCCGTCGTACTGTTTTTGAGAAAATCAAAAACAAAAAAAAATGGTCCCAAGGGGGGTACCAAAAATAACAATTTTTTGTAAAATTTTTTTCAACCATTACCTAGCTTTAACTAAATGAAATTTTTTTTTTTTGTTAATCTGTGGGACAGTTTTTGAGAAAAAAAATATTTATGAAATTGCGAAAAAAATTCCAAAGAAAAAAACATCTGGGGCGAAAAAATTAAAACCCATATCTACCAAGTTTGAAGAAAATCGGCCGAGCCGTTTAGCTGTAGTCGAACTCAAATGTTTAATTAAGTGGTTTATTGAACATAATAGTTCTTCATAACTTAAAAACTAAAAGAGATAGAAAGAAATGGAGTACGCCATTCGAAAGAGCATGTTTGATTTATAAAAAACTGCATTTCTAACTAAATTTCGCCGAAAATGCTCTTTTGAACAAGATAGAACTCAGACGACAATATGCACAGAAATAATTTTCTTCTATCCCCAAAAAATACGTAACCGCCAAAAAAAAGTATTAAAACCTCACCTTGAAAATATTTGCCTACAGAAAATAACAACTACCAAATCCCCACACACACCTACATCCTACTCCAATGTACATAGTATGTGTCTTTGTTCTCCTATTTTATATACAATATTCCTATTGCTGTTATGTATTAACAGCCATATTTATAAACTCATTATAGTGAGTACATAAGGCTATGCAACCCTTATAATGCCTCTAAAAGCAAAATCGTTATTTATAAAACTTGTGTGACGTTGAATAGAGGCATTATTTTATAAGCTAAACGCGTTTGGAGGCTGAATAGTGCCTACATAAGGACTTTTTAGTATTGAACTGTCACATTTGTCACTGTCACTTTGACATCACATTGAATTATAAAGATTATCAACAAAATAAAATTACTTTGACTTGATATTGAAACTTAAAGTTTGTGTTATTTTTGCTTATTGAAACAAAAATGTTATGCTAATATATTAAAAACAAACTGAATTGAAAATTGTTTAGAATTAAATAGATAATTTGTTGGTGATCTCTCTCCACGCATCCTTCTTCATCCGGTGTGTTAGTGTTGTAATTTTTATTTTGTATTTGTATCGAACTGCGTGAGATTTACAACCTCAAGCAGTCGATGATTCCTAAAATAAATAGAAGGTTGAAAAACTTATAAATATTGTGAATAACTTAACGAAGGTAAAGCATCGTTCTGTGAACGAAAGCTATTGTGAATAAAGAGAAGGAATAGTCAGTCTTTTCATAAGTAGCAGGCAGGACGGTTCAGATTATTGAATAAATATGGATAGTGGTTTTTTTTATATATTTTTCCACTCTAAAAAAGCGCTGTGTTTTTATTTATTATACGGAAGGTTTCTTTTTCTCAAAAGTAAGTTGGGCTACGGAACAGTATTATTGAATTTTATCCTCAAGAACTTGTCTGAGGAGTATTCCAGCTAGGATAAAACGAATCACAATTTGATTTCCAGTATTTTGCTAGAGATAATAACATACTTTATCTGATGAATCAAAGTTAATTGTTCGAATTCTTTTAGCTTTTTGTAGTTTCGTTTTTGTTTATTAAATTCGATAGACAAACAGGATGTTTTTTTTTTTTTTGATAAACAGCTGAGTGTTATGAAGGCTAAATGTAATAGATTCTTACTTTTTGCTCATTATAACTATGCAGGGTAGGCAAATGTTTTATAAATATGAATTTGCATAGTGGATGAATAAGTCCTTATGCATTGCATAACTATTCACGCGTTTAGCGAATTCTAATAAATACGACTGTAAATGTCTATCTGTTAAAACTCTGCCATAGGCACCTCTGCTAGTCACAGTTTAGTAATTATTGTGCCGCAGGATCTTCTAGTCGCGTTCCACTTCATGATAGTACTATTAAAATATATATACAATGGGAATATTGAAGAACAGCTGACATTTTCTTTTGTGTTGAGTACAGGGTTGGCCGAACTGTAACTTATTAACATTTATTACGTCTAGTACTAATTTACTAATGTAGAAAAGTAAAGTTTCTGAGTAATTGTGCTTGTTGCATTAAAGATCTCATTTGGATGCTACTGCGAAGCTTTTATTCTTTGAACTTCAGATTGTTTCTTGATATAGGAGGTATCAAACTCGAATTCTTTTAGGGTTTTCATAGAAATATGAAAAGACCTTAACTCTTAAACATGACTTGTTATGCGATTATATGGACATAGAGCTGAGTTTTCAGAAAAGGATTCTCATAAGACTATAAGCTTATATAATCTTATTGGATGAAGAGAAAATAGTTTAGCTATAAGATATAAGTAGTTTCAAGCTGCAAGTGTCAAAAAATAAAAATGTTATGAAACTCAGTTCAGTTTCATAATAAGATATTAATACTTAGGTATAGCAATGGGATAAAAGAGAGTTGTATGGGAGTTTTTTTTCAGATGTCAAGAGCTTAGCTCTGGAGAGTATATTAGTTGGGCATATTCATTTTTAATAAGCGAAGTGAAAATGGCTGGTCCAAAGCTACAAAATTATTGGGCTGAAGGTGGATATACTCCAATTAAAATGGAAAATGGTCGTATTGGAGCTCTCTTCGACACGTATGCTGCGCTTCTTGGTTTTCATTATTTTTAAAAAGTTTTTCGGTAATATTTATATGTATGTACCTTGTACAGTAAATTCAGCACTAAAAAATATTTTTAAGTTATGTGTTCATAATCCAAATCCTTTGATTATGCCAAAAATAACCTCCCTTCTATCATATATAATTCCTACAATTCCTTATCCACATGGTAAATGAAACATTTTCAGATTTTTTACAAACCTTCATAAGATCATAAATGTGCAAAATTGTTTGGTTTCCATTAATCTTTTTTTTTAGGAATTGACTACGTATATAGCAGGACGTTACAAATTGTAGTAAACTAGGTATGTAGTTGATTCAGCCAACCCTAGTCGAGTCACGTCGTTTTTTGAAAAATGTTACCTAACCTGTTTTGGTCGTTCGCCAACGTATCGGCTATTAAACTATCTTAGATACCCTATCGGAGTACGAGGCGAACGCAGTCATGAAAGTAAAGAAAATGTGTACATTACCAGCCAGGTTCCAAAAATCGAGTGAAATCGACATAAAAACATAAAAACTGTTTTACATTTCACCCGCTTTCATAATTTTGAAATCACTTTAAGTAAAATTGCAAAAAGGTGTAACTTCTTAGTTTGCAAATACAAAACTATTTTGTTTGTGAATTTTTTTTGGGTGCTATTAAAATTGTGTGTGTAAATTTTGATAAAAGTAATTCTATAAAATATTGTGATTGCTTGCAATAGCATTACAACTTACAAATCGGGAATATTCAGAAGGAACAAATAGAAGCAAATGTTGGAAAATTAATCCAACCCATTAAGAATTGACGCTGTGTATGTGGTTAAAAGATTTGTATCATACTATCGACTTGATAAACGACGCTTTCCATCAATGCCTCAAAATCAGTAATACTTCCATTCCTGCATCATTGCAGCTGGCCGCGGTCTTACGTTACGTTTTCTTGCCGAAGGAAATTTTAAAAAATCTGTTGTAAAAGATTTTGATATCCGTCTTTGTCGAAGTACTGTGTCAAAGGTTCTGATTCGGAGAATAAAATTTTTCAAAGTTGAATTCAACTTGAAATGCACAATGAAGAGGCATGGATATCTAAACTTAATTTTTTTGAAAAAAATTGATATTTCTGGAGTCATAGAATGCATCGATGTGACACGAGTCAAGTTTCAACACTATTCTTTAATAGAAAAGGATATTTTTATTTTTTTTCTGAAAATTTCACAATAAATAATAAATTCACACAACTAGATTTGATCGAATTCAAATCACCCGAAAATCGAAAAAATCGAACGAACAATTTTGCGAGATAAATCTAACATATTAGATTTACCTCATATAGCGTGAGTACCTAACTTTGTATGAAGTATTGTTCTGATGAATTGTTTATTTTTTTACTTTTTTTGGAAGTTTTAAAGGAAGTTTCAGATTAAGCGGAGATGTGTTTTTATACGTTTTAAGGGAAATCGAACCTTTTATTACACCTTCTTCGATATCTCCAATTCATAAACTTGCAGCAACACTCCGATTCTTAGCTGAAGGTAGTTACTAAAGGTCAATCGGAAAGGACTTGGATGTAGCCTTGGCAAGGCCCACAGTTTTTAAAATCATCTACGAGACTTTAAATGTCTTGCAATCAAAATTGTGCCACAAGTGGATCAAACTACAGATGACTGAAACGGAAAAACAGGATTCCAAAAGATTTTTTCTTGAAAAGTTCGGAATACCAGGAGTTTTAGGGTGTGTCGAAGGGACCCACGTGAAAATTGTGAAACCCCATGAGGATTCAAATTTGTATTACAACACGAAGGGCTATCATAGTTTTAATGCTTTACTTGTAGGTGAAAATTGTGAAACCTCATAATGATTCAAATTTGTATTACAACACGAAGGGCTATCATAGTTTTAATGCTTTACTTGTAAGTGATTATATAAGGCAATTGTACACGTAACAAGCAGCATACTCGTACTTCTCCTTAGGTTTGTGATTATCAAATTAGGATCAGAGCTGTTGATGCAACACATCCCGGCGCAAGCCATGACGCTTTAATATGGTCTTTAAGTGATGCAAGGCACCACCTTTGGGAAAAATTTTAAAATGGAGTACGAGGTTCTTGGTTGTTAGGAGATGCTGGATTTGCGCTTGAGCCTATTGTTCTAACTCCTTACAGATTTGCTGAGGAAAAAATCTGTCTAATTTCAATAGAAAGCATGCTTCAGCTAGAAATGTAATTGAAAGAACTATTGGAAAACATGTTTTAGAAGCTTATTGAACACTTTATATTATTCGCCAGAAAAGACTGTAAAAATTGAAAATGTCTGCTGTGCACTTCATAATATTTGCAAAGAATTCAATTTAGAAATGAAAGCCGAACCTAGAAATGAACAAGACGATACAGATATGGAGAACGTTGCCGATATTTATGAATTTTTTTCAGAAGAAGCAAATACTATAAGAGATTTAATTGTGCAAAATATTTTTACCTGAAAGTAAGAACTTTCTTCCCATTGTAACTTGAAATAATACAAATGTAAAAATTCAATTTTATAGATCATTTTATTCATTATTTCAAACATGTCAATAATACTGAATAAAAAGTTTACTTCATAAACAAAAACACTAAAAAAAAATTCACTTTAACAAAAAAATAGAAAAACAAAAAAAAATATTGAGATCGTTGGAATTTTATTTACAAAAAATTCATCACATATCTTCACTTTAAAAGGGTTTCCAAATTTAGTTTCATTTCTTCAATTTCCAAACGTTTTTTTAGAACTCAATTTCAGTATACTTCTGAATTATATCGTCTTAATTCATTATTCTGTTCTTTGAGAACATCATACATTTTTTCAAGTGCGCGATAAGTTCTTTTAAGGCTGGCTTTATAATCGTTAGCAATTTCGATCGATTTAGTGATATTTTTTGTAATTTCGGCCAAAGCGACCTTTTGGAATACCATCTATTTTTCAATTTTGCTAGGATTTTCTGTATTTTTTTTTCGTGGTTCGGGAACATCCTTAACAATGTTAATGTCATTATTATTATTGGAATCTTCACCTTCTGGCATTTCGATATTAAAAATGTTTGTCTCTCTGGATACCCCAGGTTTATCATAAGTGTTGATATTGCCAGGCGAATCTTTCATTTTTGTATTGCTTAACACTGGAATAGAATCACTCGAAGATGTGCTAAAAGTACACGTCCCCTTAATACCATCAACAATACAGTAGATACCCGTTAGTTTTGCAATTGAATCTTCTACCACCGAAATAGGAAGAATATTGTTTTCTCCACCACCTGTTGCTTTTAATTCTGGCTTGTTGTGTGTCACTTTTTTTCGTATATTGCTTTCCAGTCAGAGCAAACCTGCAAGAATGTTTAAAATATTAGTCAAAAATATTTAAGTTGGTAAATTATTTAACTTTTTTCCATCCAGACACATCTTTTATTGGGGGCCCCTCACTATTTAAAATGGTAGACAAATTGACCCACAAGGACTCAGCTTGATATTTATCTCCACCCAAAAAACCTTTTGCAAAATGGGCATATTGCTCCATGTATTTTAGGAATGCTTTCTCCTGTCTTATGTTTTTATGTTTTCCCCTAAAATAAAAACAAATAAATACACAAAACACCAAAAATATTAATTTTGCTTACATTTTGCACCAACCAATCATTAAACTAACTGCAACTTTGTCGATTCAATAGTAATTCACTAGGCATAAGCAAAGTGAATTGAATGCGTTCAGAAATCGGAATGAACCGAAATGCAGAACACCAATTTTCATTTTCGAAATTCCAATTCACAATTACGAATTGTGGAACACCCAAATTCACTTTCGCCAAGTAAATTCACAATAAGTGAAATGCAGAACATGGGCGTTTGTATCGATTTCAATTTCATTTCGAGTGAAAGTAAAATGTGGAACCTGGGGCCATACACATTATACATAGTATGATATTGACGGTTCTGCTGTATGATTTCTGTTTCTCAATTTTGTTGTATGATCCGCTGTCATACAACAATGTATGATCGAAGATTATACTGGAAATATTGGAATATTGTATGATTCTGTTTCTCAGAAGTTTATCATTCACATCATACAGCAAATTAACCTAAAATTTTTCATACATTTAATGCAACACAAAATCTTGTTGTAAGTGGCTGCTGCACATGAAACAACATGAAAACAAAATATACAAAAGTAATAATTTTTTGTATGTACATATAAAATTCTAACGATTTTGAATTAATTTTCATTGTTTTCTTTTCTACAGTCGTCCAAACAACAGAAAATTATATGCAGTCAAATTCTTTGAAAACAAGACATTTTATTTGTGGAAAGTTCACTGGCTTGACACTAACAAATCCAAATAATCTTGTTATTTTTTTAAGAGAATTTTATGTTTGAAGTAAAATCCACTAGAAGACTCAAAATAAGTAGAACCCCAGCCTTAAGCCATGAAGCTAGTGCAAGTGTTTGATTTAGCTATATATTTAAAATTTTAATTTTGTAATCAACTATTTATAATTAAATACAATTATAAATCAAAGAAAAATGGTTTACACTGTTGTATAATAATTTAGTTGTGTTTTATCTAACAATGCACTTTTTTATTTCGCAAAATCAAATATTGTAAAATGTTGTATTATATTGTAAATAAAAAGTCAATTAAACTAACTAAGCTAACTATTTCGCAATAAAACAAAATTGAGATTTATATTAACCTAATAGTCAAATAATATTCATTCATTCATTCTCTCTCCGAGTGTCGTGGGGTGCGCATCTCATTTGAGTTAAGTATATTTTCAATAATGAACTGCACAGAGTGTTCAAAAAAAATACTAAAGAACGATCCATTGCGAATTTCGTGTAGTGATTGTAATTGGTCATTTCACGGTGCATGTGTCGGTCTACTTAAAGATGATATCGATTTTATGAAAACCACAAATAAATCATTCTGATGTAAAAAGTGCTTTGCAAAAAGACGTTCAACTATTCATCAGCCCGAACAAGTGCTAGGCAGTGTTGCGTTGCCAAACGTCAATTTAAATCAAGGCTCCTCGAGTAGTGACAATTTAGCTCAATATACTGTCATGGCGCCAGCACAAGATAAAACTAGCACTGATAAATCTAATGTAGCCAACTTAGAAAACATAGGTGAAATTACCCTGCAAATGATCTACAAAAAAATCACAAAATTAGAAGCCGTTAATAAAGAATTTCTAGTTTCTCTATCAGCTTTAACAAAAGAAAATGAATTGCTTAAATCTAGAGTTCATCTTCTAGAAAATAGGTTACATTGGCAACAACAAAGTCAATTAGCTAACTGCATCGAAATCACGGGATTAAACGACATCAACGACAACAACTCCAAAAGCGTCGCACAAAAGATCTTCCGTGAAGCTATTGATGTTGAGGTGAATGATTGCGATATAAGCAAGTGCTATGTTGAAAAAAGGAGAGGCAGAGAGTCGAGCGAGAAAAAACAAGAGAGCAAACCAGTTTTATTCATAGAACTAGCTGATAAATATCTTAAACAGCGCATTATGAAAGAGAAGTCTAAAAATCATCAAAAAATCAAATCTTGGTGTGCAGGCAGCAGCAACAGCATCGGCAGTGGACAGGGGCGAGTTATTTACATTAATGATGCACTAACAAAGTACACTCATGCATTGTTGATGCAAGCGAAGGCGATTAGGAAGGAGAAATTATATAAATACGTATGGATAAAAAACAATAGAATTCTGATAAGAAAGATTGAAGGTAGTGATCCCATCTCAATAAGGTCTTTTGAAGACCTGAATAACATTTTATAATTTTTTTTCTTTTTAAACCTTTAATGAACTTTAACTTTAAATTAATTAGTGATGATGTTCCTACCTTTAATCTTTTGAACTCATATAATAATTGTGAACAATTTTTTCTTTCTAAAAACTATTGCTCTAACAAACTTTCTTTGATTCACCAGAATATCAGAAGCTTAAGAGAAAGTTTTGCTTGCCTTGTTTCTCATTTAGATTCTTTTGCATGTATTCCCGACTTTTTATTTGTTTCTGAGATTTGGATATATAATTTTGAGATAAGTGATTATACTTTGCCTGGATTTAAATTTTTTGCTAAAACGAATGATGATTACTGTGCTGGCGGTGTGGGTTGTTTTGTGAAGGATTGTTATGAATGTGTTTCAACGGAAATTGATTTTTTGAGCGCCGACATTTTAAAACTGTCTTTTAAACTAGATCAAGAAGACATTGTTATTCTTTGCATCTATAGATTACATAAGTATAGTGCGTCGGTGTTTATGGATGAATTTTTTAACCTTTTGGATAGAGAAAATTCAAAGAACTTAATCATTTTAGGAGACATAAATATCGACATTTTGGAAAATTCTGATGCCGTTTCTGCTTATTTGTCGGTTCTTGCATCTCATGGCTTAGCTTCTTTTATTAACGAACAAACAAGGCCAGCGTCGGGGAAATGTTTAGATCATATTTATGGTCGATTTTCCAACTGCTCGTTAAGCTCAGTTGAAAAATGTGTTTTTGATCTAGGTATTACTGACCATGCGATGACAGGAATTTTAGTGAGTTGCCTTAGTAAATTCCGGACTTCATCTCCTGTTTTAAGTGTTGAAAAAACTGAAATCGATTTTTCCTTATTGAAAACAAAACTTTCTCATGAACGTTGGCAGTTAGTTTACTTGGAGGATAATATTTCGAAAGCCTATGATATTTTTATTGAAACTTTAAAAAAATATATTATTCAATGTAGTTATACTATAAATAAAAGATGTAAGCAAATAAAATTAAAACCGTGGATAAACAACTATATGTTAAAAAAAATTAATCTGAAAAATAAGTTAAGAATCAAATGTGCAAAACATCCACTTAACCAGAATTTAAAAAGACGATACGAAAAGATGTGTTCCAAACTTAGAAAAGAAGTTCCGCTTTGTAGAGACCGCTTTTATAGCAACCAATTCGATCTTGCTAGAGGAGATATTAAAAATGAATGGAAATTGGTAAACTGTATTCTTAACAAGCCTCCATCTTCCAAAAAGGATATTAGCATTAAAGTAGGCGAAAATATAGTATCTGATAAAAACATTATTGCAAGTACGTTTATTGATTATTTTGTCAATGCGACAAACTCCTTACAGTGTTCTTTTTCTTCTAACTGTACTTCTTGCAGTTCTGCAATTATTTGTGGTGATCCTTTAACCCAAAACTCGTTTTTCTTTGAACCCATAACTGGTTTAGAGCTCCTTAAATGTATTGGCAGTCTTAAAAATTCGGATTCTTGTGGTCCTGATGGAATTTCAATTAAGGTGCTTAAAAATATTGCGTGCTTCGTAGTAGATGTATTAGCTTTTATATTTAATAGAAGCATATTCTCAGGAATTTTTCCTGAAGCATTGAAATGTGCTGATATTGTTCCAATCTTTAAAAAAGGTTCAGAGAAAGAAGTAAGTAATTACAGACCCATTTCGATTCTTTCTTCAATTAGTAAAATTTTTGAAAAAAGTATTAAAAAAAGACTCATTGATTTTTTAAATAAAAAAACAATTTTTAAATCCACTGCAATTTGGTTTTCAGAAAAAAAAAATCGACGGAAGATGCTCTTCTAAAATTTTGCTCTGATATCTTCAATAACCTAGATAAACAAAAGTTCACAGCTGGGCTCTACGTTGATATCACTAAAGCTTTTGATATGGTGAACCATGATATAATGGTAACTAAACTAGAAAATTTGGGTTTAAGAAGTTTTATGAGGGACTGGTTTAGATCCTATCTTAATAATAGACCACTGAGAGTTAAAATTGGCAATTTTAGGAGTGAATCTAAATTTACTAACATAGGGGTTCCACAAGGTTCAGTGCTGGGACCAATTTTGTTCCTAATATATATTAATTCTTTATTCAGCTTAAAACTGAAATCTAATGTTACTGCTTTTGCTGATGACATTGGTTGTGCATTTGGTGCTGATAGTCTCCTGGATCTCGTCTGTGAAATCAATTGGGATCTACACATGCTTAGGTCATGGTTCGCTGAACATAAGCTAGTCATAAGTGCAAAAACGAAAATTATGTTCTTTAGTCTTTCCCAACAGAACTCCTTGGAACCGGATATTTTCTTCCATGAGCCTGAATGCCTAAGATTCAAATTGAAAAGTTGCGATTGTATTTGTTATCCAACATCGATCACATACTCTCACAACTTCAAATGCAGTGATCATTGTTTTAAAATTGAGAAAGTTGATGTATTTCAATACCTTGGTCTCTTAATTGACTCTAAGATGTCTTTTAGTAATCACTCTGAGAATTTAAAAAAGTATTTCCGTTCAACACTTCGGCATTTTTTTTACCTCCAAAAAGTATGCTCACCTGATCTACTTAAAAAAATTTACTATGGAATTTTTCAATCGAAATTACAATATGGTGTAGCATGTTGGGGTGGAATACATTTTAACAAAATAAAACCGATTTTGACACTTCAAAAATACGTTATTAGAAAGTTAAGCAGAAAACATAGACTGCATCATAGTTTTCCATTATTCATGGGGTTGAAGATTCTTCCAGTAAGACACTTATATTGCTATAAAGTCCTTAAAACTTTTTTCAAGCGCTCAGGTAATTTAAATTTCAGAGTTTTGGACAGACATAACCTCCGTGGTAACATGCAATGTATGGTACCTGTTCCTAACTTCCGCACTACTGCCTTCCGTAATTTCTATTCTGTTATGTCTCCTCGTTTATTTAATAAACTTCCGATCATGATAAGATCACTTATATTACAAAATCGTTTTGAGAAACTTGTAAAGGGCTGGTTGTTTACTTTTCACTTTGATGAGTTGGAAAGAATGTTGTCTCCAGTTATATAAGACTTCAATATTTCTGGTCTTTCAAAGAGAGCTTGTTCTCTGTTCTTTATAACTTTTTGGTTTATCTTTTGGTTTGTATAATTGATTTGAATTTTTAACATTTCTTATTTTTCTTTTCATTTTGAAATGTACATTTTTCTTTAATAAGGGTCACCCCACCCACTTATTATTATTTGTTTTTTTTGTTAAGCTTGAAGTGGCATTTAGCACTGTTTTTATTCTTAAAATATATAATGCCACTACTTTATTTCTATTAGTTATATACATTATTATAATATGAATTGTTGTATGTATCTTACCTTCTGAAGAAATAAATGTATTTATAAATCTAAAAAAAAAAAAAATAATGAAATGTCAGAATCATACACATCATACAACAAGAATTTTATTTTTGTAATCAACTATTATAATCAATTACAATTATTAATCAAAGAATATGGTTTACACTATTGTATAGTAATTCCATAGTTTTATATTTAAATTATCTCCCATATTACTTTTAAATTAGTAAAACTTTAGTTTTTTGATCTAACAATTAACTATTTTATTTCGTAAGAAAACAAAGTTGAGATTTATATTAACCTAACACTCAAATAATAAAGAAATGTCAGAATCATACACATTTTACAACAATACAAATGTCATACAACACTTCTAGTAAAATCTGAGAAACAGAAAATTGAATGATGTGTATGATGTATGAAATAGTTGTATGTTGTATGAAATGTATGATGTGTATAATCTGAGAAACAGGCCCCAGGGGGAAGTGTTGTATGACATTTGTATTGTTTTAAAATGTGTATGATTCTGACATTTCTTTATTATTTGAGTGTTAGGTTAATATAAATCTCAATTTTGTTTTCTTACGAAATAAAATAGTTAATTGTTAGATCAAAAAACTAAATTTTTACTAATTTAGAAGTAATATGGGAGATAATTTAAATATAAAACTATGGAATTACTATACAATAGTGTAAACCATATTCTTTGATTAATAATTGTAATTGATTATAATAGTTTATTACAAAGATAAAATTCTTGGAAGAATTAGAAAAATGCTTCCATAGTTCTATTTATTATTATTATTATTAATTAATCAGAGCATAAAAGAACAAATTAATTTTAAAATCTAACAGCACTAGCTTCATGGCTTAAGGCTGGGGGTTCTATTATTTTGAGTCTTCTAGGTGGATTTCACTTTAAACATAAAATTCTCTTGTAAAACTACGAGATAATTTGAATTTGTGAGTTAGAAATAACTGCATTTGTTACGTCTGCTACGTAATTTATGTAGTTAATGTAGTTAAATGTAGTTAATGTAACAAAAAACTTAGTTTAAAATGTCATATCTGTTATTTTACTGTCAGTTGTGCATTTTAAATTTGAATTTTGAAATCAAACATTCAGTTATTCATTTTTAATAAGCGATGCGAGCTAAAGGTGGATTTACTCTAATTTGAATGGAAAATGTTCGTATTGGAGCTCTCTGCAAAACGCTTGCTGCGCTTCTTAAAAATACAACAGTTTCAAGTTTAAATATAACTATGTACATCACTCACTAGTTCTTGGTTTTCATTATTTTCAAACAGTTTTTCGGTAATATTTGTATGTATGTACCATGTACATAAAATCCAGCATTAAAAAACATCTTTAAATCATGTGTTCATAATCCATATCCTTATTATGCAAAGTTAATTGTTTGTCTCCCAAAATAAGCTTCAAATCTATTATGTAAAATTCCTACAATTCTTCATCCTTATGGTAAATGAAACTTTTTCAGTTTTTTTACAAACCTTCTTTAGATCATAAGAGTTCAAAATTGTTTGGTTTCCTTTATTCTATTTATTAACTACGTACATATGTAGCAGACGTAACAAATTGTAGTAAATTAGGCATGTAGTTTATTCAAATATAATGTATCATGGCGATCGATCAGCGGTTTGGAATGGTTCCGATATCTCAAAGTGGTTCGAGTCAAAGATGGGAGTTAAACAAGGGTGCGCTTTAAGTCCAAGTCTTTTTGCCTTGTTCATTAATGACTTAATTGATTTTTTGCCTGGAGGTATAGAAATGTCAAGGACAAATATCAAAGCACTCTTATTTGCCGATGATGTGATACTGTTTGCATATTCTTCTCAAACTCTGCAGCTGATGATTAACAATCTTGAAGCGTATTGTCGAGTATGGAATTTGAGAGTGAATCTGGGCAAATCAAAAGTGATGATTTTCCGAAAGGGATCTGGCAGAACTGCAAGGAGCGAAAAATGGTACTTCAACAGGGATCCAATCGAAGTTGTCAAAACCTATAAGTATTTGGGTGTAACTATTTCTTACAACCTCAGTATGGTACATCACCTCAAAGAAAAACTAATTGTAGCTAAAAGTGCAATTAGTGCAACGTGGAGGAAATACTTTTCGAACAAAACAATTTCGCATAGTGTTAAATACAAGGTATTTGTTGCAGTGGCTGAACCTGTAATGCTTTATGCAGCACAAACATGGGGATATGAAAAATATGAAGCAGTCGAACAACTTCTAAGATATTTTATTAAAAAATGCTTCCGATTGCCCAAAACCACCCCTAACTACATGCTTATGATTGAAACAGGATTGTCACCCCTATACATAAGAACTCTTAAGTGTCATGTAGACTACATCACAAAAGTACTTGAAATGCCAGATGAAAGACTACCTAAAATTTTAGCATTGGATACAATTGCTAAAAAAAATGCATGGTACAAGAAACTGGAAGAACTTGGGAGCTACTGCGGATCCGATTTCAGACTGCTGGGTGAAAATGGAAGACTGTCCAAGGACAAACTCTTGGAGCTTATTTCGAAGGTTGACGAACAGCATAGAACCGACTGCTTGAACGAGGCTACGTCTTCGGCCCATAGATCAATCTATAGCCGGCTGAACCACAATTTATGTGAACAAAATTATTTTCACAACGACAACAGTCAAGCACTTATTGTATCGATTTTCAAAATGAGAGGGGAGCTTATAAACCTACACTATATACCACATCGGGAGGATCTGCCTATTTACTGCAGCTTATGTAACCTTAGGGAACGGGAGGATGTCGTCCATTTCATTGGAAAATGCCTTGTTTTATGCGAAACGAGAAGAATTTTTTTTGAACTACAGTTTCAAATCAAACGATGAAGTAATGGCGCTACTAAACTGTCAATGTAATATTAATAACATCTACAGATACTACAAAAACGCAATGTCTTATCGCAATCAAATTTTAAATGAGGCTTTTTAAATTATTATATTCAACAAATTGTTTAATTTACTTAAAGCAAACTATGTACATTTGTATTATTTTACTATTTTCGTATCAATGTCAATCGGTCAGACGGCAAAGCCATGCTTAAACGATTTTTGTATAAACTATTATGTAAATTGTAAACTTAAATGGAATAATAAATCGAATCTATCCATCTATCTATCTATCTATCAAATAACTACGCGTAGTTAATGATGTAGAAAATGTAGTGTAGTTAATTCGGCCAACCCTGTTTATGAGTGTCAAGCCAGTGAACTTTCAACAAATTAAATTTCTTGTTTTCAAAGCAATGACTGCAGCACTAAAATTTTTTTATTCTTTGAACGACTGTAGAAAAGCAAACAATGAAAATTAATTCAAAATTGTTATAATTTTATTAGTTAACAAAATACTCTTTTATTTTATTTAATGGATAATACAAATTTTTGGTTTACATCATGTGTTTTTAGCACAGCTTGTACAGAGATATGATAATTTATGTCTTACTACTGAAAAATAATATTGGGAATTAATTTGCGACTTTAAGGATTAAAATTAAATTTAATTGAAGGAAAAATATTAGAAAAAACCTTCAGGTAAGAAATAGCACAAAAAAAGAAGAATATAATAACTTAATAAGTACTTGCTTACATACTAATATCACAGGATATATAAGTATGAATTCGAATTAATAAATATTTATACTTCGAAACATTAATGCGTTCAAAAAATACTAACTTTTGTATATTTCCTTTTTATGTTGTACAATGTACATGCACTTAACAACCGAATCTGGACCCATGTTCTGTAACTCTCACATCGAGTGAGTTTTCGCATAAACGGTGCGAATCAGAACAAAAACACTGCGGAATGACACAAAATTCTATTTCTCACACGCAACTGTTTCTGTAACTTTTTTTCACTCGATCAAGAACCAAATGGAAAAAATTATTGGATGTATTGGAAAAATGTGAGAAAAACTGTATCTGTAAGTCTGAAGTCGATACAATCTTTCGATTTTTCTGTCAAAATCATTCGACCACTCTGATACAAGTGAGAAGTGAGAACAAGACAAGACAATAATAATAAAAATCAAATGTGACGGAAAATAAACAAAAGGTAAATAACTTATTTTGTATGTTGTTTGATCAGGAAAATTATTATTTTTATCCCTAGAAAATTCAAAGGATCTCAAAAGATCAAAAAGAAAAATTGGTAGATTACATGGCAACACAATTAGAGTTCGCGAGAGGCCAATTCGGCGGACCAAATTCAAATATTACGTCTGTGAATGCATATCATATTTCTATTGTCACTTTGTTCACTAATTACAAGCACACTATACATTTTACTTGTTTTAAAAAATTGAATTACTGCAAAATAGAAACTTGAACACTTCAACCTTTTCAATATAAAAGAAAAAATAATTTTTAGTTAAATGTGAAATAAATTGAAGCTGTCAGTTTGAGGGAAATGTAAGCATTTCTTCCATTGGAAACTGGAATGGTTTTCGCACAGGGCTGTTTTCGCATCATGTTATAGACATAGTTCATTTTCCAATATAGCAAAACGATGAAATTTTTTGTTCCACCTCTAATCGACTGCGAAAATACTCGACCGAGTTACAGAACATGGGTCCTGTATTATGTTTATGATAAATTTCTGAGAAACGGAATCATACAACATTCCAATATTTCCAGTGTAATCATCGGTTGTACATTGTTGCATGACAGCGACCATACAACAAAACTGAGAAACATAAATCATACAGCAGAACTTTCAATATCATACAATGTATGATGTGTATTATTTGAGAAACTGGCCTCTGGCTGTTAAACAAATTACATCGTGTCGATGATTTGAGTGGGTGTGTCTTATTTCTGTTCTCATTCATTGTATAGTATTTTTTATATACAATGAGAAATCACATGGCATTCTGTGTTTAGCTCCAACTACTTAAGGCCCCAGTTATCGCTTTCATTGAAATGCATCATTGGAACAAATCAGTGGAATGCTGACTTCATTTTTTTGACAAGCCAGTTATAGCAATCATTGAAAAATTGGTCTCAGTAAAAGATCCTGTCAGTGGCTGATTACAACCAATTCTATGCATTTGAGGTTAGAGTTGATCATTGAAAAAAAAACTGACACATGAGAATAGAAAGAGAATCGAACACAAATCATTGGAACGATTGTGTTCCACTTTGTTGGAACGAAAATCAGCTGTTCATTGAAAATGATTTTCATCATTGAAAAATTAAAAGTAGTTTTATGAGAAATATATAACATTTTTGTTTATTTTTATTTGCAAAATTAAAATATATAGTTGGTTAGCTTCATATGTATTACAAAAATTCTCAATATTCATAGTTT
Source organism: Chrysotoxum bicinctum (assembly GCA_911387755.1). Taxonomy (NCBI): domain Eukaryota; kingdom Metazoa; phylum Arthropoda; class Insecta; order Diptera; family Syrphidae; genus Chrysotoxum; species Chrysotoxum bicinctum. Next base: position 137,948,323 of record OU426987.1, on the reverse strand, counting down.
AACTACCCCAAGAAGTGAAATCAAAATTTTCAATGATGGTTTTCAATGATAGCTATAACTAGGAACTAAGGCGCCAGTTATAGCTATCATTGAAAACCATCATTGAAAATTTTGTTTTCACTTTTTGGGATAGTTAAACTATGAATATTGAGAATGTTTGGTATACAAACGAAGCTTATCAATTACATATTTTACTTTTGCAAATAAAAATAAACAAATATGTTAAATATTTCTCATAAAACTACATTTAATTTTTTAATGATGAAAATTGTTTTCAATGAACAGCTGATTTTCGTTCCAACAAAGTGGAACACAATCGTTCCAATGATATGTGTTCGATTCTCTTTCTATTCTCATGTGTCAGTTTTTTTTTCAATGATCAACTCTAACCTCAAAAAATTATTCAGGTTGTCTTTGTAATTTATAGTGATGGGTAGATTACGAATTTAAAATGAGTTTTATGAGGTACTCATTTGAGGTGGTATTTTGTCTCACCTCAAATGTCCTATAGGATACACCTATTTTAATGGGCATTTTCAACAAAAAAATCAATTTTTCAATGACGTCTCTGCAATTCTAATGATCATGAAATTTGAATAAAACATACAAAGTTATCTATGTATGTACCTAGATACGTAAGTATACAAAAACATTTTTACAATTCTCTTTTCATATTCTTCTTCTCAGGCGAGATGTGAGACACGACAAACGAGAGGCGACTGAAATTTGAAAACCGCCCATTACGAAATAGACTAACACTAGCACAAAAGACACTTAGGCTAGGCGCGCACATTCAACTTTTAGTTGCACAACTTTTTGGTGTCTTATAGAAAACAGATGAACTATTTAGTTGAATGTCCGCGCAGGTGCATATAATTATATGTTACAAAAAATAGCGAATTCATTTTAGGTAATCGCTTAGTTTGTACACAAACTTTTAGTTGCGAAACTAAAAATTGAATGTGCACGCCTAGCCTTACACACTATTGGTATCCATACAATGGAACACGATTTTACCTCATGTTTCTGGGAATACCATGGATATACTCTACTTATATCTTTATATGATATGTATTTTAATATATTTTCTTTCACTTGTCTCCTTTAAAGAACATTTCGTTGACGAAATAAAAGATAAATATTCATTTTTACATGATGCCCATGTGTACTTATTGAAATCTTTTATGATAAAAGTCACAGAAGTTTTTCTTTTATTCTTTTATGATTTTTAACAGATTTTGGCATGCTGAATACCGAATTCGTAAAAGATTTTTTCTATTTTCGAACGTTTGACATTTCATAAAAGTTTTCTTAACAGATTTTAGCATGCCGAATACCAAAATTATAATTCATAAAAGATTTGTATTGAAATTCATAACAGAATAACTGAATAGAAGATCTCGCCGAATAGGCCTAAATGATTGCAGTTAGCAAAAAAAAAAAACTTTTAAACAATAACATAACATGCGACATTTTGTATTGCCTCATGAATGAGGTACCCATCACTAGTAGTTTAGCAAGCATCAAAGCGACAGATATTTTCAATGACAGATCTTTTCAATGACAGCGAAATTATTGATTGCTATAACCGACTTGTCAAAAAATATTCCACCGTACCACTGATTTGTGTTTCAATGATGGTTTTCAATGATAGCTATAACTGGCGCCTAAGGAGTTATTTTAGCTATTTAAAAAATTATTGTATGGTTATGATTTTATGAACAATTTTCTCTAAAATGCCCAATTCATTTTTAAAAATTGTAATATTAAGCACACAACAAGTTTATTACTGTCTTGCGGTTGTGTTTGGTTTCTTACCCCCAGTTTCACAGTGAGAGTTTAAACTTAAGTTCTGCTGAACCTGAACTGGAGTTTAAATTTGAAGTTCAACTCGTCCGGTTCCACAGTCTTATCTGAACTTCATTTTATTAAACGTAGTTTAAGTAAATTATTTTCTCTTTCTATCTGAATCAAAGAAAAAACAATCTAGGAAAGTTTGCTTTGTTTCAGTTGTGACCTGTGACAGGAAACAAAAATTAAAAATGAAAATAAATTATATTTTCAAATGTTTGAAGGGGTTGTCGAACTGAGATTTAAACGGCAGAATAGTGTCGTTTAACTTAAACTACAGAATGAACTCTGTTCAAGGACTGTGAAACCAAATTTATTATTGAACTGAAGTTTAAACCGAAAGTGGGGTTTAAACTTCCACTGTGAAACTGGGGGTTAATCTATCAAATTTTGATTTTTTTTAATTTACTTACCCACATTTATGTAAGTTACGTAAAAGAGTTGTTTTACCTGTTAAAAATTATAAGAGTTGGACAAGGCCTCCCAATTAAAACTCTGCGTTTACAAGACCCAGTTTCATTCTTTGAAAATGTTGTGCCAAATACTTCAGTAAATGGCAAAACATATTAACAAGACACAAAGCATATTACTCGATTTAAAATATTTATTGAACATTCAAATATCAAGGTGACTAGCCAAACGTACAGCAGGTCCCAATTTTTCTTTCAGATATATTTGAAACTGTTTGCATTTTGCTCTAAATAAAACATTTGGGAGTACTTTTAGAATGAAGAAATTTCTTTAAGATACCTCACTTACAGTGAATTAAGATCATATGAACTTCCCCACAGAATGATTCCATCTGCGCCTTTGTGTTTTACTTCCTTAAACATGTCCAATGTATTCACAGTATCAATATACTTTAGGGTATCCGTGAACATGTATCTGTGGTACACCAAAACTTGTGGCTTCTGGTTTCCTTTACTGGCAATTTTGGCAATTCGCAAAGCTTCCGTTACCCTTCCCCTTATAAAAGGAATGCGGTGCAAAGCAGGAATTTGCTCTTGCAAGTATACAGATGGATAAATCGCATCAGATGATTGGAACATCCATTGGATCCTTAATTTGGTTTTTGTTTGTTAACATAAGAAGAATGTCTATGTCAGCTAACTCACATATTATTTTGATTATGAACGGCTTTCGCACATTTGTCGGCTCTGTTCCCCTTTCCATTGTTAAAACAATATGGAAATGCATAGTACCCCCATTTAGCATGTGGACGTATTTTTTTAGCTGTTAGTAAAGTCTCGAGGATAAAAGCCTTGGCATTTATTTCGAAGTTAAGTTCTGCTTCTTTTTCGATTTCTTTTTTGGGCCAACTAGGGTGATTTTGCTGTTCAATTTCCATTGAAAGTGTCTTATACGGCTTAAGAGTTCCAAAATTTTGCCTATAGACTGGTCGCCAAGATTCAAAATCTATTACTGCAATACCTGAGAAATTGGAATCTGGTATAAGCTCTGCTAGCTGCATTTCAAAAAGTTCCAAATGTGCAGACAAATTGCCTTTCTGTGGGACCCCATGGTTTCTATAGAATAATTCATTGGAAGAAGTATTCTGCAATATTGCAGGAAAATTACCAGGGTCATAGAGGATTGATATTTGATCTCCACGGAAAGTGTCATGTTGATTTTGAATTATTCCATATTCTGCTTGTAGCGTTTCAAATTCAATTTGGAATTTTTTGCACATAAATGATGGAATATTCCAATAAAATTTGAAATCACTATACGAAATATAAAATAAAATTGTAGGTAATTAAAACAAAAATAATTAAATACATAAAACGCACAGTAATCTCGCGCCAGAGCACATCCAAACAGAAGAAAATATTATTGATCTAAAAATCAATATTGCAAAATCCATAATAATCTGAAACAAAAATAAAAATATTTAGTTATTTCAATACCTGCTTCTATTCCAGTTTAAATTCGTAAAATATTTTTTAATTATTTTAATAAATTTAAAGTATATAGATTATTTAAGTTAGCTTCAGTAGTAAAAGGTGTAATTGAAAATAGGTTATTTGGAAGAGTAAATGTGAATAGGCAATAGGTTTTCTCCTTGTGGTTGGATGGTATCATCGTTGTATTCTTGGATATCTTTGGACAGGTAAACATGCAGTTTTTACTCTAGTCTTATGGAAAACTGTGGAGGGAAGTGGAGGAAGATCACGAAGAAGACGAGGAGGACAATAACATTGAAAAACATGGAAGACAAATATGATTGAAATGACGAACGTTATGTATTGTTATGAAAAATATATTGGCGCAAAATTTTAGTCGAATTTATACGAAGTCGAACTTATCATCATATTTTCACTAACATTTTATTAAAGATAAAATCGTCGAACACCCACATATTTTATATTTTTACTATCGTATTTTATTATACCATTACAAAAATAAGGAAGTCGAAAAAAATGAGTCTGGAAATTCTGTTTGCCTTTTTTTAAGACAAAAAATAACGCTAACTGTACCATACATTTTTCCTTGAAATCTATATCTATATTCTATATATTATATAAAAATCAATTGCTGTTCGTTTGTCTCGCTAAAACTCGAGAATGGCTGGACCGATTTAGCTTATTTTGATATTGAAATATTTGTGGAAGTTCAGGAAAGGTTTAAACGGTGATAATAAGTAGTAATAAGTAACTGAAGATACTAAAAACGACAATTCAATTTTCCAATACAAAATGTTCCTAGCTGTGAAACATTTGATGTCTTTTGTCATTTTTTTTAAATCTTTTGAAGCTGACACATTGATATGTGGAACTGTAACTCCATCAAATTGATAAAATACATAAGTAAATATGTTAAAAAAAGTAGCGACATGGCCATCTTTATTGTAACAAATGCAAATGATGAAGTATCTCAGTATCAGATGGGTCACTATATAAGCAGTTACGAAGCTATTTGGCGCATATTTTCTATGTGATCCACGAAAGACACCCAACAGTAGTCTATTTGACAGTTCATCTAGAAAATAGACAACTAGTGTATTTCAATCAATTGAACGCGGCAGTAGTATGGGAAATACCGGTTTCAGCGCAATTTTCAGACACGCCCAATTTTTCTGATAAAGATCCAATACTTTCAACATAATATCGGATATTTTTAAACGGTAATTATAATTTAAAAAAGGTTTTTGTTCAAGTACAGTATAAATTCACAATTTTATATATCCATTAGAAATAATTTCCAGACACGCATTATTTTTTGATATATAACCAATATTTTTAAAATAATATCAGATAAACAACCATAAAAATATAATTATTGTATGAATACAGAATAAGTCTACAATTTTAAATTTTTAAACGGTAATTATAAATTAAAAAGTTGTTGCTCAAGTACAGAATAAGTTAAAAATTTCATATATATCCATCAGAAATAATTTCCAGACAGAGCAAATAGTCCCCGCAGCTATGCTCATTAATTTAAGAATTATCATGTAATTTAAATAACCTGTTAATAAAAGATAATAATAATAATAATTTCCAGAAACGCATTATTTTTTTTGATAAACAACCATAAAAATATAATTATTGTATATTATATTAAATGTATTTATCTAATTATAATAAAATTTAGTCGTGTCTAAGAATTGTTTCGAAACCTGCGTTTTATATTTTTTATATATTATAATATTATTAATTAATTTTATATATAATATGAATAATAAAAACGTGGTGGGAAATTTAAACAATTAAAACATGAGCGGTTTTTCCGGTCATGTTTTTAGATATAAAATAAAATAGAATATTTAACAAATTGATTATAAAGATAAAAGAGTAAATGACTATGAATATATATGATATAAAAAACTTATAATAATTTTTATTAATTGTTTAAAACTGTTAATTAAAAGAAATATTAATTATAAATAATTTATTAGAATTTATGAATTTTTATGAGTTTTTTAATAATAACAACGCGGGGGAAAATTTCCTCCACGTTAAAGATTATAAAATATATTAAACTTTTTTTTATTTATAAAACTTTAAAAGATAAAAAAGATGTATTAATTATAATAAATGTATGTATAATTTAAATAATAAAACATCGGGGATTTTTTCCCTGATGTTTTTAAAGAGATTTTATATAATAAAAAAGTTTTAATAAATTATATATTTTTTTAAAAGATAAAAAACAAGGATTAATTATAATAAATTTATGTATAATATAAATATAAAAAAACATGGTGGGAAATTCCCACCATGTTTTAAATTATAAAATATAGATATTAAACTTTTTTTTATTTATCTAACTTTAAAAGATAAAAAAGATGTATTAATTATAATAAATTTACTTAAATTTATGTATAATTTAAACAATTAAAACATCGTCCGTCGGTTTTTCCGACGATGTTTTTAAAGATGTAAAAAAGAATTTATTAAACGAAAATAATAAAGAAGATAAAGAATTTATTGATTTTCTTAATAATGATTTTATAGAACCTATTATGGATATATTTACTTTTATACTCGTAACTAAAAATAATTTAATTTTATCTGAAATTTAAAATTCAGTTTTTTGTAATTCATATTTATAAAATTTACCTAAAATTGGTTCATTATTGTATAAATACAGAATAAGTCAACAATTTTAAATATTTATTTTTAAAATTAAAAAGTTAAATAATTTGAAAAAAAAACAGTACAATTTTTTAAAAAGATAAAGCTTATTACATTTTAAGAGGTTATATTATATTATATAAATAATGATTATGAATATTTTAGAGAAAATAGCTATAGATATTATGGGTGAAGAAGCAAATGAAGAAGTTGATGAATTAATTACCGGTCTTGAATGTTTTAAAAATTTAAAGGAAATATCTGATCGTAATATTGATATTAATAAACTTAAAGATGAATTAAAATCTTTTATTAATGATGAACAATTTATAGAAATATTAACTGATTCGTTAGCTAAAATATGTAATTACTGTACAGTTTCAAATGCATATATTTCTGTTTTAAATAAGAACAAAGAATCACAGAATAAATAAATAAATTGAAATTAAAAAGTAGAAATATGTTTTCAATTTTAAATAATTATTTTTGAAATTAAAAAATGAAACGTAAAAATAGTATGAAAAAACAATAAAAGTTATAAAAAAGATAAAGTTTAATACATTTTAAAAAGTTTAAGACTTTTTTATTTTGTTTATAAAAATTATTTTTAATAAATACAAACAAAAATAAACAAACTCAAAATAGACCGAGAGCCCACAGCAATTTTTGGGTGTGATTGATAACAAAAAATAATTAGCATAATTACTTAGGCCTTTAGTAGTTATTTACATATGTGAACGTCTTGCATACTCTAGTGGGCGCAATAGTGCATTATAGTGCATCAAGTATGCAGTTCTTTCCTTATTCTAAAAAATTGGAAAAAAAAAATTTGCCATAACTTCAAAATGAACAGCTAAGTGCCCTGATTGCAAATATCGAGGTCCATGACGTTTTGAAGGTGGCCTTCTTAGTGCAAGAAGTTGCCTATTCTTATCGCGTCTGGCAGGCAGAAGGCTGTCTGTAAAACGTCTTGGACCTCGATATTTTCAATCAGGGGGCTTAACTCTACATTTTGGCAAAGTTGTTATTACAATTATTTGGATTTGGAAAGAACTGCATACTTAATGCACTATAATGCACTATTGCGCCCACTAGAGTATGCAAGGCTTTCACATTTGTAAATAACTATAAAAGGCCTATCTAATTAAGCTAATTATTTTTTGTTATCAATCACACCCAAAAATTGCTGTGGGCTCTTAGTCTAAAATGTCGAGCGCAATTGATGCTTTAAATGATTTTCTTTCTATTCAAAATGATGATAGTAACAATGATAGTGATTTTGCGGAGTATAGAAAATTATTAACTAGAAGGTTTAAAAAAGATAAATTTTTCGATATAATAACTGTATTTCATGAAAAAAGTAAAAGATTTAATTTTACTTTCTTTGATAACGGAAAAATTCAGTACAATAATTATTTATATCTTAAAGATATAAATAAAGATAATTGCTGTTTTATGAAAGTAATGAAAGTAAATGATAAAAAAATTAAAGAAACTGAAGAAAAGAACAAAATTTAAATTGATAAAACAAGAAGACTTAATTATACTTATATCAATAGTTATTTCTTATTAAATACTTTATCAGCTTACTTAATAGAAAAATATGAAAATGAAGACGATAAAGTAAAATGTGTAAATGAGTTATTTCAATTAGATTTTACAAAATTAATTAAAGATCTTATATTTATAAAATACTGTCAAAAATTTAATGAAAATGAAAAACTTAATAATTTCAATTTATTAAACTAAGAAATATTTTATAAATAAATAAGTAATTAATAAAATGACAACTATTTTTTTAGATGGAAATTCTTCGAGAATTAATTGTGAATTTGATGAACCAATAAAATTAGATAAAAATTCAAATTATGAAATATGTTTATTAAATATTACTTAAAAATAATGTATTAACTTTAATAAAAAATAATCAATTGATTGATATTACTTTTCCAACTGGTTCATATGAAATTAATAATATTAATGATTTTTTTGATAAAAATTTAGGAATCGAAATCAAACCAAACATGACTACCTTAAAAGTAGAAATTTTTAGTAAACATGAAATAGATTTTACAAAAGATAATTCAATAGGTTCTTTATTAGGATTTAGTAAACAAATTATTCCTTCAAATAAATTAGTAGAATCAGATTTACCAGTAAATATTATGAAAGTTAATTCAATTCGAATTAAATGTAATATTGATACTGGAAGTTATGAAAATAAGAAACCAACAAATGTTATTCATGAGTTTTTTATAAATGATAAACCTGGTGAAAAAATTAATGAAATTCCTAAAAATTTAATTTATTTTCCAATTATAAATACTTTCATAAGTGAAATTGATATTAGAATTGTTGATCAAGATGATGATTTAATTGATTTTAGAAATGAAAAAATAAGTATTAGATTACATATTCGTAAAATAAATTAATTAAGAAAATTTTTTTCTTATTAAATGAAATCATTTGTAAGCGAAGAAAAAGGTATCGAAAGTTACCAATTCTATGATAATTTACCAGCAAATACTCATCATCATCATCGGCTCGACAACCGGGTTCCGGTCCTGGCCTCTTTCAACAAGTCTCTCCACCTATCCCGGGCCATCCAGTTGCGTACCCCAAGGGCGTCCTGGTCTACGCCATCTCTCCAGCGCAAGCATGGTCTACCACGCTGTCGTCTACCATAGAATGTACCACAAAGAACTTTCCGAGCAGGTTCCCCTTCGCTCATACGAGCTAGGTGCCCTGCCCACCGGAGTCTACCGAGCTTAATTTTTGTCACGATATCTGCTTCTAGGTAGATTGCGTACGGTTCATGATTGTACCGTCTGCGGAATCGTCCTTTCTCACATATGGGGCCAACAATTCTCCTTAAGACTTTTCTCTCGAACGCAGCTAAGAGGTCGGAGTGCCTTTTGCTAAGCACCCAAGTCTCGGATCCATATATGAGTACTGGCAGGACAATGGTCCTGTACAGCAGCAGTTTTGAAGTTATGGTGAGATTTCTGGATTTGAAAAGCTTTGACAGACTATAGTAGGCTCTGTTGGATTTGAGAAGCCGCCCGCGTATTTCTTCTTCTATATTGTTATCAGCTGCTACTACTGACCCAAGGTATTTAAAGGATTGCACCACTTCAAATTCGTTCTCCGTTACCTTGATTGTTTGACCAACTGTTCCTCTCGCATTCGACGCCACCATGTACTTTTTTTTAACTTCACAAATGTGCAGCCCCAGATTTTGTGCCGCCTGCTCGATCTGGATGAAGGAATCGTGTACAGCTTGTTCGGTTCTTCCGATGATGTCAATGTCGTCTGCGTAAGCCAGTAACTGGCTGGACCTGTTGACTATGGTCCCTCTTGTTGCCGTGCCAGAGTCACGGATTGCTTTCTCCAACGCCAGGTTGAAGAGGAGGCAGGCCAAACCGTCCCCTTGTCGGAGTCCATTAAAGATGTTGATTGGTCTGGATAGCAATCCGGCTATTTTTACTTGGCTTGTTACGTTGGTCATGGTCAACCTACATAGTCGTGTCAATTTGTTTGGGATGCTGAATTCTCTCATGGCTTTGTAAAGTTCTACCCTGGCTATGCTATCATAGGCGGCCTTTAAGTCTATAAACAGATGGTGCGTTGGGATGTTAAATTCTACACATTTTCCCATCGCCTGCCTAAGGGTAAAGATCTGATCAGTTGTTGATTTGCCTGGAATGAAACTACACTGATATTGTCCGATGACGGTTTTAGCGTATGGGGTTATCCTGTCTTGTAGGATAGAGGAGTATCTTATAGGCGGTACTCAACAACGTGATACCTCTATAATTGCTGCACGTTGTGACATCTCCCTTCTTATGTATGGGGCATATTAAACCTTTTCGCCAGTCTTCTGGCATTTCGTCCTGCTCCCATACCTGTACTATAATATCATGAATTGCTTGACGTAAGGCTGGCCCGCCGTGATGGAATGATTCGGTTGCTATGCCATCGCCTCCCGGGGATTTGTTCTGTTTAAGCCGGCCTATGGCCTTCTCAACCTCTTCTATGCTTGGTGGCGGCAACATAGGGTATTCTTCTTGAAGTAGTGGAGCCTCCACTTCTGCAGTGAGCTGACCATTTAGCAATTCATTAAAGTACACTTCCCATCGCTCCAGTATGCTTTCAGGATCAGTGATCAGATTTCCCTCTCCGTCCTTGCAGTATGTGCAGCGTGGTGTGTACTGCGTCATGTTTCGGACGGATTGGTAGAACTTCCGCGCCTGGTGCGGACCTCGCTCTCGGCTGTTTTCTATTTCACAGATTAGGTTTTTCTCCCATGCTGATTTTTTTTGTCTGTGAAGCCGTTTTTCTGTTCTTCTGAGCTCTTTATATTCGTCTTCGCGTGCCCGCGTTCTATGAGATTGTTGCATTGCTCGGTACGCAACATTCTTACGTTCAGTCGCTAGCTTGCATTCATCATCAAACCAGTCGTTCCGATTTTTACGACTGCTGCCTAAGATGGAGTTGGCAGTACTAATGACAGTATTCTTATGACGTGTCCACTTCTCATTTACGCCCAGCATACTGGCTCCAGGACTTATTCTCCCTAAATCAGGTGTTTCTAGGGCGAGTCCTAACGCATTACCAAAGGTGTTACTGGTGTTTTCATTGCGCAGGGCAGCCGTGTTGATTCGAACCTGATCGGCGGATGCAATGCGTCTTCGCAAGGCAATCCGCCCTCGAAAAACCATACCAACAAGATAGTGATCCGAGTCGATATTGGCACCTCGGTACGTTCGTACCATCATCAAGTTCGAGTAGTGGCGACGGTCTATCAACACGTGGTCTATTTGGTTACGAGTGACTCCATCAGGTGATACCCAGATGGCTTTGTAGATATCTTTACGCGGGAACCTGGTACTCGCAACGACCACGTTTTTCGATGCTCCCAATTCTAATACTCGAAATCCATTGTCATTAGTGTTCTCATGCAAACTATGGGTGCCTGCGTAATGCCTGAATACCGGCTCCCGACCTATTTTTGCGTTCAAATCCCCAAGGATGATTTTAACTTCATAGGAAGCCTACCCCGAGCACATGGTGTTTTGTATGACAGCTGTAATAAATGTCATATTCTTTCTTCTCCAAAACACCACTCCCTGTCCATCTGATTTCTTGGAGAGCTGTTATGTCAGCTTTATATTTTGACAGGGCATCGGCTAGCTGCTGAGCAGCTCGAGCTCTATAGAGCGATCGTACGTTCCATAAGAAAATTCGTAAATCGTTCTTCCTTTTTCTCGAAATTCTTTTAGTTTTACGGGACAGGGAATTAACCTGTCGCCAACCTGAGGAACCAGCCTGATCATATTAGCCAAACCTTTTTTAAAAGGCTTGTTTCTAGCGGCCGCCGCGGAGAGGCTATGATCACACTTCCACCAGTCCCGAATAGTTACGGCACGTGCATGTTTTCGTATGCTACATGTTGTTCCCCCTATTCGTCTGATGGCTGACCGCCATCCAGCAAATACTACTCAGTTAAATACATCTGGTAGGCCGATATCAATTGATATTAATAATCAAGATATTAAAACTTTTCCTCATAAAAGTCTTTTACTGATTAATAATGGATTATTAAATATGTTTAGTAAAATATCTTATTCAATTAATTCAACTGAAATAGATTCTATTGAAAATCCTGGTATTACAACTACTATGAAAGGATTATCATTTTTTTCTAATGATTTAGCTCTTAATAATGCCGGATGGCAAATACATAATAAAGGTGCTGTATTAAATAAATTAGGTTATTTTTCTGTTAGTATTCCAATGAATACAGTAATTGGTTTCTTTGAAGATTATAAAAATTTTGTTTTCAGAATTAATCAAGAATTAGAACTTATTAGATCTAATGATGATAAAAATTGTATTCTAACTGCACTTACAGATCATACTTTTGATATCAATATTTCTGAAATAATTTGGAGAATACCACAAGTTAAATTTTCTATTGAAGTTGAACATGATATAAATAATGATATAATAATAACACAAATTTTAATATGTATTTTAGAAATTGGAAATATTTTTACACAAGTTCTATTCCAAATGCAAAAGAATATACATGGAGAATTACTACAAGTAGTGCAAAACCAAGATATTTTTTAATTAGGTTTCAAACCGATAGAAATCATGATATTACTAAAGATAATAGTAAATTTGATTTATGTAATTTGGAAAACGTACAAGTAAGTCTTAATAATACGAAATATCCAAATTCTGAATTAAGATTATCTTATGAGCAAAATAAATGCGATATTTTATATGATATGTTTTCAGAATTTAAAAATTCATATTATGGACAAAGTCAACATAATTTACCACTGATGAGTTATAATTAATTTTTAAAAGATTATCCTATTATTATTGTAGATACTTCTAAACAAAATGAAGTAATTAAAGAAGCAGTTATTGATATAGGTTAGGTTAGGTTAAAGTGGCTGCTGACCGGAAAAGGTCAGCACACTTAGACCAATATTTGGTCCGTTGTGATACCACAAGGATTTCAAAAATCCCCCTTACTCGTTAAACCATTTTGAGCTAATAATGAAGCGTTTGAGACAGTGAATGTCTGAATTATTTAGATCACTAGGATCGTTATAGTAGTAGTCTCCCAAGTGGAGTCTACGTCTTTGCGCTAGGGCAGGACAAGAGCATAGAAGGTGGGGAATTGACTCCTCTTCTTCTTCATCCATGCAGCTTCTGCAAAAATCATTTGCAGGAACTCCAAGACGAGAAGCATGTCTTCCTATTAGGCAGTGCCCAGTAAGGACACCTATAATGGAGCTAATATGCAATCTACCAATAGGTTATTGATATAAGAATTGATTTTAAATAGTGTAGTAATTTTCCATCTAATACTATAATTCACTGTTTAATAATAAGTGATGATAGTTTTTCATATAATCCATTAAGTAATGCATATATAATTTTTTATTATTAAATGAGTTCAATAAAAAAAAAAAATATAATCTTTAGATAAAAATTCTAAATTAACTATTAAAAATTATGACACCTTTAAACCACCTGAAAGGTTTAATAATTTATTTCCAAATGTTATTAGAGCAATTATTTGTGGACCAAGTAATTGTGGTAAAACTAATGTTCTATTAAACAGTTATTACAAAAATTCATCATACAGATGTTATAATTTGTTCAAAAACTTCATATCAAGATAAATATAAATATTTAGAAAATTTAATTGAAAAATATAATAAAGTATGTGAAAAACATAACTTAGAGTCTAGAAAATTTCAAAGTTAAACATTAAATTCACTACTTCAACCAGAAGAAATTTCATCTTATTCAGTTATAGTTTTTGATGATATTTCTACTGAATCTCAAGATATAATTTCTAATTATTTTGCTTATGGTAGGCATAACAATATTTCTTGTTTTTATTTAAGTCAAACATACTCTAAAATTCCTAAACAAATTATCCGAGATAATGTAAATTATATTATTTTATTCACTCAAGATAAAACTAATTTGAAACATATTTTTGATAATCATATAACTGATATAAATTTTGATTGTTTTAAAAATTATTGTAATGCCTACTGGAATGAAAAATATGGATTTCTTACAATTGATAAAGAAAAAGAAACAAATGATGGAAAATGTAAAAAATTACTTGAAGCTTATTTATTCATACAGATATAACGTCACAAAACTGTAAAAGAGCATATGAGTGTACTCAGTTATCAAGCAGTTCTATTTTTAGATTTTTGTAATCGCAAAATATTATTTCTAGTGCAAGTTTGTACATATGTATCCGATGAATGCATTTGCAATTTGGATAGTTCAATTTGTTAGTCGACGATAGCACAGTGGAAAGCGTTACGACTTCCCAGTCGATCTCGTACTGTGAAGGAGTGTAGACGCTTTCGACTTTCACAGTGACTTAAACTAAAATCGTGTGTGCATACAAGTACTAATTTTACAAGTCAAATTTCAATATAGAGTATAGCTCAGTGGAAGAGGTGGCGGACTCTGGTGCGAGAGGTCACCGGTTAGAGTCCCCGTCGGGCACCCAACTTTTGGATGCTTTTTTTCACAATAGTGAAGTAGAGAGCATCATCCAAGAAGAAGAAAGGCAACTAAAACGCAACAACAACAAAGCGGGGGCATCGAAAGGTGTTCTGTCAGCTAAGGAACCGACAACAACAACAACAACAACAACAACAACCATAATGAAGAAGGCAACGGCAGCAAAACCGGGGACATCGAAAGATGCCCTGGCAAAATCTTCCGATGCGATAACGGCAGCATCATCCGATGCAGAATCGGCACCAATGAAGAGGAGGAAGAGGCTACAAGTTGTTCCCAACCTCGCGAAGCGTCGCACCATCACCCCAGCTGAGCTGCAATCTGAAGGGAAGGTGACGGCGCAAAAGGCAAAAAAACCAGCAGCAGAAAACAACAAAAATTCGAATCCCTCGCCAACCGATGATGACGAGGGGATCGCGTATATGTCCAAGGGTGGAGAGGGTCTCTACACCACCGGTGATAGTCAGACATTTGTGGACTTGTCCACGCCACAGGCGTCCGCGGATGAAGCTGAGGAAGAGACCATCCAAACCAAAATTGGCAAAATTCAGGGGCAGATCGAGAATCTTCAAAGCAATCTTGCCTCAATGATTCAAGCTTTGAAAGAAAAGCAAGAGACGCGAAGAGAAAAGGAGGGACAGGAGCGCGCAGTTAAAAAAAGTCTCCAGGCCCCACCCAAGGAGGCGCAACCGAAAAGTGCTGATGCGGAGCTGCAACCGCCAACCCAGCAGCCCCAACAGCCGCTGCTTACACACAAGCCAAAGCAGCAGGCATAACAACAACAACAACAACAACAGAATCAACAACAACAGCCAAAACAGCAGCAGAGACAACAGCAGCACAACCAACAGCAGCAGAATCAGCAGCAGCAGAAACAGCAACAGCAGCAACAGCAGCAGCAACAGCCGCAGCAACTAAACAAGAAGAAAGAGCAAGTGCCACCCATCAATGTGTTTAAGATGGACCTAAAGGAGACCATAGAAATATATAAGTCGGCCATAGGTCAAAACTTTACCATTAAGAGATTAGGGCCTAATAGACATGCTATCCACTGCCTCACAGTGGAACAGCATAAAGTTGTTAAAAATTTACTTAAAGCTACCACAACTGAATTCTTCAGTCACACACCTAAAATAGAGAAATTTCAAACGGTTGAAAGGCATATATTCCTACACGGAACCGGAAGAGCTCTTAAATGAGCTCCGTGAAAAAGCGGGCGACGATCTCGACTTTATCGAAGTCAAGCCTTTTGCCACAGTTAAAGCCAGACGGGAGAATCGGAAGCTGCCAATCTTCCTGGTTCAGCTTTCACCCAATAGCAAACTGTATAGTTTGAGGTGTATCTCCGTCCTCAACTACCAGGTTGTAACCTGGGATAAATTAAAGAGGCGCGGTGACATGCTTCAATGCATGCGCTGCCAAAGGTTCGGCCACGCCGCGGCTAACTGCGAAATGCAATCACGCTGCGTAAAGTGTGGAGAGAATCACATTCGGGGAGAATGTAAGTTAGGGCAAGAAAGGGTCCAGAACATGACACTGCTTAAGTGTGCACTCTGCCGGAAGGACGGGCACCCCGCAAACTATCGGGGATGTTCCCTCTTTCAGGAAATTAAACAGAAAAAGGCAAAGCAAACAGAGGTAGAAAAATGACCAATTACGCGTGTTCCTACAGTAACGCCCGTTAATCCACAAATCTCCTACGCCCAAATGGCGGCAGGAAGGGGTAATACGGTACAGCCTGCGCCAAAGGCAGCTCCACAGGCCCTCGTGCCTAAGGTTCCGGACGCACAGGCCGAAATAAGAAGCATGTTGCTGGCCATTTCGGGTCAGATAGCAGGTCTTCAAAAACAGATAATGGAGCAGGCGAAGAGGGTAGACCATATCTACTCTGTTTTGCCGAGCTTTACGCAATTTTTAGGTTAAGGGCGCGCTGCCGGTGAGGCCCTTAAGGATCCTTGCTGTGAATGTAAATTCACTAATTAGGATCGAACGTAGAACAAACCTATTCTAATTGTTGAAAGATCAAAGTCCTGATGTGTTTATGGCTAGCGAAACTAAACTAAGTCAGAAATATAAATTGACGCATAATAATTACAATATCGTACGAAGAGATCGGCCCAACTCGACTCAAGGAGGTGGTGTCGCAATCTTTGTACGAAAAGGCATAAAATATAAAGTTATATACAATAGTGAAGTACGCAGATTTCGGCTGCTTGAGGCGTGCATTGTATGCATTCCTCTCCAACAGGGGAAGCGGATGTATATAATCGCGACTTACGCTCCGGAATCACCTCAGTCTACTGACTTTTGGACAGAGCTCGAAAAACTTTTTCAAGTGCTACAACTGAACTCGGTAGAGAATTACTATCTCATGGCCGGTGATTTAAATGCCAAACATATAGACTGGGGAAATCAAGTACAAAATCCAAGAGATAACCATCTATTTAATTGGATGGACCAATACAGTATTGAATATATGATAGATCATCGTCTAGCGACTGATAGACCATCGTTTCCAAGGAGCGGTCAACGGACAAGAAACTGTTTACAAACGATAGACTATGACAGCGACCACTGTGGCTTTGCCGCAGTAATACAGTTGCCGAACGAGCTCGTATAGTTGGAAGAGTATGTACCTGCGCATTCTTACAATAACAGTAAGATGCGCTGGCCACGCTTTATCAACGCCTTAGCAAGCAAAATTCGTGCCAATAATATATCCCCACCAAATAACAGGAATTTAACTAACAACGAAATTGACCAATACTTGGAACAAATGGACGAATCAATCCTACGAACTATGAACAGAACTATACCAAAATACTACACAAACACTACACAGACAAAAAAGTGGACTACTGATAAGACTTAAACGCTTGTACCGACGGTTTACTGACTCACGCGATCTGGAGATTAGGACACTAAGTCTTCAATTAAGAACATCAACCAATTGATCAAAGAAAATTAAAATTAAATTCGTGCCGTTAACTCTAGCGATCCGAGTATGTTTTCACAAATTAACAAGATATTTAGACGAAATGATCAAAACGAACTTCCGTGTCTTAAGCTCCAGAGAACGACAGAAAACAGAAACGTACTTCTGACAGCAGGGATAGATCTAGATGACGCGGTCCTGGACGATAACCTCTTTATTGTCGAGGATTCGCTGGAGAAAGTGGAGGCTGTGGGGGCTGATTTTCAGCAAGTGTATAAGGTGAATGCAAGCATCCACCCCAACCACGACCTGGAAAACAGAGCTCTACTCCATCACTTCTATCTTCGTAATGAAATGACGCAATGGCGGTCAGAGAACCTAGGTTTCACCGGGTCCAATGAAGAAAACTTGGCGAATGCTATCATCGCCGTGCAGGATGGGAGTAGTTCCCTGTTAGTTACGAGGATGGAGCACCATCTCATCTTCGATTCATTAAAGAAGAAAAAGTCAACAGGACTCGATGGTATATCCAATATTGTAATTCGACATCTACCTAATGAAGCAATTGACATTTATGCCACACTGTTTAACAACGCACTGAATAATGCATATTATCCAGGGCGGTGGAAGACAGCTATGGTTCATCCTCTCCCGAAAAAGGGAAAGGACAACTCCAATCCGGCGAATCTCCGGTCGATAAGTCTTCTACCGAATATCAGCAGGGTATTCGAGAAAGTCATAAATAGAGCTCTGTCCAAGTGGGCGGAGGACAATAATATCATACCGGATAATCAGTTCGGGTTTAAGGCGGGACATGACACCATTCATGCCGCGTCTAAACTCGTTTCTGATATCCAATGGAACAAAACTAAAAACCAGTGTACAGGTGCTTGTCTGGTTGATTTGGAAAAGGCTTTCGACACCGTATGGTTAGAGGGTCTCTATCTAAAATTGACTAGGCTCGGCATAAGTAAACCACTATTATATATATATATACTTTATGACATGCTCAATGGTAGAAAGTTTGTTGTCAAAAGTGGCAATGTAACTTCTACCGCAATCTTCGATATCAAGAATGGTCTTGAGCAGGGAGCGGTGAACTCGCCGATTCTATTCAGCATTTACACCAGCGATCTGAAAAGTAGTCTAACTCAGGCAATTGCGTATGCCGATGACCTAATAGCGTACAGAACAGCTACAAAAGTTGAGGTTATCAGAATTCTCTTACAGCGTGACTTCGACAAGATTCAGCGATATTGTGATGACTGGAAGTTGAAAATCAACTTTTAAAAATATGAAACGATTCTGTTTAGGACTCCGTTGGCTAGAGCCCCGAGGGATACTAGAAAAAACTGGCGTAAGCTGATGATCGTAGGGCCGCACCGGCAACCACTTGCGAGCAGAAGTGTGGTAAAGTACCTTGGCATCTGGTTCGATCAGTATTTGTATTTCGACAGACATGTAAATGCTGCTCTGAACAGGGCTAGGGGAGCCTTTGCCCTGACGAAACGGTTGTTTTACAACAGCCGGCTTGACACCAGGGTGAAGGTGATTTGCTACATGGCCCTCATCCGGCCGATGATTGCCTATGGGTGCTCGGTGTGGTTCAACGTTGCCCCATCTCGAATGGAAAAGATTCGGGTGTTTGAGAGGCAGTGACTTAGACGTTGTCTTGGATTACACAGAACACCAGAATCGGAGTACAAACATTACTATTCCAACAGGACTCTGTACAACGGAGCCAACATTAACAGAATAGATAATTTTTTGATAAGGCTGATTCGGAGTCACATTGCGAGAGCGATTACCTCACAAATAGCTTAATCTTTGGGGCTTACTACCCCAACACAGAAAACTTGGAGAGTGTGCGTTTAAGTGGCCATATTGCACCTAATGCATTCCTCTATTTAGATAGTATAGGGTTGATCCATGATAGGGAGGCCGTTCCGCTAATCTACCACGTCGGCCGTAGTACTGTGGATAGGCAGCTCCTTTATAGTCGAGACGTCCTCGCACAAGACGGAGCTGAGCGACTTCGGTTCAGTAGGAGTGTGTCCGAACGGTACCTGAAAGAATGGGTGAGAAAAGAGAACCAGTTTTGGTGGTTGTCTATTGTTGATAGAGATAGTTGACAAGTTGTCTTGGCCGACTTACATAGTTTTAAGGTATTCTTAGGTAGGGACAGTTAGGATGGCACACAAAAAAAAAAAAAATTGCGTACATTCTTCTAATGTATATACAAAAAAAAAAAAAATCCGAGTTTTTTAAATTTTCTCGAGAAAAAAAAAAAATTAGATATAGTTTTTGAATTAAAAATACTTTCTTAGGCCGAAAGGCACTAGATTTAAGATATAGTTTAGCTTAGAGCGCCCGCATAGGGCCAGTAAGTTAGTTTTAAGTTGGTGGATAATTAGGCTAGTTTTTATGAATTTTTGTCTAGCTTTAAGTAGTTTTAAGATAAATGCAAAATAAAAATGAATAAAAAAAAAAAAAAAAAGCGTTACGACTTCGAACCCATCATGTGGTGGTTCGAATCCTATACGGAACAAATTAAAGTTTTTTTAATTTAAGTACGAAAATGGGATAACTATAGAACACAGTATCCAGAACATAATATTCTGAGATACATCCACTGCTGCAAAATACTATGAACACTTTTCAATGAAGAAAAGGTTCAATTATACTCTGTCTAACAAAAATTGTCAGTACAGGGAAGATAGGACGTTTGTCTCTCATTCTGGTTGCATTGCCATGCATAAGTGTGTCGCCTTTTAAAGCTCTCACAGGGATTCCGTAGTTTAAATTATAAATCGCCGCAAATGAGAGTAAAAAACGCGTAGGGCTACCGTCTGCCGATTCAAAACGACTGGAAACAATATTCATTTTACCTTTTCCCACAACGCCAAGCGGTAAGATAATAGGCGCGTTTTTTTTAACTTAAAAAGCAATACGACAACACTCAACATACTCATCTTCTTAAAATGTGTTCTCAAAAGCTTCAAATCCCAAAAGCTCCTTAATAAAAATCACTGAAAAAGCTCCTTGCTTGCAATTGAGAATGATAATGGTAACTCTGTTTTGATGTAGATAAAGAGCGCACGATCATATTGAGTGACACTTGACCAGTGTTGCCCCCCTTACTGTTAGAAAATGTAGTGAATCCGATTTAAAATGTAGTAAGTCAATTATTGTTTGAAAATATGAATAAAACTTACAAATTTTTCAAATAACAAAAACAATTTGGTTTTTTATTAATTCAAAACAAATACATAGAAGTCTTACACAACGGAATATAATATCTTATGTTCAAAATACGAAAATAATCTTAATTACTATTTTTTGTATAATGGTTTGCACTGTGATGAGAAAATTTTTGAGCAAAAGTTAACAGTGATGGAGGAGGTTCGAAAACCCCTTTCACACCCCTCAATAGTTCTTTTGATTGCATTATAGCATCAACTGTTGAAATATTAAAATTGTTTCTCAGGTCATCTTTAATTAAATTTAAATTTGAGAAACACCTTTCAGCAGTTGCACTGCTATGTGGTAGGCTACATAAGGTAAGCATGTAACTACATAAGTTTTCAAATGAGGGCTTTCCACTAAAATTTCGAAATATTCATCTAATTTTTTTTTTGAACCTACCATTAGCCTAAATTCATCATTTAGAACAAGTTTTAAGTGTTGAGGAAAAAAAGGAAAATGCTTAAGCAAAGGTGTAATGGACGGAACATTTCCTTTGGCAATTTCATATGGATCTAACAATTTTAAGTATCCAGTTTTGTTGTCATTTTTTAAATTAAATCTTTCAGAGAATTGCTCACACAGTTTTACATAATATTGGCATAGTTGACGTTTGATTTTTTCTAAACAATTGTAGTCAATGTTTGAGTTGGAACAAAATTCTTCAAATTTCAGTTCAAAATACAAGAATATGGAAAATGATTGTCTTCATTTTTGAAATCTAAGTTAACTGAAATCAATTCAGGTTTACAAAAATATTTGAGAACCTCCAAAACAAATTCTTTAAATGCCTTATCAATTAAATGGACCTTGGTACTTTCGCTTTGAAATATTTTATTTAAAATATTGAGTTTTTCTAAAATGAATGAAAGAAAAAGAAGATGCAAACGATTTTCAACATTGCTCAAAAATTCTAAGATATTTGCAGCACTAGACTTATTTTCGAAAGCAGCAAGTGTGAAATAGTAGACTTAGGCTTGATATTGCTCTAAGATTCTGTCAATGGAATTCGACAATGACAGCCAAGGGGTTGAACAATGCCTTAAAATTTTATGTTTCTGGATGTTGAATGATTTTTGAAAATTAATAAAATCGACTTGTCTTTGAGAGCTATGACAAAAATAATTATATATATTTTTAACAGAGGATTCGATATTCGGAATATTTTTCAATGCCCCAGCAGCACATAAATGAATTAAATGACATGTACAGCCAACAGAAAATAAATCTTTATTTTGCGACCGAAGCTTTGTTTCTAGACCATTTAACACACCTCTCATTACTGAGGCGTTTTCAGAAGCAAAACCAATTAGATTATTTATATGAATTGAGTTAGTTTTGAGTTCTCCTTTTATAATTTCAAAAATTTCAGTTGCATTTGATTCAACCAATGCCTTCATACCAAAAAATCTATCAATTACCTTTTTACGTTTTGAACAAAAATATCTAACAACTAAAACTAAACATTTTTCTGTTGAAATATCCGTTGTTTCATCTATAATAAGCGAGAATTGTTGCGACTGTAAAACTGTACATACTTTTATTTTTGAAAATGGTCCTATAATTGTTTTGATAAGAGATGTTGTTTTTGTCCTTCCACATTTAATGGCCTTGGCACGAGTCGAATCACTGCAAACTGATTTTATTAACTCGGGTAGAGAATCCATAAAACTTAATAGTAGATTCTGCTGAATACAGTACATAACGCACTTAATTTCATCTTTAGTTTTATAGGAATTGTCGTCAGTTTTTTTCGCAAACATACATTTAATAGGCATTAATTCATTTTGAGTTTTAACTTTATTGACATGAAGCGAAGAAGATTCATGTCTTTTTAAATGATTAATGTTGTTTGCAAGTGCTTTATTGCAAAGTACACAAAAAGACATACGGTCGATACATTTCAGCCAAGAAAACGTCGTCTTCCCATACAGATCTATATTTCTGCCTATAACTTTTAGGGAAGTTGTCTTTTTCATCATTTTTGTCAATTTCTCTATAAAATAAATAAAAACATGTAAATATAACCTGGATTTGTTTGAACAAACGAAAATATATTACATTTCACAATCTTTTGCATCACTAAGCACTTCAATTGCAGTTTTTTTTTGTCGCAATATCATTCTCCGATTCATTATTGTCTGAATTTCTGGAAACAAAATATTTTTTAACTTTTTTTTATTATACCTGGCTTATGGCTTTAGTTTTTATTACCTTTTATTTGGAATTATTTTAAAATATCTTTTCATTTTTGTTTTTATTCTGAATTCGTTTTGAAGAGAATATTTTTTTTCAAATTTCAAAAAGCATAGCTAAACAGTAAACACATCTCATCTCGCTAAAACGGTAAATTTTTTTCGTTTCTTCTATTCGTTTTCGTATTCATATGTAATGTATGGGCATAATAGCCAAACCACAATCTCGCGTTTGGTCGGTCGGGCTTTGACATTTTGAATAAAAATAATAGACTCTTATGAGGCAATCTGAAATGTTACCTCCGGCGTTGCGACCGCTTTATATCGTAATATCGTAAACGTCAGACCAACGGCAGGCCAAAGCAAAAGTAGATCTATTTTCTATTCGGTCGGGCGTTTGACAGTTCATTGTCGGCCGTATTTTGTATTTGTTTTGAAAGTTGAAAATTGAAGTGAAATAAGAAGTAAGTAATTGAAGTTCTTTTTTTATAAATAATTAAATCGAATGTCGCCGGTTTCATTCGGGTTATTTTAAAAAAATGTTCTGGATCATGCTTTTGCATTGCATCATAATTAAGAGCAAAGAATGCATCAGTGTCTCTGCTTAAATTGAGCTCCCGAACCCATCGCTGCCTTTCTACTCTTTTTTCGTCGTTTTTAAATGCCTCATACCCAGCATAGCTCACAACACCGAACAAGGAAAAGTCAAGGAGGTCATCAAGATCATCCATATCGGCCATATCCATCTCTTGTTTAAGAAAATAGCTTCACAAATTAACTATTTTAAATGCCCAAAATTTAAAATACGCAATATTATATACCTTGTAAATTAATAAACAGTAACAAAATTCATTGGAATATAACAATTAAGTAGGTACTTATCAAAGATGTCATGGAAATGTCAGTCAACGCTCGAGGTTTGAAGCTAAATTTCGTTTTACAAATGCTACGGTCGCGCTTTTTGACACACAAAATCGTATATACGATCAAACGCCCATTTAACGCCGGACCGACGAGTGCGAGATTGTGATTTGGCCATAAGAGAGAAAGACGTAAAGAAAAGCAACAACTACTGTTTAAGCTCGTTGAGTTGTCAAATTTTCTGGCAGTTTTGAAGTTGTGCGTTCTAGGGCAGAGAAAAGTTTGTGAGCTTAAGGCGTAAACACAATCTTCGATGCAAATAAAACTTTTTCTGAAATTTTGATATTGTAGTGTTTTACGAATATTTTCAGATTGTACGTAGTGATTTTCTTTGGCAAAAAAATGTAGTAAAAATGCTACATTTGTAATAGGGGGGCAACACTGCACTTGACACTTTTGACAGTATCTCATCAGCAGTGGGATACGACGGTCGTGTTGGGGTGTACAACTTTTTGCAAAGAATTACAACAACAATTCCTTAAAAAAAGTCAGTGGCTTGCTCTTTTTTTAGTGGCATTTTTCCTAACGCATTGTATTGAGGATGCATCAGGCGCCACTGCTTTAGAAAAAGCTCTCCCATAAGGCCTGTACTCACAATTTTTGTTGGACAGAGTATAGTATTACGAATATTAGAGTAGCTTAGACCAAATCGATAGTAGCTCTACTCTTTAAGATTAAAGAAGGTTGACGTTACTTGGTATAGCTACTCATACGATCAAATTTAAACAATGAAAACGTCGGGGAAAAAATCCCCGGCAATGTATAATAAACAAAAAAAAAGCCTGGCCAGGTAAAAAAAAAAGAAAAAAAAGAAAAAAGCCTGGCCGCGTATTGCCAAACTGTATATCAGCACAGATCTCCTTAGTCTGTGCTCAGTCATTTTTTGCTCACCGAATTTGAAAGTATTGTAGAGCAAACTGTATGCTACCACAGAGCGCTCTGTGGTCACATGCAGTTTGCTTGTAAAATATTAAAAAAGCTGAAGCAAACTATATACTATTTCAGATCGAGCAAAGTACCTGTGATTACAGAGCCATCGCTCACGTTGGTGTGGTTATTGTGTGTGGTGTGTGGTGCCGTGACATAAGGCCAAGTGACAAAAGGCCAAATTTGTTTGTGACTTAAAGCCAAACATAAAATGTTTTGTCTTGAGCAACAGTACCTTGGGTGGCCCGCTTCGCGGGTTTTCAGGATTTTAACTCCCTTTTCGGGGCTCACACCCGCTCACGCAACTCCGTTGCTCCGCTTAGGGTATGTTCAGTCGCCAGGCAGGCACCTGTAGCAACAGTTTTGTATTTTACATTGATTGGAGTAAACAACAGTTATGTACTGCTGCTCAGGAAAACTGTTGCTACAGGCGCCTGCCTGGCGACTGAACATACCCTAAGCGGAGCAACGGAGTTGCGTGAGCGGGTGTGAGCCCCGAAAAGGGAGTTAAAATCCTGAAAACCCGCGAAGCGGGCCACACAAGGTACTGTTGCTCAAGACAAAACATTTTATTTTTGGCCTTAAGTCACAAACAAATTTGGCCTTATGTCACTTGGCCTTATGTCACGGCACCACAAACCACACACAATAACCACACCAACGTGAACGATGGCTCTGTAATCACAGGTACTTTGCTCTTAGTTTCTTGAGCAAAATGTATACCAACACAGAAAAATCTGCTTTTGATCTGACACAGTATATAGTATGCTCTTAATTTCAATGAGCATTCTGTAGTCTATTATAGAGCGTCGGAGCTCTGTACTGATATACACTTTGGCAATACGCAGCCTGGCCAGGTAAAAAAAAAAAAAACAAGAAAAAGAAAAAAAAGAAAAAAAGCCTGGCCAGAAAAAAAAAAAAAAAAGAAAAAAAAGAAAAAAAAAAGAAAAAAAAAAGAATAAAAAGAAAAAAAGCCTGGCCAGGTAAAAAATTACAAATTCCCTAACTGGGGTATATAATAGTTTAAAATTTTAATAAAAATTATTTTTGTGATCGAATTAAAGAATATTCTAAAATAATAAAAATTTCAAACAAAGATGTCCACATATTACTTCATTAAATTTTTGATCAATATGATTATTAAAAAGTACGATATTTTTATAAGTTTCAAAATATTTTTCAATTGTAATTGGTAATTTATTCAATGCAAAAGAATCATAATATGCAATTGTATTTTTATTTTTTTTATAAGCAATCCAATGGGTACCAGTACCAGAAAAATTATCTAAATTTATAATTCCAGATTCTTGGTTTTTTAATTTTCTTAGGTAATTTATCTTTCATAAAAACACTTCTAAAATGAGAAATATTTAATTTTTTGGCATATTTTCTTAAATCATAATTACTTAAAGGTTTTACTGGGATTGAATCTATTATTTCAAATTGTTTTTTAGTAACATACCTTCACCAGATTTTTTAAGTAATAAACCTTTTCCATTTTTAGCATTTACTTCTAAAGCTTTATCATGACGAATTTTTTCTTCTAATAATTTTTCATTAGTTTTTTTTATCATTATATGCTCTATATATAGAAGTACCAGCCGTTACTGCCGCACCAATAGCAGGAATTAATGGAATTAATGCTGGTAGAAAACCACCAATTTTTTCATTATCATTCATACTCTGTAATTGAGTTTTTGACAATTTTAAAGTAAAAATAGTTTTCATATCATTTTTAATATGTTTATTAATTGCATTTATTTGTTGATTAGGTAATGGTAAATAAGTTTCATTCATTACACTTTCTTTAGTTCTTTTTAACCGAATTGGTTCTAATTTTATTTCAGTAGATTTTTTATTTTTAATTGCATCATAAATTTTATTTTGTTGATCATCAGATAAAGAAATAGGATGTTTAAAATATTTTCCATGTTTTTGTTTAAATTGCAAATCATTATTTAACCCCATTCCAAATTTTCTTTTAACTTTCATTGCGTTAGCTGTTAAATAAGCATTTACTTTTTCACCTAAAGAAGCATCTTTTTCGAAAACTCTTTTCATAGCTTTTTCTTCTAAAATTTTATCAGCTTCATGTCTTTTATTTAAGTCTTTATGTTTTGAATATGCAATATCATGTTCTTTTGCTATCTTTTATCTATCTATATCTTTTTCTATATTCAATTGAAGATTAGTACCAGGCCCTAAATAATTATAACCTGGACTATGTAATTCAAATGGAAGATTATTTATAAGACTATTGAGATAACCGCTTCCGTAATGTCTTACCATTTATTTAAAAAAAAATTAAGTAATTTAATTTATTCCATTAATTTTAAATATTTTAATTTATAAAAAAGAATTTAAAATTCTTTCTCTAAATTGAGATTGAATTTCATTTTTTCGTTTTGGTTATATTGTTTTAATTTTAATAGTTTTATTTTCACATTTATTAATTATTTTTTCAACTGGTTTAATTTCGTTTTTAATAGGTTTAATTTTTAATAAAAGTTTTATTTTCTGGATATTGAATTATAATTGGTTTTAATTGTGGAATAATAGTTAAATGTGATTTTTTTCTTCCATAAGTTCTTTTAATTTTAAGAAAATGAAAAATAAAGAAAAATAACAGATCAATCAAAAGAAGAAAATTTAATAAATATTATTATAAAAACTGTCAATAATAAAGAAATCAGTAAAAATAGAAAAACAACTATTAAACAGGCTTTATTGAATGCTAAAGATGATTTAAATGATAGAATTTTTGATAATACAGATTTAAAAAAATTAGAATCTTTAAAACATAAACAATTAAATGATATAGATGCGGTTGTTATTTCTGTAAATTCAGGGGGTAATAAAAATAAGAAAAAATAAAAAAAATAAAATCTTTTGTAAATCATTAATATTTTTTTTAAATTTTTTAATTAACTTAAATTAATTGCAATATGTTTCAATCATTTATAAACATTATAATGAATATATTAAATTTTATTGATTATATTGATATAATTTTATATAATGAAGTATTTGGTTATAATCACAAATTACTTTTTATAATCATTAGTATTTTAATAATTTTATACTTTTTAATAAGAAAATATTTAACTATGAGAATGAATTTCTTTTAATAAATAAGAAATATAAAATGATTTTTAAAAACGTTTAAATTATTTTTTATTTAAAAAAAAATTACAACCTAAATAAAAAATACAAATGGAAGATAAAAAAATAAGAAACGATTATATCACCGAACTATAAATGGTGAAAAAGTTTTATTATCTCCAATGAATGGTAAAAAAATTTGTTTGACATGTTTAATTGAAAAAGATTTATCTGAATTTTATGGAAAGGGATATTGTAAACAATGTAGGTATTTAAAATATAATATAGAAAAAATTCTTTGTTTATGTGGTAAAGAATATGTTAGATATTGTAAACCAAGACACTTTTCTTCAAAATATCATATAGCAAAAACTCAAAATAAAGAAAATAATATTGAGGCATAAACATCACATTTTTCATTTTAATTTACTTAATTTATTGAAAATTTCGTGGGTGTACAAGCAGAAGGCACTAAGTCAATTTTTTAGGATTTTTACATTTTAATGCAAAGTGATCAAGAATGATGATATCTTTGTACTCCAATCACCTCCTAAGTGATTATTCATCGTTAAACATGAATTATTTGAGGTTATGTTTTGAATTAAGTCAATTAAAAAAATTTTAATACTGCTAAAAGGCACTAAGTTGACTTAGTGCCTTTTGGCTGTCATAGAAAAATCTACAATATGCTATAATAATACAGCAAGAAGGCATTAAAGTGACTTAGTGCATTTTAGCTATCATCAAAACCAGGAATCCTTCAGTTCAAATACAATTTCGCGGACAATTTTAGAACAACGAACGTAATAAAAACTTTACAAAGAGGAAGAAACGCTGTTAAAAAGTATCTTTCTCTAACACAATGGCCTAAATTGTATCAAGAACCTCTCAAGACTCTCTCAAGACTTAATAGAAATGTTTCAAAAAGGAGTGGTTTCTGAAGTTTTCCATTCTTGGTTTGAATCTTTGCCCTCACAATCAAATTCCAAAAACAACTTGCCAGAACCTTACACACCAGAAGAAAGCGATGGTGATGAATAGTTCCAACCTTTTCACTTATTTTTTTGTTAAATTATCCTTAATTTTTATAACTGACTTTTCTTAATTTTATAATTATAACTTACCATATCATTTAACTGTATAATATTCTTTCTCTTAAAATATAAATAAAACTTTTAAATATTACATTAAGAAAAAATTGTTTTTTAATTTGTATTTTTTGTTATATTTACATAATTGCATTATCTTTTCTGCTAAACAGCACTAAGTCAGCATATTTTGTAGTTCTAATGCAATATTTTCGAATTGGTTTGGCAAAAACTAAAATTTTTGATTAGAAACTTAAGTCATAATATCAATAGAGCTTTTCACGTAATCAGATGTAAAATTAAAATCGGTATTGAATTTTCACGACTAAACAAACATTAAATATCAATTTACTCAAAACTATGTTTTTTGACTTAGTGCCTTCTGCTTGTACACCCACGATTTATTTATTTTTTAAAAACGTTGTAAATTTTTTTTTTTTCTAAATTTTTTTCTAATAAATGCAAACAAATTTTATAGAACCAAATTTAACAATTAATAAAACAGTTTCAGAACTTGGAAAAGTAATGAGACAATATAAAAATATTTTTAATCCACCTTCAGGGTGGTCTGCATTAAAAAAAACTGAATTAATTAATCTTATTAATAATTAAATCACTAATCATAATGAATCAATAATTCAATCTTTTTTTAATAATTTTGATTCATATGATTTTCTAGAAGAATATATTCATAATAGAAATGTAGTACGTGTACCAATAGAACGAAAAGCATTTGGTAATCTTGTTACAGATATTATTTTAACAAATGATGAAACTAAAGATTTATTTTTACATTTTCAAATAGTTAGAAATGATTGTATAAATTATTTTTTTAGAGATCATAATAAATATAAAAATTTTCCAGTAAGTTTGTTTATTCATATAATGAAACAAAATGTTAGAAATAATCAGGATGAAGATTTTTATATTCAATCATTTACAAGATTAGTAAATAAACAAAATTATTTAGAAATGTTTGATGAAATGGTAACAGATATTATTCAAAAGTTTGAAGAAAGAATAACTCAAAATACTGGTTATATTTTTCGTTATATTGTTGAATCAGGTATTCAACGTGATCAATGACAACCACTTGTAGGGGGTGATTTTATTGAATTCAATAATAAAAATTGCATTAATATTAAAAATACTGATAATACTCGTAAATGTATTTTATATACCATTCTTTATTTTATACATCAAAAAGATCTTGTAAAAGATCCTCAAAGACCATCAAAATATAAAAAATATTTGAATGAAATAGAAAATGATGAAAAATATAAAAATTTAAAAATGAAATACCCCTTTAAGGTAGAAGAAAAATATATTAGAAAATTAGTTTATATATAAGTGATTCTTTTGATCCAAATGTTAATAAATTACATGTTGATGTTTTATTTTTAGAAAATGATGAAAGATGTCATTTTATTCCTATTAAAAATTTATCAGGTTTCTTGAGTGGAAAAATTTATCATAGATATCATCATTTAATAATTTGTAAAAAATGTTTTCGAAAATTTAATTCTAATATAGAACTTGAAACTCATAAGAAAATTTGTTTTGAGAAAAAAAGCAGATAATATAATTCAACATTTTAAATTACCAAAAGAAGATAAAAACATTTTAAAATATAAAACACTTGGGGCAGAAATATTTCATCTATTTACTTTATATCTAGATTTTGAATGTTCATTAAAAAAATGTGATATTGATAAAAACAATACAAAATTAATTAATGAACATGTACCTTTTAATTTTGGAATTTATAATAATTATTTTAAAGAATTTAAATCTTATATTTCAGAAGGTTCAGAAATAACAGAAAATTTTCATAGTTATCTTAAATTATCAGCAAAATCATATAACAGAATAATTAAAATTAATAAAACCAGCAATTAAAGATGATGAATCAAAAAAAAAATTTGAAAAAACTAAAGAATGCAAAATATTCTATAAAAATTGTAATAATGAAAATGTAGTTAAAATTTAACTGGAAAATATAGAAGGGCATTATGTACAACTTGTAATTTTGCATGTAAATTACCAAAAGTTATAAATGTTGTAGTTCATAATTTAAAAGGGTATGATAGTAAATTAATTCTAAAAAATTTGGATAAAATAGATGAAAATAAAGATTATAAAACAGAAATGGTTATTTTAGCTTCTAGTACTGAAAAATTTAGACAATTTAGAAAAAAATTCAAATTGATGCATATGAACATAAAATGTGTTTGAATGAAAAATGTAAATATGAATATAATTTTAAAACAAGTAAATTTTGTTATAAATGTAAATCAACTGAATTAAAAGATCATATTATTCCTGCTGAAACTAAATGGAAAGAATGTATCAAATGTATGTAGATATAAATATAATTTACCAAAAAATAATTGCTGTTTTAAATGTGAAGCTACTGAATTTGAAAATTGGATAGATCCTGATATAATTGCTTTGAGACTTTAGAATTCTTTAGAATTTATAAATTGTAGTTTAGATAAAGCAATTAAAAATTTATTAAATATAAACACTGCGTATTGTATTCTTTGTAATAAAATGAGAGAATTAAAGGAACCATCTTTTAAAATAATTAATGATGAAATCTATGCATATGAAACATGTACATATTGTAATGAATGTGAAATTAAAAAGCAAATTAATTATGATCATCTTAAAAATTTTAATTGTGTATTTAAGGATATTCCAAAAGAAGAAATATGTTTTTTACTTAGAAAAGGTGTTTATCCTTATGATTTTATAGATGATATAAGTAAATTAAATATGAAACATTTACCAAAATATGAAGAATGAATTTAATTTAAAATTATCTGGTTCTATATCAAAGAAAAGTTATAAATTTGCTACAGAATTATGGAATTATTTTAAAAACAAAAGGGGACATTTTTGGAGTTTTAAAGATTATCATAATTTATATCTAAAATTAGATGTAATTTTATTGGCAGATGTTTTTGATAATTTTAGAGAAATGTGTCATAAAATTATAGTTTATATCCAATTCATTACGTAAGTGCACCACATTTAAGCATAAATGCCGCTTTAAAATTTACTAGACAACAATTAGAATTATTAACTAATTTGGAAATGTATGAATTTTATGAAAAAGGTATAAGGGAAGGCATTTCACAAATTAGTCATGATTATGCAAAAGCAAATAATTGTTATTATTATAATGATAATATAGAACAAGTTTATAAATTGTCTAAAATAGAAGCTGAGAAAAAAGGAATATATGATTCAAAAAATTTAACTAGTTTTATATTATATTTAGATGCAAATAATTTATATGGTTGGGCAATGAGTCAAAAATTATAAATTGGGGGTCATAGATGGTTATATTATGAAGAAATAATAACTCTTACACCAGAATTTATTAAAAGAAAATTTATTTTGAAAAATTGGATTATTCTATAGATGTTGAAGTTGATTTAGAAACCCCACGAAATTTGCATAATTTTTACAATGATTATGCACCTGCACCAAATCATAAAACACCTAAAATATTATCAAGCTTACAAAATGAAATGATTGCTAAAAAAATTGGTTCAAAACCAAATGAAAGAATTCAAAAACTTATTTGTAGTTTAGAAAATAAAGAAAAATATGTTTTAAATATAAGGCTTTTACATGAATATTTAAAACAAGGTGTTAAATTATTAAATATTCATAGAGGTATTGTATCTAATCAAAAAGCATGGTTAAAACCATATACCTATTGATAAAAATACTGAATTGAGAAAACAGGCTAAAAATGATTTTGAAAAAGATTTCTTTAAATTAATGAATAATTCAGTTTTTGGAAAACAAATGGAAAATGTAAGAAATAGATTAAATATAAAAATTGTAAGAAGTTCAAGAATTATGCAAGAATTAATAAGCAAAGCTAGTTATCAAAATAGAAAGATTATTGATAATGATTTAGTAACTGTTTTTGGAAAAAAAGCTTCAGTTAAATTAAATAAACCATTATTTGGAGGAATGGCTATTCTTGATTTAGCAAAAATTATTAATGTTTAAATTTTATGTTCAATTAAAGAAAAAATATGAAAATAGAATGAAATTACTAGGTACTGATACTGATTCATTTATTATTTATTTTGAAGCAAAATCATTAAATGATACTGAATTTGATATTTATGAAGATATAAAAAAAGAAATAGATTTATATGATACAAGTGATTATATAGATAATTTCCCTATAGATGGATTGAAATCTGATAAAAATAAAAAACACCTGGAAAATTCAAAGATGAATATAATGGAATACCTATTAGAGAATTTTGTGGTTTAAGATCAAAAATGTATTCATTTAGAATCGATAATACTGAAAAGAAAATATGTAAGGGAATTAAGAAAATGAATATAAAAGTTTTAACATTTAATGATTACAAAAATTGTTTGAATAATTTAAAAAATAAAAAGCAAACTATTCATGGTATTAGATCTATTAACTTAAAGTTATATACTATAAAAGAAGAAAAAATTGGTTTATCACCACACGATGATAAATTTTATTTGTATAAGGATAAAAATAATAATATTTTAAAATTAGCACATGGACATTATAAAATAAAAGAATTAGAAAAAACATAAAAGTAAATTTTTAAAATAAAAAAAACTTAGGTTAGGCATCATTAAATAATTATTAAAAGGAACACAATATTTTGTTTTGTTTATTTTTTAATATAAACAAATTATAAAGAAAAATAATTTTTTTTTTAAATTTCATTTTAGAATTTTAGATATTTTATTATCTGTATTTTTATCTATTATTTTTTCGATAGATTTCAATAAATTTTTATTTTCTTGGATGTTTTTATTTAAATGTTCAAATACTGCCAGTAATTGAGTTTCTATATGTGAAATATCTTTTTAATATCTTTTTTTATATCATTTATATTAGTTTGAAAATTTGATCTTATATCTTTAATATCTTTATCAAATTCTTCTTTTAATTATTTAATATCAGATTTTAAATTTTCGTTATTAATTTCTAATATTGGAAATATAAGATCTTTAACATCAGTTTTTACTTTTTCAGTATTTTATTAAGATCTTTTTTTAAATTATTTACATGAATTTGAACATATGATCTAATATATTTAATATCAATTAAGATAGAAAATTATTTCTGTTTAAGTGGAGTGATTGAATGAAATTCAAGCTCAAGTGACCTCAACTCCAAGATGCGTTTCGCCCAGGTACGACAATGGGCTCATCAGTTAGATGCTGTCGTACCCTTCTAAGACGCAAATATTGGTCGATGTTTACCGACTCTTATAAAATTTACAGCTTTAATAGACTGTGAATTTTATTTTTCTAGGGGAATTGACCACGGACGTTATTATTCTAGGTGTCTGAATTTAATCAAATTCCCCTAGAAAAATATCAATATCTTTATCATATTCTTCATTTAATTTTTTAATATCATTATTAATATCAGATTTTAAATTTTCGGTAGCTATTTCTAATTTTGAATTTTTACTATCCATATTTGTTTTAAAATTTGAAAATTCACTTTCTAATATTTTTTTTATTATTCATTAAAGAAGTATTATAATTATCGGATTGATTATTTTTTCTTCCAAATTTATCAATTCCCATTTAATTAAAAAAAATTATATAATATTTTAATTCTTCAATTATATTCATTATTTCATTTTGTATTTCAGGACTATCATTACCAGCTTTATTTTCACCAATAAGTATTAATAATCTCTCTTTTAATTCATTAATATTATTCCAGTAAACATATTCAACTGGTGATTTTGTATAAATTTTGAAATTTTGTTCTATTCCTGATCCGGTTTTTCCCGTTTTTTAAATTTTATTTTTTTCTAATATAGGTTTTATATAATTCATATTATATTTATGTCCTGAATTTGATTTGATATTTTTTGAAGATTTATCATTATTACGCATATATGCAAATGTTATTAAAATAATATGTTCAAAATTTTGTAAATCTTCTTCTGTTATTTTTTTTTTTTTGATTTGGTTCTTTTAACATTAATAATTCCCATAAACCTTTAGTTCCAATATATGTTTTACCTTTTAGAATAATATCATTATTATTTATTTTAATTTGAGAATCTCCAATCCAAAGATCTTCACCATTTTCAGTTCTTATTCCATAAATATTATCACAAACTTTTGCTTTGGAAGAATTTAAAGTTAAATATTTTGCGGCTATATTTCCAATTCCTTTTTCAACATATTTTATAGGAGTTATTGAAGGATCATCAAAATTAATACCTTTTTTTGAAATAGGTGTACTAGATGATGGTAATAAATTTGGTGTTATAGATGATGGAGAATAATAATTTTTACTTTCAAAACTTGTTCGACTAGATAAAATAACTTCTGGTTTTTCTATTGGTAATAATTTTGAAAATTCATTTTGTAATTTTTTTACTTGATAATTTTGTTCATCTTGTTTTTCTGTAATAGCTCTCAAATAATTATTTGCTGATGGTAATGATTCATTTAAACTCATTTTTAATGATTAAACCTTCATTTAAATTATTACTATTTGTAGCAGATTGATTTAATGGTAATATAATTGATTGAAAATCTTCTTTTATTGGATCATGTTTTATTACTTTGGTAAAATTGTGTTCTTTTAATTTATTTTTCAATTCTTTTGCAGATTTAACATAAGCATTTAAATCTTTATCTGAAACTTTATTATTCATCATTTATTTATAAATAAATTTATCTATTTATTTTTATAATCAATAAGGGATTAGAAATCGCAAAAGAATTACATAAACCCGTTCGAAAAAATTTTGAACGAAGAAAAATAATTACTAAAGGAATAAATGAATTATGGGCAGCTGATTTACTTATTATGACAACTGTAGATATAAAAATAAATAAAGGATATAAATATATGTTAAACGTTATTGATACGTTTTCGAAATTTGCATGGATAAAACCATTAAAAAGAAAGATGGTAAATCTGTTGCAGATGCATTTTCTGAAATTATTGAAGAATCTAAAAATACTCCAAAATTACTTCATACTGATTCTGGAAAAGAATTTTTAAATTTAAATTTTACTAAAGTATTGAATAAATATAATATAAAAATTTATCAAACTTTTAGTGAAAAAAAATCTTCAATAGTAGAAAGATTTAATAGAACAATAAATGAAAAATTAAAAGTATATTTTGAAATTAAACAAAATACTAATTGGATTGATGTCATTGATAAAATTTTATATGAATATAATTATAAAAATTTTCATAGAGCTGTTGGAATGAGACCATGTGAAGTAAATAAATATAATGAAAAAGAAATTTTAAATAAAATTTTTCCTGTTATAGAATCTAAAGAAAAACAAGTATTTAAAATATGAGATAGAGTGAGAATGTATTGCCTTAAAAAATGTTCGAAAATAAATACAAAAATAATTGGACTCATGAAATTTTTGTTGTTAGTGAAATTCATTTAACTCATCCTATTACTTATTCAATAGAAGACTTGAATAATGAACCAATTTTAGGTAAATTTTATAAATATGAATTACAAAAAACTGAATTTTAAATTTAAATTTATTTATTCTTTGTACTTATTTAAAACATTTAACATATTTAATTTTGATTTGAAAAATAAATATTTAAAATTGTAAACTTATTCTGTATTTATACAATAATTATATTTTTATGGTTGTTTATCTGATATTATTTTTAAAATATTGGTTATGTATCAAAAAAATAATGCGTGTCTGGAAATTATTTCTAATGGATATATGAAATTTTTAACTTATTCTGTACTTGAGCACAAACTTTTTAATTTATAATTACCGTTTAAAAATTTAAAATTGTAGACTTATTCTGTATTTATTAAAATTAAATTAAATTTGGTGGTGCAACAGCTCGGAGTGAACCAGGACCTATACTCTGTCCAACAAAAATTTGCAGTACAGGCCTTATGGGAGAGCCTTTTCTAAAGCAGTGGCGCCTGATGCACCCTCACTACAATGCGTTAGGAAAAATGCCACTAAAAAAATAGCAAGCCTTTTCTTAAGGAATTGTTGTTGTAATTCTTTGCAAAAAGTTGTACACCCCAACACGACCGTCGTATCCCACTGCTGATGAGATACTGTCGAGATCAAGACAAGAGTGTCAAGTGTCACTCAATATGATCGTGCGCTCTTTATCTACATCAAAACAGAGTTACCATTATCATTCTCAACTGCAAGCAAAGAGCTTTTCCAGTGGTTTTTTATTAAGGAGCTTTTGGGATTTGAAGCTTTTGAGAACACATTTTAAGAAGAAGAGTATATTGAGTGTTGTCGTATTTCTTTTCAACTTAAAAAAAAACGCGCCTATTATCTTACCGCTTGGCGTTGTGGGAAAAGGTAAATTGAATATTGTTTTCAGTCGTTTGGAATCAGCAGACGGTAGCCCTACGCGTTTTTTACTCTCATTTGCGGCGATTTACAATGTGAACTACGGAATCCCTGTGAGAGCTTTAAAAGGCGACACACTTATGCATTGCAATGCAACCAGAATGAGAGACAAAAGTCCTATCTTCCCTGTACTGACGATTTTTGTTGGACAGAGTATAGTGACTTACAACTCTCAACCATTCCTGGGTGCGTGTTACCAGGAACGGAGGGGACCTACAATTTTCTGCCGATTCCGAACGGCTAATGAGCAGCACTTTCCATGACATGAGATACTCTTGGAGAATTTGTCAATTTCTCGCAAGAGGCAGTACACCCCTGAAAAAAACTTTCTTGCTGTTGCTGGGAATCGAACTCGAGACCTTCCGCATGACAGTCCAACACACTAACCATTATGCCAAGGGGTACAACATTCTGTATTTATACAATAATTATATTTTTATGGTTGTTTATCTGATATTATTTTAAAAATATTGGTTATGTATCAAAAAAATAACGCGTGTCTGGAAATTATTTCTAATGGATATATAAAATTGTGAATTTATACTGTACTTGAACAAAAACTTTTTTTAAATTATAATTACCGTTTAAAAATATCCAATATTATGTTGAAAGTATTGGAAAATTTGGGCGTTTCTGGAAATTGCGCTGAAACCGGTATTTCCCATACTACTCGCGGCAGATAGAGCGGCACGTCCACCATCGACCACATTAACAAGTTTCTTCTCATTTTGCCAAACAGATGTTTTTGCTCGCACTTTGCTGTATGCTGATATGCCACGCTATTACACGTGGAACGCATCATCGAAATTGATTCAGCATCGAAAACAAAGAACACCAGTTGAAGGACACCCAAATGTATTTGCCTCAGATGCTCTAGGTCGCATTTACACAGTACATCCAAATAACAAAGAATACTATTATCTTCGATTGTTGTTTGTGATCCAACATCGTTTCAACTACTGAGAAAAGTTGATGGATATTTGTGTGCGACTTTCTATGAGATGTGTCAACTACTACAGTTGCTGCTGGAGAACAATTCACATTGGGATAATACGCTCAAGGATTCCGTCATATGTTTATCGTTACATCAAATTCGCAGTTTGGCACATTGTTTCTGATTATAATATCGACATATTTCCTCTCGAATCCGGATGATTTGAGGATGAAATATAGGGATGACACGTCTGAGGATGTGTTGCATCGTGTGCAGTGTCAAACTTTAAATCACTCTTACCGCTATTATAGCAATAAAAGCTGTACGAAGCTTCAGGAATTGTCCCGATTGACAAATATATCTACAATCTGAGCACTAAGATGCTGAGAAAAATCCCAACCCATCCCAGTCCTCTTATTAATTTAATTACAGGTAACTCAGCCACAGACGACCGATATCTCCAGGTGCTCTCCATGATGGACCAAGCATTTGGAATAGCTGGAGAAGACAGCTTCGAAAACTTCTATGATGTTGCACGGACGCAGCACAACAGAGGTTGAAGCCACTAAAAGACCAGACAGCAATCAACAATGACCCATATCCACCCGTTCATCATCACACGAGCCAGCGACCGTTAGCACTGCTCAAGCTGACGTAAATATCATAAATAATAATAAGAAAAAATTTAGACCTAAGACACATAATCTGATTTTCCAAGGCTACCACATTGTGAATCTGGGATTTACGCAGATGACACCTGCGTACTTTCATCGCATGAGCTTGGTCTTAATATTGAGACCAATCTTCAAAATGCAATTGAAATCCTTACGAGGTATTTTCACAGATGGAAGATAAAATTAAATGCTGAAAAAACCAAATCAATCTTTTTCACTAGAAAAAGAAAGCGATTATATCTTCCCAGCAATAAGATAGAGGTCAACAGGACTTTTGTAAAATGGAAATCTAACGTGCAATATCTTGGAATCAATCTTGACAGCCGTCTTGTTTTCAATGAACACATTAATAAATCCATAAAAAAGGTTCATATCGCAATTAAAATGCTCTATCCGCTTATACATCGCAAATCTCTTCTAAGCAAAGAAAACAAAATTATTATTCACAAGGTTGTATTCCAATCAATTTTGCTATACGGATATCAGGTATGGGGAAATTGTGCAATGTGTCACATAAAAAAACTCCAGGTATGCCAAAACAAAGTATTGAAAATGATGCTTAACTTACCGTGGCATCTTTCTACTAATGATCTGCATAATCAAACAGGTGTTGAATTGATTTGTGCAAGAATTCAAAAGTTGAACCACAATTTTTTAACAAACTGTGATATCTCTGATAACCCTTTGATTGTCGAGTTAAATGTCTAAGAGAAAATTCCAAGTTAATTAGTGCATTATTTAATCTTGTCCCTGTTATTTATTAATTAATCAATAAGTTCTTGCATTTATTTATTTATTTATTTATTTATTATGCAATTAAATTTTGTATTTATTGAAATTTATTTATTTGTTCGTTCATTAAATTATTTATATCTATTTAAATATTAATTTTTTCAGTTGTTCCTTTTCGGTATTTGTTTAATTATTTATGTTATGTCATCTATGTTATTTATTTATTTATGTATTTATATTTATTTATTATTCATTTATTTATTTTAATTATTTATTTATTTGTTTGTTTGTTCATTAAATTATTTAATTATTTGTTGTTTGTACATTAAATCATTTATTTATTTATATATTTATTTATTTATTTTATATCTTAATATTGTTAAATAGTTCTTAAGTTCTAAAATATAGTTGTTAATTATTATAACTTTTCTTTTTTTTTTCTCTCTAAATTGAAGGTTTTTGTCAAAATTTTCCTTCAGAATGTAACTCTTTTTCTTGTCACTATAAATTTATAACAATGTTAAAATTAATTATTCAGTAGAAAGATATACTATATAAATATCAACTCTCTGTGTAAACTGAGCGGTAGCACCTATGTAACTTGTATTACTTGGAGAATGAAATAAAATATCTATCTATCTACTAATGCATAACGTTTTTTCAAAAAATGGCTGACAAACTCTTATTTCAAAATCGTCCTTTTGAAAATAATACGATCTGCTTATTTTTCTTCTCTTGGATTCAACATTACATTTTCTTCTCTGAGGATCATTAGGTCCGTGGCTTCATATGTGTAAATGACCTAACGACCATTATCCGTAACACCTTCGTTTTTTGAAAAAAAAAAAAAAAAATCCGTCTAAGAATTTTTTTTTTTTTTTTTTTTTTATTTTTTTTCTATAATTGAGTTAACGGCCGTTAACTTCACTTATTCAATGTACATTAACCTACTAAATATTCATTTTTTTTTTGTAACTCAACTGAAATTTATTTGTATGAAATTAAAATTTAAATTGATTTTTATGGAACTAAAATTTAAATTGATTTGTATGGAACTTAAATTTAAATTGATTTTTATGTAGGTAACTAAAATTTAAATTGATTTTTATGAAATTAAAATTTAAATTGATTTTTATGGAACTTAAATTTAAATTGATTTTAATGTAACTAAAATTTAAATTGATTTTTATGAAATTAAAATTTAAATTGATTTTTATGAAATTAAAATTTAAATTGATTTTTATGAAATTAAAATTTAAATTCATAACGATATATTTAAGCTAGTTTTAATCTATTTTTGTGTACAACTACAATTTTTGATTTGGTGTCAAGTTTGCAGTTTCCCAAATTGTTAGTTTCAAGTACTTTGTATGGTCCCTTAAAGCAACTATCCAATTTGTGATTGGCTTTGTCCTTCAAGTATACCATATCGTTTGGCTGAATTTTTTGTGGTTTAGCATTTCTATCATATATTTCTTTTGATTTTGTTTTTACTATGTCTAACAATTCTGCTGCCCGTTTTTGAACTATTTGCTTATTGAATTTAAGTTCTGACCTATAGTCGTCAATATTGTATATTGGATCAACATTTCCATTTAGCATGAATTTGTATGGGATTGGAGTTCTACCAAAAACTAACTCAAAAAGAGTGTAGCCATGTGTTGTTGTTGGTGTTGTATTATAACAATAAGTATGGTAAAGTATATGAGCCAATGATCCTAGTCTAATTTGTTTTCTGATATGAACGATCTTATGTATTCATTAAATGTTCTATGAGAGCGCTCTATTGATCTTAACGTTTGATGGTGGTATGGGGTAGAAGTTTTATTCTGTATTCATTAAATATTTGGTTTTTGTACTCAGTGCCCATATCAGTTATGATTTGTTGTATGGGTCCGTATATTAAAATAGTTTTCTACCATTGCTTTGGCTATTATATTTGCTGATTTGCTAGGAATCGGTACTGTTATTAAATAATTGGTTAAGTCACAAATTATTGTAAGTGCATACCCGTTTCCATGAAACGATTTAGGTAATGGGCCTATCGTATCAAATTGTACGACTTCGAAAGCTTTTTGAGGGGTGGGTGTTTTAATTAAAAGTTCTTTATTGCTAGCACCCTGTTTATTTTGTTTACATTTTTCGCAATTTCGAACATAAGACTTGACGTCTGAAGTCATGTTTTTCCAATAATATGTACGTCTGAGTTTTGATAACAACCTTGAGACTCCTGGGTGGCCACCAAATGCAGGGTCATCATGATATTTTTGCAAATCATCAAGTTTTTGTGAGGGTGAAGTGATTTCGATTATTTTTGGTGTTAGAGCTATAGTTACCTTTTTCAATAATTGATTGCCTACCTTTTTGAATTCTTCAATGTCGACATATTATTTTTAAAGTTTGCATTGCCAACTATTTTTTCAAGTTTGGGAAACAATTGCGCTAGTTCAATCTTCCCATAAGCAATAAAATTTTTAGCATTTAATTCATACATTTTTCGTTTTCCATGGAATAAATTTAAATAAAAGAATTCAATTGATTTTTCAATGTTAATTTCTTCTTTGGTGCACTTTTTTGTTAAGAATTTTAGGCATGGTAATCTTTTCACTTCATGTGTCGTAATCGTGTGATAAACTTGTTGTTTTAAGTCTTTTAACTTATTCGAAGTGCTGGTGGGGTTATGTTGGTTTTTATGTTTAGATCTTGTAACTACCTGTATGACAGCGGAATTTTCTTCTTTAAGTTGCTTGATTTGCACAAAATGAAGTTTAAGTTTAAGTTTAAGTTTTATTAATAATTCATTTTTTGGTAGGTACATTAAAAAAATGTACATATTAGAATTAAGAAAAAATAATATTAACAATGCAAAATATAAAACAAATTTCAAAAATAAATTATAAAATAGTGATCTTCCGAATAACAACGTTGTATGTACCCGTAAAAACAAATTAAGAGACACTCTTTAGCCAAGCTTAAAGCTAGAGCTAGTGGCGAATGCCCATCAAAATAAAATAAATCAACATAGTTGTGTGCAAGGTGAATAGAAGGGGAAAAAAAAGAAGGGAAGGTTTTATTTTTTTTTTATTTTATTATACTAAGTAATTAAGGATAATAAATTTTCAATTTGAACATGATCGTATCCAAAAAGCCATGATTTAACATTTTGTAGAAAAGAAGACAAAACTCTAAGACTTCTAACGGAGAAAGGCAATTTGTTAAAAACTGAGGGAGCAACAATTGTAAAAAATCTTCGAAAATGTGTTCTATTATAAGAAGGCACGTTAACTAAATTCAACGTATTCACTCGTAAATTATGTCGTGGATTATTTCTCGTTGAAAGATATCCACTTCTCATAAAAAATAACTTTAAAACTTTAAAGTAGTACAGATGTCGTAGAGGAAGAACTTTTAAGTCCTGAAACAAAATGAAACTATTATGAAAGCGATTTTTTTTACAAATGATTCTTACAACATGTTTTTGAAGAATAAGAAGAGGATAAATCTTGTTTTGATAAGAACCCCCCCAACAAGTTATTCCATACTGAATTTTAGAATGAACAATACCATAGTAAATCATAACTAGTATTTTTTGTGAGCAATACAAACCAAGAATATAAAACTGTCTAGAACAACATAACAAGTAATTTTTTAGAGAGTGAGTATGATCAGACCAATTCATTTTACTATCAAGTAAGACCCCAAGGTATTTAAAGGTCGTTACAAACTCAATCTGAAAGCAGTGAGGTGAACAGGACTCATTAGAAAAAAAACTATTAAAATTGCTTACACTGAATTTTTTGCAATCAGAAGAATGATAAAAGATATCGCAATCAACTAAAATAGGTGACCTGATAAGCTAAAATACATTATTTTAGTTTTATTGCTCAATACCATTTTATTAGCTGCAAACCAGCGTCTTAATATGTCCAAATCATAGTTAATGTCAGAAATTAAGTTAAGCAGGGATCTACAACCATAAGAGAAGGCCTTATCATCAGCAAATGCAGTAATTCTTCCTTTGAAATTCTGGCTGAAAATAGAATTGATGAAAATCAGGAAAAGCAAGGGACCCAAAACTGAACCTTGCGGAACGCCTATACTTATACCAGATAAATTGCTCAAGTTACCATCTATTCTAACTAGTTGCTTTCTATTAGATAGATAGGAATCTAACCAATTATAGATGAATCCACGCATTCCTGCATTATGTAATTTTTTCAAAAGAATACTATGGTCTACTAAGTCAAAAGCCTTAGTTAAATCAATGAAGAGTCCAGCTGTAAATAAATTATTATTCAAGTTTTCATAAATTTCACTACAAAATTTTAGCAACGCATCTTCAGTTGATCTTTGAGCTCGAAATCCGAATTGGGCATCACTAAAGAAATTATTTTTATTTAAAAATTCCAAAATTCTTCTTTTCATCGCCTTTTCAAAAATTTTTGAACAAACAGGTAATAAAGAAATTGGTCTATAATTATTCATAATGCAAGTGTTAGACTTTTTGTGAAGAGGAATTACCTCAGCAATTTTAAGCGAATTTGGAAAAACACCACCGTACACACTTTTATTAAAAATATGTGCAAGAACATCCACAATGTTATAAGCAATTTGTTTAAAGATTATACTGGAGCAATTATCATTGGTAACACAACTAGATTTTTTTAATTTTTTTATGATGAAAAGCACGAGATAAAGCATCTGCTCCACAGTTATCCCTTCCTTTTATATATTGAACCTCGAAATCGAACTCTTCCAGATCAAGTCTCATTCTTGTTAGTTTAGATGAAGGGTTTTTCATAGCAAATAAGTATGTTAGAGGTTTGTGATCACTTTTGACAAGAAATTTTTTTCCATAGATATATGGTTTGAAGAAATGAATTGCTCAGTGAATGGCAGCGAGTTCCTGTTCTATTATCGATTTGTTACTTTCACCTTTTGTGAAAGATTTAGATGCGAAAGCTATTGGAAGCTGTAAACCTTTATGTTCCTGACTGAGTACGGCACCGCAAGCAATTTTACTGGCGTCTGTAGTTATACAAAAAGGTTTTTCAAAATCAGGATATTTTAATATTTTTGGGGAGAGTAAGGAATTTTTTAAGTAGT
This sequence comes from Chrysotoxum bicinctum, assembly GCA_911387755.1. NCBI lineage: Eukaryota > Metazoa > Arthropoda > Insecta > Diptera > Syrphidae > Chrysotoxum > Chrysotoxum bicinctum. Next base: position 137,903,532 of record OU426987.1, on the reverse strand, counting down.
GGAATGCGTTTTCGCATTCTTCTGTCCAATCCTTGTATATAAACTCTTATAGAAGTCTCATGAAGAGGAACGCGCCGTAATATACCGAGCGGTAGAACAAACAACTAAAATGTAGATTTTCTTCTCTTCTTCTGTTCTTAGAAAATTAATTTAACATTTTCTCTTATGCTATTCTTTTCTCGGCAGAGAGAGAGACATAAACAACAAACATGCTATCACAGATAATTATATACAGATGTCTCACCACCATACAAAATTCTGTCATCGAAAATTTTTTCCAGCAGACAATCTCCAGCAGACAAAAGCTTTCTTAAGAAGGTCTCATAAGAAGAAGAGAATTTTATAGTCGCCATAAGAAAGCTTATCTGAATTAAAAAGAGAACAATATAATATTTTCTCTTCTGCTTAAGAATTTTTCTTATTATGCGCGAGAAAGATAATACTGGCAGACAATGCGGCTACCTTTATTCATGTGGAATATATTATGTATCTACCAAAAAAAGCAATTTCCTATTTGGATATCCTATTTTTGTTTAGAAAAAATGCATTAGGTAAATAGAACATATTCTATTAATATCTCCATCATCTGTATTATATTAATTTATAATCTTTATTTTCTTTTAAATACTTTACACCTGTTCGTCATGTTCATATTGTTTGCTTGTGTGTGTAAATCCATGGAGTGGCCGCATGTAGGTCGGTATTCTATGAGGAATGTGCATGTGTGTTTTCTATAAGTTTGACAATACAGAGGCCACACCGCGCACGGGTGAATGAATTTCAGTTTTTGTACAGAATATTTTTATGAAATTTCCTAAAGTGTAATTCCATAGTCAGGACCAGGAGTGTTTAATTTTTTTTATAAAATCTACATTGACTTTCTTAGAACCAATAATATTATTACTAATTCATTTTTGCCGAATTAAAAAAAAAACACTACTTTTATGTATTTTAAAAATAGTCAGGTACTTTTTTCTGTCACGGGTGAGACAAATGAAAGACATACATAGGTGCAAAATTGTAAACATTTAAAACCTGCTCTAAATCAATTTTCGAATGGGAGTCGACTCATTGTATATAAAACGGGAACCGACTTTTTTTTAATTTCTTAAAGAGCTCGCCTAACTTTAACAGCAGCTAGTTTATCTTTTAATAGTGTACTTTATCCATATTGAGCAAATCGAAGTAAAAATGTTTACTGATGTTTTATTCGACTTTTTAAGAGATGTGCTTTGTAAATAGGATCAATCACTGAATATTATTGAAATTCGAAACATTCGTACAAAAGTGCTCTACGATCAGCAAATCTGTACATACAAGTGTATGTTATGTATGTATGCCAAGACGAGTATAGCCAAATGAATTTGCACCTTGAAAAAACAAAATTGAATTTGTATGCTGTTAATTAGCTACTCGTATATATACTTCATTTCCATCTAAAATAATGTAAATAATTTATAAACAATCAAAGTCTGTACCTTCTGTAGGTAGTATATAAAGTGTACTTTTTTCGGCGATTATTTGGTTTAAATATGGCTTTTTTTTTTTATTTGTGTTGTTGTGTTTGAGTTATGCATCTGTCAAATTAAGGGTTGATCAACGTAAACTCGCTGAGGTTCTGTTGTAAAACCCACATTAGTTAAAAGAGTTGTCTAAAGTGTTTAAAATTATGAAAAAGTTAGACAAAGCCTCCAAACTAAGCGACTGCGTTAAGTAGAGTCGGTTTTATTGCTTGAATGAGAACTGTTCATAGCTTCTATTAGAATAACGAATAAAAATAATTATTGTCTTCATACAAATTTCTAAGCAAGGAAAGAGTTTTCTAAAGTTATAATAAAATAACACAGAAAGGTTCTAATGTTACAATAAAGTGATAATTATAGCTACACTTTTATTTAAAGGTATCAAAATCTAATGTATCAAAGGGCACGGTAGTGTCCAGCCAAGTTCTGGCACTACACCCTTTTTACAGGAACAAACTCAGGCAATTTTTGACCCCTCCCTATCTTCAGTACCAATGAAGTCAGAAACTTAAAACTCCGAATATTTGCTCAAAAATCACAAAAACCGTAACTGACTGACTGACTGACGGACAGATCATCAAAATTATGAAGCACTTCCCGTATTCGTAGAATCTTGTAATTTTGCACAACGGTAGGTCTTGTCATGCAAGCAGAGGAAAAAATCGAAAATTTGAAATCTTCCATTCAGGGGCGTGGTATCCACCCACTTTCTCCGAATTTTGGAGCACTTCCCGACATCGTATTATGGAGCACTTCCGACTGCTGTAGAACGATGAAATTTGATGAACCGGTAGGGCTTATATTGCATATAAAGAACCAAAAATAAACGCCAAGGTTTTCCTTTCAGAGGGCGTGGTATCCGCCCACTTTCTCAGAATTGGTGTTGTTTAAATGGTAAAACGATGAAATTTAGTAAAGTGGCTTAAATTGCATTCTAAGAAAAAAAATATAAAATTTCAGATTTTCCATTTAGGGGCGTGGTATCCGCCCACTTCCTCAGAACCGATGTAAATTATATATGGCAAACTTCCGATTGCAGTAGAACAAGGAAATTTGGTAGAGCGGTAGGGCTCAAATTGCATATAAAGGAACAAAAATAAAAATTTGAGGTTTTCCATTCAGGGGGCGTGGTATCCACCCATTTTAACCGAATTGGTGTTGGTTGAATGGAGCACTTTCGACTGCTGTAAAACGATGAAATTTGGTAAAGTGGTAGGCCTTAAATTGCATACAAAGAAAAAAATATAAAATTTGAGGTTTTCCATTCAGAGGCGTGGTATCCGCCCACTTCTTCAGAACTGATGTAAATTATATATGACAAACTTCCGATTGCAGTAGAACAATGAAATTTGGTAGAGCGGTAGCGCTCAAATTGCATATAAAGGACCAAAAATAAAAATTGAGGTTTTCCATTCAGGGGGCGTGGAATACACCCACTTTCACTTCCGGCTTTTGTAAAACGATGAAATTTGGTAAAGTGGTAGGGCTTAAATTGCATACAAAGAAAAAAATATAAAATTTGAGGTTTTAAATTCAGGGGCGTGGTATCCGCCCACTTCTTCAGAACTGATGTAAATTATATATGGCAAACTGCCGATTGCAGTAGAACAATGAAATTTCGTAGAACGGTAGGGCTCAAATTGTATATACAGGACCAAAAATAAAAATTGAGGTTTTCCATTCAGGGGGCGTGGAATACACCCACTTTCACTTCCGACTTTTGTAAAACGATGAAATTTGGTAAAGTGGTAGGGCTTAAATTGCATACAAAGAAAAAAATATAAAATTTGAGGTTTTAAATTTAGGGGCGTGGTATCCGCCCACTTCTTCAGAACTGATGTAAATTATATATGGCAAACTGCCGATTGCAGTAGAACAATGAAATTTCGTAGAACGGTAGGGCTCAAATTGTATATACAGGACCAAAAATAAAAATTGAGGTTTTCCATTCAGGGGGCGTGGAATACACCCACTTTCACTTCCGACTTTTGTAAAACGATGAAATTTGGTAAAGTGGTAGGGCTTAAATTGCATACAAAGAAAAAAATATAAAATTTGAGGTTTTAAATTCAGGGGCGTGGTATCCGCCCACTTCTTCAGAACTGATGTAAATTATATATGGCAAACTGCCGATTGCAGTAGAACAATGAAATTTCGTAGAACGGTAGGGCTCAAATTGTATATACAGGACCAAAAATAAAAATTGAGGTTTTCCATTCGGGGTGCGTGGAATACACCCACTTTCACTTCCTACTTTTGTAAAACGATGAAATTTGGTAAAGTGGTAGGGCTTAAATTGCATACAAAGAAAAAAATATAAAATTTGAGGTTTTCCATTCAGGGCCGTAGTATCCACCCACTTCCTCAGAACTGATATGTTAATTATATGGTACACTTCCGATTGCAGTAGAACAATGAAATTTGATAGAACGGTAGGGCTCAAATTGCATATAAAGGACCAAAAATAAAGATTGAGGTTTTTCATTCAGAGGGCGTGGTATCCGCCCACTTTCCGAGAAAAAGTTTGATTTATACGGAGCACTTCCGACTGCTGTAGAATGATGAAGTTTGGTGCAAGGGTATAACTTAATGTACATTCAAAGCGAAAAATAGAAAATCTAAGATTTTTCATTCGAAGTGTCTATTTATTGTCATTTTGAAACTATACATGCATTTTGAAATTTCATAACTTTTCTTAGAACTAGAGTGCTCGATTTGTTACACTATGTTATGTTAACATGAATGAAAAAAGAAAACATTTGCATACCTGAAAAAATTATGAGTTTACATAAAAAAAACTCTTAACTGTAATGTGAACTATAATAAAATCACTAAATAGGCTTTTAATTGGTGGTCTACCTTCATTTAAAAAAAGGAGTTAAAATTGCAACAAAAACATCATCGCATCTTCAACAATTACTGCTTTTTTATGGATTTGAGCGGATGTAGGTACTAGTATTTAACACTAAAGTATGTATGTTAGTGTTAGGTATCTTGCCAGGACAAGAAGAAACAGTTGAAGCGCAAATCCTCCTTAAACCTAGTTTTAGAATATATTTCACAACTCGTGTTTTTACAAATGATAAGGGAGCCCTGCTGATGGGTTCACTGGTCAAGTTTTTTAAACCTTTCGAATTGGGCATAAAAAAAGCTTGCCAAGTGAGCCCATTAAATTTTAGTCAGTTTCAATATTATTCTACTTTAAATATTCGATATTAAACCTTCATGAAGTAAGAACTTGGCGCACTTTTAGATCTCAGTACTTTTTACGGCTGACTTATTAAACAAAGGTTTTTGTATAGAAGAACTTGGATAATCTCACTCCTTTTTTCAAAGATTTTAATGTTTTGCCATGTAAAAATCTCGAAAGATACGGAAAAATAGAAGGGTGGACTCTACCTTATAAAATCAGCTTAGTTTATAGCTTCCTATTTTTTTTGTAAATTTTCTTTTTGTTATTGGTTGTTTTGATTTGCGCTTCAATTGTTTCTTCTTGTCCTGGCAAGATACTCGTACCTAACACTACCATACATACTTTAATGTCAAATACAAGTACCTACATCAGCTCAAAGCCATAAAAAAGCAATATTGTTGAGGATGCGATGATGTTTTTGTTGCAATTTTAACTCCTTTTTTTAAATGAAGGTAGACCACCAATTAACAGCCTATTTAGTGGTTTTATTATAGTTCACATCACAGTTAAGAGTTTTTTTTATGTAAACTCATTTTTCAGGTATGCCAATGTTTTCTTTTTTCATTCATGTTAACATAACAAAGAGTACCAAATCTAGCACTCTAGTTCTAAGAAAAGTTATGAAATTTCAAAATGCATTTATAGTTTCAAAATGACAATAAAAAGACACTTCGAATAAAAAATCTTAGATTTTCTATTTTTCGCTTTGAATGTACATAAAGCTATACACTTCCACCAAACTTCATCATTCTACAGCAGTCGGAAGTGCTTCGTATAAATCAAACCTTTTCTCGGAAAGTGGGCGGATACCACGCCATCTGAATGGAAAACCTCAATTTTTATTTTTGGTCCTTTATATGCAATTTGAGCCCGATCGATCTTTAAAATTTCATTGTTCTACTGCAATCGGCAGTTTGCCATATATATAATTTACGTCAGTTCTGAAGAAGTGGGCGGATACCACGCCCCTGAATGGAAAACCTCAAATTTTACATTTTTTTTGTATGCAATTTAAGCCCTACCGCTTTACCAAATTTCATTGTTTTACAGTAGTCGGATTTGAAAGTGGGCGGATAACACGCCCCCTGAATGAAAAACCTCAATCTTTATTTTTGGTCCTTTATATGCAATTTGAGCCCGATCGTTCTATCAAATTTCATTGTTTTACTGCAATCGGAAGTGTACCATATAATTAACATATCAGTTCTGAGGAAAACCTCAAATTTTATATTTTTTTCTTTGTATGCAATTTAAGCCCTACCACTTTACCAAATTTCATCGTTTTACAAAAGTCGGAATTGAAAGTGGGTGTATTCTACGCCCTCTGAATGGAAGACCTCAATTTTTATTTTTGGTCCTTTATAGACAATTTAAGCCCTACCGTTCTACGAAATTTCATTGTTCTACTGCAATCGACAGTTTGCCATATATAATTTACATCAGTTCTGAAGAAGTGGGCGGATACCATGCCCCTGAATTTAAAACCTCAAATTTTATATTTTTTTCTTTGTATGCAAATTAAGCCCTACAGCTCTACCAAATTTCATTGTTCTACTGCAATCGGAAGTTTGCCATATATAATTTACATCAGTTCTGAGGAAGTGGGCGGATACCACGCCCCTGAATGGAAAATCTTAAATTTTATATTTTTTTCTTAGAATGCAATTTAAGCCACTTTACTAAATTTCATCTTTTTACAGCAGTCGGAAGTCCTCCATTCAACCAACACCAATTCGGTGAAAGTGGGCGGATACCACGCCCCCTGAATGGAAAATTTCAAATTTTCGATTTTTTCCTCTGCTTGCATGACAAGACCTACCGTTGTGCAAAATTACAAGATTCTACGATGTCGGGAAGTGCTTCATAATTTTGATGATCAGTCAGTCAGTCAGTCAGTTACGGTTTTTGTGATTTTTGAGCAAATATTCGGAGTTTTAAGTTTCTGACTTCATTGGTACTGAATATAGGGAGGGGTCAAAAATTGCCTGAGTTTGTTCCTGTAAAAAGGGTGTAGTGCCAGAACTTGGCTGGACACTACCGTGCCCTTTGATACATTAGATTTTGATACCTTTAAATAAAAGTGTAGGTATAATTATCACTTTATTGTAACATTAGAACCTTTCTGTGTTATTTTATTATAACTTTAGAAAACTCTTTCCTTGCTTAGAAATTTGTATGAAGACAATAATTATTTTTATTCGTTATTCTAATAGAAGCTGTGAACAGTTCTCATTCAAGCAATAAAACCGACTCTACTTAACGCAGTCGCTTAGTTTGGAGGCTTTGTCTAACTTTTTCATAATTTTAAACACTTTAGACAACTCTTTTAACTAATGTGGGTTTTACAACAGAACCTCAGCGAGTTTACGTTGATCAACCCTTAATTTGACAGATGCATAACTTAAACACAACAACACAAATAAAAAAAAAGCCATATTTAAACCAAATAATCGCCGAAAAAAGTACACTTTATATACTACCTACAGAAGGTACAGACTTTGATTGTTTATAAATTATTTACATTATTTTAGATGGAAATGAAGTATATATACGAGTAGCTAATTAACAGCATACAAATTCAATTTTGTTTTTTCTAGGTGCAAATTCATTTGGCTATACTCGTCTTGGCATACATACAAATAACATACACTTGTATGTACAGATTTGCTGATCGTAGAGCACTTTTGTACGAATGTTTCGAATTTCAATAATATTCAGTGATTGATCCTATTTACAAAGCACATCTCTTAAAAAGTCGAATAAAACATCAGTAAACATTTTTACTTCGATTTGCTCAATATGGATAAAGTACACTATTAAAAGATAAACTAGCTGCTGTTAAAGTTAGGCGAGCTCTTTAAGAAATTAAAAAAAAGTCGGTTCCCGTTTTATATACAATGAGTCGACTCCCATTCGAAAATTGATTTAGAGCAGGTTTTAAATGTTTACAATTTTGCACCTATGTATGTCTTTCATTTGTCTCACCCGTGACAGAAAAAAGTACCTGACTATTTTTAAAATACATAAAAGTGGTGTTTTTTTTCATTTCGGTAAAAATGAATTAGTAATAATATTATTGGTTCTAAGAAAGTCAATGTAGATTTTATAAAAAAAAATTAAACACTCCTGGTCCTGACTATGGAATTACACTTTAGGAAATTTCATAAAAATATTCTGTACAAAAACTGAAATTCATTCACCCGTGCGCGGTGGCCTCTGTATTGTCAAACTTATAGAAAACACACATGCACATTCTTCATAGAATACCGACCTACATGCGGCTACTCCATGGATGTACACACACAAGCAAACAATATGAACATGACGAACAGGTGTAAAGTATTTAAAAGAAAATAAAGATTATAAATTAATATAATACAGATGATGGAGATATTAATAGAATATGTTCTATTTACCTAATGCCTTTTTTCTAAACAAAAATAGGATATCCAAATAGGAAATTGCTTTTTTTGGTAGATACATAATATATTCCACATGAATAAAGGTAGCCGCATTGTCTGCCAGTATTATCTTTCTCGCGCATAATAAGAAAAATTCTTAAGCAGAAGAGAAAATATTATATTGTTCTCTTTTTAATTCAGAAAAGCTTTCTTATGGCGACTATAAAATTCTCTTCTTCTTATGAGACCTTCTTAAGAAAGCTTTTATCTGCTGGAAAAAATTTTCGATGACAGAATTTTGTATGGAGACATCTGTATATAATTATCTGTGATTGCACTAAATTGGCTAGAATCCTCTAAGAACCTACACTCATAACGTTTTAGTTAAATTAACTATCGAAAAATATCCTACGTACAAGGAAATATTCACCCCTATTACAGAATTCGGCGAATGAGCTAAAGTGACAGTTTCAATTCATTTCCAAACTTTTGCTATTACTGAATCCGACGAATGAAAGTTGAACGAATGTCGGTAACAATCCCTGCACCACTGACATTTTGTTCAACTTATATGGTATTACAGAATTCGCAATCCATTTGCACTCCATACAATTTCTATCATTTTACATTCGCACCAATTTCGAGACGAATCTGAAGTGAATTTTTGATTAAACGAAAATAAACAATGGAGAGTACAAAAATGTAAGACAAAAGCTTATCATACTGAATGCTTAAGTGTTTGTTTAACAAATTTTAATAGAAAACGCACAAATAGCAACGCAAAAAGAGAGCAAGAAATCTAAAAAAAAAAAAAAAAAAAAGAGCACACGGTTGGTTTTGAACCGTCCGCCATCTTCGTACTAACCACACTCAACGATGCTTGATTTCGTTGATCGAAATCTATACTATTATCACAGCCTAGGCCAGTTGAATAAATGTTTGTAGCTGACAGTGTCGATACGAAAGTTCATAAATGATAAGGTAATTTTAGGAATCGACAATGTAGTTCATCCGACGAATTTCATAATTGAGTTTTACAGCGGATGCGAATCGAGTTAAATCACCGGGAGTAAAATTCTGCGAATTCTGTAATAGACATGATTAAATTTCGAAGTAATGACAGTGTAAGGCATATTGTCCTTCATAACTTCTAAACAATACCTACTCTAAGCTTTATATACATACCTTACAATATAATATACTATATACATAGCTCTAAGTACCCTGTGCAGGGACGGGTTAGAATATTCCTGCAGCGCCTCCCCGCTTGTCGTAAAAGGCGACTAAAGGAGTAAATACATCTAGGCCACAAACAGCAAGGTGAACCTAGCGACACGTAACACCTATAAACTTTCCCAAAAGTGTGCATGCCAGTCCCTGGGTTGGCACGACTGGAGATCACCGGTGCCGTAAAAGAGAGATCAAATACAAAACTGGAGCATGCACACGTCGATACTTACAACGGATTTTGTGAATTCAAGCATTATGGAAGTACTCGTCCAAAATGACACTACCCCGCCAGGCACTACCATTGTTACACATGGTACTGATCCTGGACCGAGCAGCAATGCTCGGGTCAGAGCTAGACGGATTCCGGGGGCTAGCAAAGTAATGCCGCAGATTATACAAAATCTGAGAGTTGCGAGTTGGAACGTTGGCAGTATGACAGGTCGAAGCTTCGAGTTGGAAGAGATGATGAAAAGAAGGCGAGTGGACATCTTATGTGTTCAAGAAACAAAATGGCGAAACACGGGAAACAGGGCCCGTTTCTTGGATACGAGGACAAAAAACTATAAGATGTTCTACTATGGAACGGAAAAGGGTAAAAACGGAATCGGAATCATCCTTGCAAAACATCTATTAGGCAGCGTATTGACCATTTCGAAATCCAGCGACCGTTTGATGTCCCTTAAATTGGTGATTAAAGGAAAGTTGTGGAATATTGTCACTGCATATGCTCCCCAAATTGGATGTGAGCAGGTACAAAAAGATGCATTTTGGCTAGACTTTCACAATCTACTTAAGGACATCCCAAAGGAAGAGTTTTTGTTCGTGGGCGGAGATTTGAACGGACATGTCGGGAAGACAAACGAAGACTATGAAGATTGCCATGGAGGCCTCGGATACGGCACCAGGAACCCTCCTGGTGAAGATATCCTGAGCATGTGCAAAACATACGGTCTTATCGTGCTAAATACCATGTTCGTCAAACAAAGCCGACACCTGGTCACTTACAGCAGTGGTGGAAATGAAACCCAGATTGATTACCATTTGGTATCTAGTTTCATGAAACCCCGGGTAAAAGATTGCAAAGTGATACTAGGAGAAGCGATCGCCCACCAACACCGTCTCCTACTGACAGAATTTTTTATGGAGACAGTGAACGACAACAAACATACAAAAACTTTTGGGAAGATCAAATGGTATAATCTGGATAAGGAAAAAGGCGAAGCTTTTATTTCGAATATGCAAAACGTTCTGTATATCAACACCGATATAGTTCGAAATGAAGAGAGTACAGCACAAAGTATGTGGGATCTCCTACAGAGAACTTGCAAAGAAAAAGCCAAAACACTGTTAGGGGTTTCAAAAGGACACAACCAACAAGGCAAAGAAACATGGTGGTGGAATGATGAAGCTAAATCAGTTATAAGTAAAAAGAAAATGGCTTTCAAGGCTTGGTCGAAGTGCCCCTCTAATAATACAGAGCAAAAGTCATGCCTCGAAGTGGAATATAGAAACTGCAAGAAAGAAGCGAAGAAGAAGTGCGCCCAAATTCAAGCAAAGAATACAGAAAACCTGTATCGGGAGCTGGATGAAATTTCTACCCCGACAGCTGGTGCTATTCAAGATCTACGGCAAAACACGAATAAGGGCGCAACTATCTTCAAAATAGCCGCTCAAAGAAGAAGAAATGTCCAGGAGATTTGTTCGCCAAAGTTCATTAACAATGCTCAAGGCCAACTACTTGTGGAAGATAACGAAATTCTTCACAGGTGGCGACAGTATTGTGACGGACTTCTAAACGAACAATTTCCAAGGATATACTTTCCAATAGCTTCACCTAACTTAAGCGAAGTATCCGACGTCACAGTCGAAGAAGTTAGTGAGGCGGTAAAATACTCCAAAAAGGGAAAAGCTGTTGGCCCAGACGAAATACCCTCAGAGTTTTGGAAAAAGATGGGAGACATCGGGTTTAGATGGCTCATGATTCTTGTCTCCAAACTTATACGAGGTGATCGCATGCCTAATCAATGGAGGGAAAGTTACCTTCTTCCAATTTATAAAGGAAAGGGTGATACTCGAAGCTGTGATAATTACTGTTCGATTAAGCTGATGTCACACACCATGAAGATCGTTGAGCGAGTCTTGGGTAGCCGACTGCGAAAAATAATTAGGCTATCTGATGACCAGTGCGGGTTTGTCGGGGGTAAGTCAACCACGGATGCAATCCAGAGTATAAGAATAATTATGGAAAAACATCGGGATTCTTTGGAGGATTTGCATGTCGTATTGGTTGATTTTGAAAAAGCATTCGATCGGCAACCACGAGATCTAATATGGGTGGCCCTCAGGCAACGAGGAGTTCCAGAAACCTATGTGCGGATAATTATGGACATGTATGATGGAGCAGTTACTAAAGTAAGATGCGCAGCTGGAGTCACCGAAGAATTCGAAATCACAGTAGGTGTACACCAGGGAAGTGTCTTGAGTCCCCTGCTCTTTATTACAGTTCTTGATTACCTGCTTGAAGGCAAAGTGACGGATCCAAAAGTACATCAGTTATTCTTTGCTGACGATGGAGCCATCATAAGTGAAGACCCGATATCCCTACAACGAGCACTTGACGTATGGGTGGATGTTCTAGAAGGAAGTGGGTACCGCATAAGCGCGAAAAAGACAGAATACCTATGCTGCCCATTTTCTGATCCACACAGGCCTATTCCAGACATTTATTTGAATGGAGTAGTGCTTCCCAAGTGTGAAAAGTTTAAATATCTGGGGTCTATGATAAATAACGAAGCTACTTGTGATGACGATATCAATCATCGCGTAAGCGTAGGGTGGATGAAGTGGCGGGAAAATTCTGCTATCTTCTGTGACCGAAAAATGCCCCCTAAGCTGAAAGGAAAGCTCTACACTTCAGTTGTGCGTCCAGCACTCACATACGGTTCACAATGTTGGACAATGTACAAAAAGTATGAGAGTAAGCTAACGGCAGCTGAGATGAAGATGCTTCGTATGACAGCAGGAGTTACAAAGCTTGATCGAATTAGAAGTACGAAGATCCGAGGAAGCCTTCATGTTAAGAATACCATTTCCCAAAAAATTGAACACGACCGACTCAGTTGGTATTGCCATGTTCAAAGGAGAGATCCTGAGAACCCCGTCAAAAAGGCAATATCATACAACGTTCCAATTCAGAATAAAAAGAAAGGTAGGCCTAAACACTCCTGGTACAAACAAATGCAAAAACACCAGCATTCAGTTGGCCTCAGAAATGGAACAATACAAAACCGGGAGGCTTGCCGCCGATTTCTGAGGTCAACCCGGCGAACCCCACAGGCGGATCACTAGTGTGAAGCAGATACGTGGGAGAGTTATGATCCCTTCGACATCGAGATCATAACAGCGCCGAAGAAAAGGAAGAAGAAGAAGATATACATAGCTCTAAGTATACTTTTTAAAGCTTGTTATTTTATTATTCTAAATTATTGTTGTTTGATAAAGAACACAAAATATATATATGGAGATTGATTTAAACCTTTATTTCAATAGAAGAAGACCTGTTATAACTCAGAAGTGGGATAAGCCAAGATTAAAGATTGAAAATTGAATATTGAAGATGGACTTAAAAAAAAAATAGAAAAAAATCTGCACTAGAGTAAGAAGAATCTTCTGAACAAATTGAACTTCTTGAAAATTATGAAAATTCCGAACATTCTGAACATTCCGAACATTATGAAAAATTATGAACATTATGAATATTCCGAAGATTACGAAAATTCCGAACATTATGAACAATTATGAACATTCCGAAGATTACGAACATTCCGAACATTATGAACAATTATGAACACTCCGAAGATTACGAACATTCCGAATGTTATGAACAATTATGAACATTCCGAAGATTACGAACATTCCGAACATTATGAACAATTATGAACATTCCGAAGATTAGGAACATTCCGAACATTATGAACAATTATGAATATTCCGAAGATTACGAACATTCCGAAGATTATGAACAATTATGAACATTCCGAATATTCCGAACATTATGAACATTTATGAACATTATGAACATTCCGAAGATTACGAACATTCCGAATATTATGAACAATTATGAACATTATGAACATTCCGAAGATTCTGAACATTCCGAGCATTCCGCAGATTCTGAACAATCCGAAAATAACGAACATTCCGAACAATCTGAACATTCTGAAGATTCCGAACATTCCGAAAATTCCGGACATTCCGAAGATTCCAGACATTCCGAACATTCTCAAGATTCTGAACATTCCGAACATTCTAAACATTCTGAACATTCCGAAGATTCTGAAAATTCCGAACAATCCAAAAATTTAGAACATTCCGAAAATTCTGAACATTCCGAACAATCCGAAAATTCTGAAAATTTAGAACATTTCGAAAATCCAGAACATTTTGAACGACTTTTTTGATGAAAATAATATAATTCCGAAGAATATTATACAGAGTTGAATGATGAAGAAGCTTTCATTTAGCTATAAAGAAAAATCAATATTAAATTCTTTATAATTTATAAATCGTTATGATCGGGACGATCATTTGTCAGGTTGGCCGAGTTGTAAGGCATATTGTCCTTCATAACTTCTAAACAATACCTACTCTAAGCTTTATATACATACCTTACCTCTAAGTATACTTTTTAAAGCTTGTTATTTTATTATTCTAAATTATTGTTGTTTGATAAAGAACACAAAATATATATATGGAGATTGATTTAAACCTTTATTTCAATAGAAGAAGACCTGTTATAACAGTGTAAGAATTTATTTGACATAGTAAAATAAAAAGTGAAGAACTCTTTTCAAGTTTAGTCTAGAGTCAAGCAAAATAACATTTACAGTCAAAACAAAATAAAAGTGAAATAAAATCATTAAAGAAAATAAAAACGCTTTTAGAACTATTCCATCGTAATGGAAAACACACCAAAACTAATTTAGCAAATTCAACTCAGTGCAAACGATAATATTGTGAAGCTCATAGAGAGAAATTAGTTTTACGAACAAAATAAAAAACAAATAAACCAAATCAAACCAATGTTCACAAAGATAAAAAAAAAAAAATAAGAAGGAAGAGCAACAAAGTCACATAAGCAGTTCAGAAAAAAATCCATTAACAAAAGAAGACGAACAACTCACACAATCAGAAATCAACAAATACCCCCACTCGCTTCGCTGAGTTTATTTATAAAAAAATGGAACCTGTGTGAAAATAATTTGAAATCGAAAAAAAAAACAATTACAGTGAACATTTCTCAATTTATTCTAATGCCTTTTGGTATACAAAATGTTTGGTTTTTTCCATCTCTTACATAAACAAACAGAACTGATTGTTTTCCTACTCGCAAATAGCCAACATATAGTTTACCATGAGAATGATTTTTTCAATCAATATTCCAACGATTGACCTTGAATTTTCAACACAAAATGCAAAATGGTAGCTTCAATAATATTTGTCCAGACCAAAGAAACATTTTTTCGTTTTCCTTGTTTTCGTCTTTGAAACTTTTTCGACGATGGATTCCACTAAGAATACTCAGGAACTTCTGATTTCTGAATAAAACAACGTTCTCGCAAATGAAATGAATGAGTTTGGCACAACGAAAGAAATACGGCTAAAGTTGCGTTCGGTGGTTCTCTTGCTCTTGCAACAACGTTTTCCGGTAAAATCCACAAGCTGTTCATTCTCGAAATGCACTGCTAAATGAACAACTGCTCGACACCTTTCATGTATTTAAAAGCTTTATTACTGCTTATGTAGCGTCCCATTTGATACATATCAATTTCATCATTACTATCAACAGATACAACTGCAACCCAAGCCATATCGCGCATAGGTATATATTAACATATGCTTACATATTTGCATAAGTATTTGAGATATTTCAAAATATTACAATACTCGACGTACATATGTATATATATGCGAGCTTTGTTTGCCTTAGACAATAACGGTGGATATGGTCCATGAATCATATTTCTTACAACAATTACGAACAATTCTGGATCAATCGTAATATCAAGAAGCTCTGCTGATATCATATATCATCTATATTATTTGCTGCAATTTTATTAAACAGACAAATTAAATTTTGTGCATGCAGCAAACCTCTTTCTTTCCACTTGACTGTACCTCACAAAAGCTTTTATTTAATTGATACAATCCGTTAATGATTTTAACTTCATATTGAGCACAATCGCTAGTATATTATGTAGCCTGGCGTTTGTACAGGCAACATATCTTTAATTTCTATCCACTGGTTGCATGTAAAAGTAATGAACAAATCCGGACGATGGACGAACATGTGACCTTGCATTTTGAGCGAACCGCCGCGCCCGCCGCGCCGTCGTGGCCCGTGTATGAAGAAGGCAAAATGGTATCTGTCTTCTCCTTGCAGAAAATTATTGGATATTGCAAAGCATCATAACAACGATGAAGAGCCGATGCTTTTTCCATATGTAAGAGTATTTTTAAGTCTCAAGAAAATATTTTAAGTAATTTAAATATTGAAATTTGTAATAGTGATTCAAGTGAAGATTCAAATAAAATAGAAATCAAAATGACTTAAACACTCAGGCTGACCTTAGATCCACTTAAATACATTGAAAAGTTACCTAACTTTGACGGTGGAACAGAAGACATATACAACTTCTTTAATAGCGTAGACGGGATAAGCCCAACGTTAAATAAATACGATGACTTTCCACAGCTCATGTGCATTAACATCTTGAAAACAAAACTCATGGAAAAAGCAAAAAGATGTACCGAAATCTATCCACATCTAATCAAATGGAAAGATATCAAAGAACTCTTAATTAAAAACTTTGGAGGATTCAAAAACTCCTTTACACTCTATGACGAATTACGCCAAACACCTTATAAAAATAACGTAATGACATTTTATAACGACATACAGAAAAAACTATGCGAACTTAACCAAAAAACTAACCAAGAAAATAAACCACATGAGATAGAGAATAATAATTCAACTGCCTTGAATATTTTTAAAGAAAAATTACCCGTACACATGCGTACTGTATTATTTGCTTTAAAACCTCAAAATTTAAAAGAAGCTCTTGACGATCTTACACAAGCAGATTTCATCAATGAAAGAAACGAAGAAAAATTCGAAAACCCGAAATAAAAAATAAAAATTCTCATAAACCTCTGAATTCTAAACGACATTTTAATACCCAAATAGAACACAATAATAATTCCACACCAAACAAACCCTATCAAGACCAAAATTTTCAACCTAGAAATCCCACATACATAAAACCCCCTTTTAACTACAACAATAGAAATCCTAATTATCACGGAAAAAATTACGATCCAAATTACAAAAGTGGTCAAAATCCCCAATTCTTAGAAGTAGATCCTACTTCATCATCCTACTTCGTACAACCTTAAACCTCATCATTGAAAATTTAAACTTACTCGTATATTTTTGTATTCACTTTTTAAACACTACGAGTATCATCAATTATTATGTGTCAAAATTAAAATTAATCTTTTTTTATGAACTATTTTATAGCGAAATAAGAACTTTTAAATTTTCGGATTAGCAGCGTTATATACCGGGACCACGCTCAGTGAAATTTGTAGAGAAACTTGCGGTGTGGTTTTCAGTATTCCATATTGCACTTGCTTAATATATTTTATCTATGCGGGTAACCCGAAAATTTAAAATAAGAATAACATACCAATAATTATTGAAATATAATAATTGATTTTATGTGTAAGGTTGGTTAAAATAATTTTTTCTGGGACAGCAGAAATGATTGTACAAATAAAATAAAAAAATTAATGAAAGCACCAAAATAATGATTGATTGTGCTTTTCAGAAGTTTCAATTTTCAAAGCGAGTTTTATAGATATCTTTAAATTAACCCTAGACAAAATATAATTTTTTTTTTATTTTTTTTTCATACGGTTGAATTTAACATATTAGTCGAATACTACTCGTAATTGTAATCAAAAGTATTTGTTTCTTAATTAAGTAGGTGGTATAACAGATCTATATTTCTGCAAATATTGGAATATAAACACTCCCGATTCTATGTAAGTATTATAAATGAATGCCTATTAAACAAACATTTAGTATAGACAGGTTTTTCAAAAATATATATTTTTTTGTTCAATTTTGATGGTATGCAGGTTAGACTTTTGACAATATTTTTTTCGTCCTTAATTTCGGTGTACTGGGCTTCCGCCCAGTTACGACAGTGGGCTCATCAGTAAGATGTTGAAGGGTACGGCAGACAGCATCTGACTGATGAGCTTTCTGTCGTACCTGGGCTAAACGCACATATTATTAGTATTTCATATACCTTCGTTGATTAAAGTTTGTTTTTGTTTTAAGAACCACCTGATGGAATTATTAGCTGAAAGGTAATCGAATTTATCTTCAACAATGAAAAAATAAAAAAAAAATATGCCCAAAGCTTACAAACTGGCACATATATACAGATTTTCAAAAAAAATTAATGTCGGAATGGCGGTACAGACAATAAATGAATCAGTTGCTATTAGAATAGAATTATTTCTGCTTTTACACAAATTTTCACAACATTTAGTTAAATGAATACCTATGCAAGCCCAACATACAATTTTATTAGATAAATAAATTGATTATATGATTTATCAATAGGAAACAAACGTTCACACGTGATGGTAGAAACATAGGACCAACATTTTAAACAAAATTTTATTAAGTGCTTAGCATTTTATTAGTAAGAAATTTGTTAAAATTTTAGTAATTTACTAACTCTTCGAAATTTTTAAACCTTTTTTTCGTTTTACTAACTAGTAATAGACTAATTCCCTTTTATCAAAAACGGTGCATTTGAACACATTTAAATCATGATAGTTCGTTAAAATTAACAAACCAAACTAAACTAAATCTGGGGAACGGACCTAATAGTTTGAAATGTCGGAAACTCAAAAGTCAAAAGGACAACCTTAAATTTAAATTAAATTAAATTTATTTTGTTATTTGTTTATTTTTGACAACTTTTTTCGAAATGTTTTTTTATTATTTCGCCACTTTGGATTGGACCATTCCAGTCTTCTTCCAAGAAAGTGTAATGTAAATAGTAGGTACTTGAAATTCGGGTGCAATCGGAAGCCTACGGCTTATAATTCTTGGTCTTGGATCTTTAAGTTTTTCAACTAAAAACCGATCTGCTATCTTGTCAAACCTATTTCTGGAGTAAAATTTTCCATAAAGCTGGGTCTTCAGTCATATACATACATACATATGTATATCAAAATCTTCGTTTTCCGAAAACATTTTATAATATTTTATTTACTTTTAAAAACAATTTACTCACGAATCGAAATAAAAAAAACACAATTTAACTCTTCTAAAAAATAAAATTATTCCAAACCGAAACTCGAAGTTATCCGCACGCTTTTTTTTCTTAAAAAACAATTTTTCGAGTTTAAATTTTATCGTTAGCTTTAACCAGCTAATTTGTATGTTTGTATCTAATTGATAACTAGAAAATTGTCACCTTTTAATAAATTTTCACAAACGCAATGAATTCCTAGGCATACGTTTTTGAAAAATTGTATGTACTATACGTATGTACATATGTACAATGTATATTCTCGTACCTACAGTTATTCTTCTGGTTGCGTTTTTTCATACAAACATACCTATCTACAACCTATCATAACCATACAACCTCTTAATTAAGTAGGTAGGTGGTATAAAATAAATAGGTACCTAACCCATAAAAAATCTGTATCCACAATTTCTTAGGACTTTATTTTCTTTTTCTTTGTCGCCATACTTCAAATTGAAGTTTTAATTTAACTATTTTTTTTAGATTTTTTTTTATTTTTATCAAACCCAAAAAAGTCAACCACGTTATTTTCGCCATCATCAAAAGATCGCACCAAATCAAATAAAACCAACCTTCCTGCCTGCAGGTGTCATCATAACCTCATGAACCTGAATGCAAAATACGTACATATGTATCTATGTATGTAGCAACTAGGACTAGGACTAACAAACAATACTGTTTCTGTTTTTGGCTTTGATAGACAAAATTGAGCAACGAAATTAGAATAATTTGTATGGGAATTGTAAAGAACAAAAACCTACCTAAAAGATAGAGAATAATTTTCACAAATCCATCCAAAGGCTTTGAAATACCTACTTACATAAGTTCCTAATTTGCTTCTAAATGCAACAAAATATCTAAGTAAGTGTCCTTTTTATGAACAAAATTGCCTTAGATTCCCAGATAAACACACAAAATACAATTTTTTCTTGCCAAGATCCCTCTATGAAAAATGTAGGTATAGCTTGAACCAATTCAGTTGGCCAATGGTCGGTTGCGCAGAGAGAGGATTTAAGAGAACAAAAATGGTGCGCAAGATATTTAATGAGTAAAGATTTTTCCTTAAATCTTACAGTGCCTAACTCAACTTTGCTTTGACAACTAGTTTAGGGATTATTGTTTATTTCTATGTTTTATGATTTGTGGCTTAGCAACAGAAATGTTCCGGGGGCGTTATGTTTATATTAATTTTATGGTGTTAGTGTTCATTTGATATATGTATTTACTATTTTTTGACCTGTGGGGTTTTGGGATTAATTGTAGATTAGTGTTAATTAGTTAGATTAGTGTTTACGAGTTTGAATAATTTTTACCTACGAGTTTTTAAGAATTTATTTTACCTTAAAATAATTATTATAAATTTGTACTTCAGAAATAAATATAAAGCATTATAATAAAATAAAAACAATATAAATAAGAATAATATAATTTAAATAATAAATGTTCATTTACATACACTTAGTTTTAAGAACTAATGTCGCTTTGATAGTCGGTTGAAGAATCGTCACCTGGATTATTTATAATTGAATCCGAAATTGTGTCCCACGTCAGGTGGTGAGAAAAGTATTCGTCCTCAGTTCTTATGGCTTTTTCACACACTTTTCGCCAGTCTTCAGCCGTTATTTTTGAAAATTCTTCCTCTGCTAATTTTTGAACATCCAATAAATTGAATGTTGTGTTTCGTGAACCTACTCTTGCCTTGACAGTTGCCCAAATATATACAGTTCAAGTTTCAACATCTGTATAGTATGCGGAATATTGTTTTCGGTTAGCCATTGTATCATCTCGGATTTCTTGCTAGCAGAAGTAATTTGTTTTTCTTCTAATTTATTGTGGTACGAGGTGTTGTCCATTACAATAACTGAAGGTTCCTCCAAGTTATTCAAAACTTGTTCTTGGATCCATTTGCAGACATTTTTGAAGTTCATGTCGTCGTGATAGTTTCCCGTTTTCGTTCCAGATTTGAATAAAAGTAAGGAGTTTTTAACGAAACCTTTTTCACCACCTTGTATGTGAGCTATGAATATAGCTTTCGTCCAAATAAATGATATCAAATCCTTTTGTTCTGTATTCCCGGATTTTTCTCAGATACTTCACTCGCATGAGTTTAATATCATTTCTTTCACAGAGAAGTTTCCGGTTGTTTTGAGTTTTTTGTAGCTAAATCCGTTTCTTCTTTTTCTGTTATATAATTCACACAGCACGGGCGAGGGAGAAATTAGCAGGGGAGAGAAAGGAGGTGT
Source organism: Chrysotoxum bicinctum (assembly GCA_911387755.1). Lineage (NCBI taxonomy): Eukaryota > Metazoa > Arthropoda > Insecta > Diptera > Syrphidae > Chrysotoxum > Chrysotoxum bicinctum. The sequence goes on along the minus strand of OU426987.1, from coordinate 137,882,547 downwards.
CGATGAACATTGGTTTTGTAAGTTTTCAAATTGAAATGGCAAGGGGAAACTGTGCCGGGTAAGTTATTCCATAATCGTGTTGTGCGACTAAAAAACGAATCTCTATATTTGACGGTACGACGTAATACTTAAGTTAAACTCCAGATCTTCCTGAACTCGTTGTCTCAACATTTTTAAGGATATCATCATTTTTTCCTCCTGGTGGAAGTTGTGCATTATACGCCGAATAGCTGCGATGTCAAATTCGTCTATTCCAGTTTTCTACTTCGTTTGCTGCACTTTTTTATTTAGTGACTGCACAACTCCTGTCTCTTCGTATTCCTTAATAATCCTTCTGATTGAACGTTCAGAAATTCCAGTAGTTTTCACTGCTTGCGTTGTTGCGTAACTCACAGGATTTTCAAGAAACGAATTCTTTGCTTCTTCCAGTTTGTCATTATATATCTTAACAACTATCTTACGCGCCTGGCTTCCAATAGGTTTTCCTTTTCTAAATGGATCCATTAAATTTTTTTTAAATGTATTTCAATATATTATTCTTGGTTGTTTTTTTTTTAAACTGAATTGCAAAACAAAGCAAATATCATTTAAATACGTTAATTCCCTCTGATGCAAAAATTCATTCTTAAAAACTCGTAGTTAAAGATTGTTCAAACTCGTAAACACTAATGTAACTAATTAACACTAATCTACAATTAATCCCAACCCCACAGGTCAAAAAAAAAATATATCAAATATGTCGCAGCTTGCAGGTAGTTTTTCTTGTCTAACCCAATTGCATTTTGCAATAGACTTATTTTTTTATTATAGGTGCACTGAAATTTGTCCCACTAATAAAAACAAAAATTATTAATTTTATTTTTTCGAAGTAAAGTTTACACCTAAAAATCTTTTCCTTTTATCTCACCAGAGATGAAATAGATTTTTAGACATCAAGCTATGAAAGAAAAGTAAGCCATGATCATATCTTATTCAAAGAAAGTCCATCACTGGAAATTCATTTCTATTTTACTGTGAGCGAAGCTATAAACAAAACTCACCCTCCTAAGTGCTTCAGTATGATCGCAGCAGCGTCATTGACAACAACGCCGCGATGTACATCTTTTTTTTTCTTTTTTTCAGTGATTTTTCTGTCTCTTTAAGAATTAAAGAGTAGAGCATAGAAATTTAAAGAGACCTGCGCAGTAGAATTGCCAACTGAATTGGTTCAAGCTATATAGCTTGAACCAATTCAGTTGGCCAACGGTCGGTTGCGCAGAGAGAGGATTTAAGAGAACAAAAATGGTGCGCAAGATATTTAATGAGTAAAGATTTTTCCTTAAATCTTACAGTGCCTAACTCAACTTTGCTTTGACAACTAGTTTAGGGATTATTGTTTATTTCTATGTTTTATGATTTGTGGCTTAGCAACAGAAAGGTTCCGGGGGCGGAATATTGTTTTCGGTTAGCCATTGTATCATCTCGGATTTCTTGCTAGCAGAAGTAATTTGTTTTTCTTCTAATTTATTGTGGTACGAGGTGTTGTCCATTACAATAACTGAAGGTTCCTCCAAGTTATTCAAAACTTGTTCTTGGATCCATTTGCAGAAATTTTTTAAGTTCATGTCGTCGTGATAGTCTCCCGTTTTCGTTCCAGATTTGAATAAAAGTAAGGAGTTTTTTCACGAAACCTTTTTCACCACTTTGTATGTGAGCTATGAATATAGCTTTCGTCCAAATAAATGATATCAAATCCTTTCTTTCTGTATTCCCGGATTTTTCTCAGATACTTCACTCGCATGAGTTTAATATCATTTCTTTCACGGAGAAGTTTCCGGTTGTTTTGAGTTTTTTGTAGCTAAATCCGTTTCTTCTTTTTTTTTATAATTCACACGCGCTCAAGGGTATGTTACGAGACCCTTATAATGTTTTAAACACAGCACGGGCGAGGGAGAAATTAGCAGGGGAGAGAAAGGAGGTGTCGATGAACATTGGTTTTGAATGTTTTCAAATTGAAATGGCAAGAGGAAACTGTGCCGGGTAAGTTATTCCATAATCGTGTTGTGCGACTAAAAAACGAATCTCTATAATTATTTGACGGTACGACGTAATACTTAAGTTAAACTCCAGATCTTCCTGAACTCCTTGTCTCAACATTTTTAAGGATATCATCATTTTTTCCTCCTGGTGGAAGTTGTGCATTATACGCCGAATAGCTGCGATGTCAAATTCGTCTAGTCCTGTTCTCTCTCTTCGTATTCCTTAATAATCCTTCTGATTGAACGTTCAGAAATTCCAGTAGTTTTCACTGTTTGCGTTGTTGCGTAACTCACAGGATTTTCAAGAAACGAATTCTTTGCTCTTTCCAGTTTGTCATTATATATCTTAACAACTATCTTACGCGCCTGGCTTCCAATAGGTTTTCCTTTTCTAAATGGATCCATTAAAATTTCTTTTAAATATATTTCAATATATTATTCTTGGTTGTTTTTTTTTAAACTGAATTGCAAAGCAAAGCAAATATCATTTAAATACATTAATTCCCTCTGATGCAAAAATTCATTCTTAAAAACTCGTAGTTAAAAATTGTTCAAACTCGTAAATACTAATCTAACTAATTAACACTAATCTACAATTAATCCCAACCCCACAGGTCAAAAAAAAAAATATATCAAATATACACTAACGCCAAAAAATAAATATAAACACAACGCCCCCGGAACCTTTCTGTTACTAAGCCACAAATCATAAAACATAGAAATAAACAATAATCCCTAAACTTTTTGTCATTAATCCTATGTCGCAGCTTGCAGGTAGTTTTTCTTGTCTAACCCAATTGCATTTTGCAATAGACTGATTTTTTTATTATAGGTGCACTGAAATTTGTCCCACTAATAAAAACAAAAATTATTAATTTTATTTTTTCGAGGTAAAGTTTACACCTAAAAATCTTTTCCTTTTATCTCACCAGAGATGAAATAGTTTTTTAGACATCAAGCTATGAAAGAAAAGTAAACCATGATCAGATCTTATTCAAAGAAAGTCCATCACTGGAAATTCATTTCTATTTTACTGTGAGCGAAGCTATAAACAAAACTCACCCTCCTAAGTGCTTCAGTATGATCGCAGCAGCGTCATTGACAACAACGCCGGGATGTGCATCTTTTTTTTTCTTTTTTTCAGTGATTTTTCTGTCTCTTTAAGAATTAAAGAGTAGAGCAAAGAAATTTAAAGAGACCTGCGCAGTAGAATTGCCAACTGAATTGGTTCAAGCTATAGCCGCATTGTCTGCCAGTATTATATTTCTCGCGCATAATAAAAAAAAAAAGTCCTTAAACAAAAGAGAGAATATATACTGTTCTCTTTTTAATTCAGAAAAGTTTTCTTACGATGACTATAAAATTCTCTTCTTCTTATGAAACCTTCTTAAGAAAGCTTTTGTCTGCTCGAGATTGTCTGCTCGAGAAAATTTTCGATGACAGAATTTTGTATGGAGGTGAGACATCTATATCTGTGCTATAAGCCAAACAATTCTAATAATAGTAACAATTTTAGAAATAATACTAATAATAATAATTATAATAGTAATGGTTATCACAACAGTAACAATAACTATAACAATAATGGAAATAATAACTATAACAATAATCAGAACTATAGTAATAATCAAAATCCTTTTAGGAATAACCATCGGAACGAACCAATGGAAATTGGTCTTGCACAAAAGAAATAAAATGCACGACTGGATCGCACGAACTTGCTCTTATGTAAAAGTACTTTGGAATTTACGATACATTTTATAAATATAAAACATGGATTTAATGAAATAATAATGTTCAAATGCATAAAATTGCCGTCTGGTTTCCGGAAAAGTATGAATTTATGCAAATAAACTTGAAAAAATAGTCAATGAAGATAGAAAGAAATTTCTGTTTAAGTGGAGTGATTGAATTAAATTCAATTAAACGCACCTTGGAGTTGAGGTCACTTGAGCTTTTAATTGACTTTAAAAAATAGTTTTATTATTAAATAAATTTTTTATATAAGAAATTTCTCTAAAATTTTTCAAGACAAAAATGTGGGATGCAAATTTTAAGTATTTAATAATATTGATTTGAGGAAATAATTTCAAAAAATAATCGGTCATAGGTTTTGAAGATATTGAATTTTCAAAAAAAATTTTTTCAAAAAAACCCAACAAATATTTTTTCGAATACTTTTATATACAATATTATTTTAAACTTCAGGGGACTCCTGCTGAAAATTTTGGGTTAAAATCCTTACAGTCGTTAATGAGAAAGTTGAAAATAAAAAAAACGGGTCTATGGCAGGTACACCTAATAACATTTTGCCCCAACATTTTTTTCGACCAAAATGTAGTCCATGTCCATAATATCAGACTTAATTTTTTTTATCAAAATCGTTAGAGCCGTTTTCGAGATAAATAAGATTTTGCATTACGGGTGTATGGGGGGTACCGTTAGTTTTGGAGCTAAAAAAAATTTCAATTTTTCCTCTAGGGAATCACCGAAGACCCTTAACTATCGAGATTGAAAGAAATAGGTCCAGTGGTTTAGGCTGTAGTGAGAGGTACAGACATACAGACACACTGAAACATGTTTTTTGTGTAGATACTAAATTTTTCTTAAATTTTTTATAAAAAAATTGATATGCAAATTGTTAGTATTTAATAAAATACATTTTAAAACGTAATTTAACAATTTAATCGTGTATCGGTTTTCAAGATATTGAATTTTCAAAAAAAAATTGTATTATTTTTTTAAAAATCCAAAAACTATTTTTTCGAAAAAATTTGTAGTTTATATTTTTTCAAATGCAAAGCAGCTCCTGCATAAAAATTTTGGTTAAAATCGTTAGAGCCGTTGGTGAAAAATTCGAAAATCAAAAAAACCGTTCTATGACAGGTACCCCTAATAACATTCCCCCCCAAATTTTTTTTTGACCAAAATATGGTCTGTGTCCATAATATCACACCTAATTTTTTTTATCAAGATCGTTAGAGCCATTTTCGATTACGGGGTTTTTGCATTACGGGTGTACGGAGGGTACCGTTAGTTTTGGAGCTAAAAAAAAATTTCAATTTCTCCGCTAGGGAATCACCGAAGACCCTTAAGTACCGAGTTTGAAGAAAATAACTCCAGTAGTTTAGGCTGTAGTTCGAGGTACAGACATACAGACATACAGACGGAATTGCCGGAACCACTTTTTTCGTCTTCGCTATCATCGTAATGTCAACTTTGATCAAAATCTCGAGTTCGATTTTTTTTCCAAATGCAGAACTTGCCCTATAGTACCTATGTATGTATATCGCAAGTAAAAATAAGTAGTTCGTAATAACCAAAACCGGAGTGAAAATTTGCACTTACGAGCCTCAGAAGCGAATTACCCAATATAATAGTATCATCAAAAACCAGGCCTCTTAAATTTATAATTGATACAGGGGCTACTCATTCAATAATTAACCCAAATATTTGCCATCCTAAATGACATACTAATTTAGAAGAACCCCTTAACCTCAAGACATTAAAGCACAATATTGAAATAACAAAAAAGGTACAGATTCCTTTGTGATAATAATAAAAAAATTGAATTTTTGGTCTGCCAATTTCACACTTAATTCGACGGAACTACGAAAATTGATTAAGCAATATCAGGATATTTTCTATGAAAAAAATACTAAACTCTCCTTTACGAATGCGAAAAAAATTTAGAATAGGGACAACGGATAACGTCCCTATTCAAAGCAAAAGTTATCGCTACCCCTACATTCATAAAGAAGAAGTGAACAAACAAATTCAGGAAATGTTGGATAGCAAAATAATACGCTATAGCAACTCTCCATATTCGGCTCCGATTTGGATCGTCCCTAAGAAGGCTGACGCCAGCGGGAAATCTGAATGGAGACTTGTTATCGATTAGAGGAAACTTAATCAGGTAACTATCGATGACAAGTACCCCATCCCGACTATTGATGAAATTTTAGACAAGCTTGGCAGATGCCAATACTTTTCTACTCTCGATTTGGCGAAAGGATTTCACCAAATCGAGATCTACGAAGAAGACGTCCACAAAATAGCTTTCAGCGCAATAAAAATTACTAATAGGAATTGGATGGAGTTCAAGAGAGCCCTTTCTTATTATTTTATTCAATTCGGTAATGTAAGAACAATTATAGTGGACAATGAATTAGGATTTAAAGCAATTCCCATGAAGGAATACTTAGAACATTGTAACGCAGAAATTCATTATACATCTAACAATAATCACACATCAAACTCGGATGTTGAAAGATTACATAATACTATAAACGAACACATTAGACTTTTGAAACATGACGAGAAAACTAAAGACGATACGGTAGAAGCCATTCATGACACCATTCTTTAAAAAAAAAGAATAATAGACAAATTAAACGAAAATGGAAAAGATGACGTTTTAGAAGATAGAAAGAATTTTATAAAAGAAGTAAGAGGCGGAAAAAACCACGCCAAATACAGAAAACTAAATACGCACAAGATTGACGAAGAGCACGTTATTGACATTGACATACAGAACAAAAATAAATATTACAGAACCCATATCAAATCTAAGAAAAAAAACCACTAGAAGCCAAGAGACAACGCTACATGATTTAAACAACAACAACGGTTACATAACTCTTAATTTAGACAAAGTTAGATTAGTTAAAAATTATATTAAGATACTACATATAATTAACATTACAGAAATAGAGAATACGAAAAACATAATAAAAGGCAATATTTTGACGTTTGAAAGCAAAACTTATATCATCGGCACAATACAATGTACAAAACAATAAATCAAAACTTTATCCTACTAGAAACAAAAATAGAAAACATGAAACCTCACAACAAAAATAAAAGAGCATTAATAAATATTTTAGGAACTGGATTAAAATTTATTGCAGGAACGATGGACAGTAATGACGAAACGGAAATAAAGAACAAACTAGACAATTTATATGACACTAATAAGAAACTTACTACAGAAAATAATAAACAAGTTCTAATCAATCAAAATATAGCCGAACAAATAAAAAACATTACTAACCATATCCAGAAACAACAAAAAACTATCGAAACCTATTTTAATAAATATAATCTTTAATTAGAAACAAGAATAACAACCTTAGAAGAAGAAGAAGTTCAATTGATGCAATACATGTACCAAATTAATAATGACCAGGGGCGCAACAACGGGGGGTATCCAGGGTGTCCGGACACCCCCCAGAGGTCGGTGGACACCCCCTCCGAAATCGATAGACACCTGAGTGACGATTTTTAAAACATTCTTAACCCCACAAACCCGGGGCGTAGCGAGGTCAAGCTTAATGAGACGATGCAAACTATTCCCAAAGCCATTAACCCGACAAACCCGGGACGTAGCGAGGCCAAGCTCGCGAAGACGACACAAGCTATCCCCAAAGCCATTAACCCGACAAACCCGGGGCGCAGCGAGGCCAAGCTCGCGAAGACGACACAAGCTATCCCCAAAGCCATTAACCCAATAAACCCGGGGCGCAGCGAGGCCAAGCTCGCGAAGACGACACAAGCTATCCCCAAAACCATTAACCCCACAAAACCGGGGCGCAGCGAGGCCAAGCTCGCGAAGACGACACAAGCTATCTCCAAAGCCATTAACCCGACAAACCCGAAGCGCAGCGAGGCCAAGCTCGGGAAGACAATGTAAAGAAATAGCTCCTCCCAAAGCTGTGAACTCTTACAAATCCGGTGCTCGATTTACGGTTTCAAAGCGCGTCAATAAAAAAATATACGATTGTACGATGTCAAACTAAAAAGCTAGGCCAGGGAGGTGTTCGACGATTTTCAACTATAACTTACCTATCAAGGGACATGGACAGTATTTATTTAATATGTTTATATTTTATAAAGTATATAATATTAAATTCTGTAAAAATAGAAAGTTTTTTACTATAGATTTTACTCAATGGGGACCCTGTACTAAAATTAATACGAACCGAGATTTCATTATATTTTTGAAAATTTTCCCACCAAAAAAATTAAGCCGCTAAAAATCGGAAATATTTTAAGCCTAAATACACTAGGATTGGATTGAAAATTGTACATACTGATTTTTAATAAAATTCTAGTGTATTTAAGCTTTAATTATTCCAAATATTTGTTAAAGTATGAATTTGAAGCGATTTTTTGCAACAATGTCTTTGGATTTTTAAAAAATAAAAAAATTAGAAAAAACTGTATTTAATCTCAGTATCAAATGTAGTGCTTGATGTCTTTAACTTGAATAAATTTTTTTTCCGACTTTAGATTATAAGATTGTGTAATAATAAGGGTAAGAATGTTTCAGTAACAATTTTAACGGAATATTAGGTAATAATATTCTCATCCCTAATAATGCAGTAATCTAATATATCAAAATGAGTTTCTTAAGTGTGTATGGCCGATAGACTCCCGTTCGGCTGGTCCGATTTTGGTAATTTTTTGTTTGTTTGAAAGGTATTAATATGTAGATGGTTTGTATGAATAAAAAATAATACCCTTTAAAGAAAAAATCGCCAAATCGAAAACCCATTTATTTCGTTAATGGACAAATGCATCAAGACGAATATAAAGACATTTATAACACCATTCTTAAAAAAAAACAAAGAATAATAGACAAATTAAACGAAAATGGAAAAGATGACGTTTTAGAAGATAGAAAGAATTTTATAAACGAAGTAAGAGGCGGAAAAAACCACGCCAAATACAGAAAACTAAATACGCACAAGATTGACGAAGAGCACGTTATTGACATTGACATACAGAACAAAAATAAATATTACAGAACCCATATCAAATCTAAGAAAAAAACCACTAGATCCCAAGAGACAACGCTACATGATTTAAACAACAACAACGGTTACATAACTCTTAATTTAGACAAAGTTAGATTAGTTAAAAATTATATTAAGATACTACATATAATTAACATTACAGAAATAGAGAATACGAAAAACATAATAAAAGGCAATATTTTGACGTTTGAAAACAAAACTAATATCATCGGCACAATGTACAAAACAATAAATCAAAACTTTATCCTACTAGAAACAAAAATAGAAAACATGAAAACTCACAACAAAAATAAAAGAGCATTAATAAATATTTTAGGAACTGGATTAAAATTTATTTCAGGAACGATGGACAGTAATGACGAAACAGAAATAAAGAACAAACTAGACAATTTATATGACACTAATAAGAAACTTACTACAGAAAATAATAAACAAGTTCTAATCAATCAAAATATAGCCGAACAAATAAAAAACATTACTAACCATATCCAGAAACAAAAAAAAACTATCGAAACCTATTTTAATAAATATAATCTTTAATTAGAAACAAGAATAACAACCTTAGAAGAAGAAGAAGTTCAATTGATGCAATACATGTACCAAATTAATAATGACCAGGGGCGCAACAACGGGGGGTACCCAGGGTGTCCGGACACCCCCCAGAGGTCGGTGGACCCCCCCTCCGAAATCGATAGACACCCGAGTGACGATTTTTAAAACATTCTTTACCCCACAAACCCGGGGCGTAGCGAGGTCAAGCTTAATGAGACGATGCAAACTATTCCCAAAGCCATTAACCCGACAAACCCGGGGCGTAGCGAGGCCAAGCTCGCGAAGACGACACAAGCTATCCCCAAAGCCATTAACCCGACAAACCCGGGGCGCAGCGAGGCCAAGCTCGCGAAGACGACACAAGCTATCCCCAAAGCCATTAACCCAACAAACCCGGGGCGCAGCGAGGCCAAGCTCGTGAAGACGACACAAGCTATCCCCAAAACCATTAACCCCACATCATCCCTAATAATGCAGTAATCTAATATATAAAAATGAGTTTCTTAAGTGTGTATGGCCGATAGACTCCCGTTCGGCTGGTCCGATTTTGGTAATTTTTTGTTTGTTTGAAAGGTATTAATATGTAGATGGTTTGTATGAATAAAAAATAATACCTTTTATAGAAATAAATTGCCAAAATCGGACTTTTGTATTTTGCTTGAAAAATTGTTGTTGTAATGATTCATTAATATAAATTGTTTGATGAAATGTATAGAAGTAGATTTAATGGCCTTATTGTTGATGAAGTTGCAGTGATATTGATTGGAGAAGAAGTTTGTAAGCGTATATACTGCTTCATGGTAGAATGAGTTTAATGGAAAAAGCATCGGCTCTTCATCGTTGTTATAATGCTTTGCAATATCCAATAATTTTCTGCAAGGAGAAGACAGATACCATTTTGCGTTCTTTATACCCCGGACGCGACGGTGGGCGCGGCGGTTCGCACAAGATGCAAGGTCACATGTTCGTCCATCGTCCGGATTTGTTCATTACTTTTACATGCAACCAGTGGATAGAAATTAAAGATATGTTGCCTGGAAAAACGCCAGGCCACATAATATACATACTACATAATACATACTACATAATACATACTACATAATACATACATAATATACAAAAGCTTTTGTGAGGTACAGTCAAGTGCATGCACAAAATTTAATTTATCTGGTTAATAAAATTGCAGCAAATAATATAGATGATATATATGATATCAGCAGAGCTTCTTGATATTACGATTGATCCAGAATTGTTCGTAATTGTTGTAAAAAATATGATTCATGGACCATATCCACCGAAATTGTCTAAGGCAAACAGAGCTCGCATATACATACATACGTTGAGTATTGTAATTTTTTGAAATATCTCAAATACTTATGCAAATATGTAAGCATATGTAAATATATGCCTATGCGCGATATTGTTTGCGTTGCAGTTGAATCTTTTAATAGTAATGATGAAATTGATATGTATCAAATGTGATGCTACATAAGCAGTAATAAAGCTTTTAAATACATGAAAGGTGTCGAGCAGTTGTTCATTTAGCAGTGCATTTCGAGAATGGACAGTTTGTGTATTTAACACTGGAAAATGTTGTTGCAAGAGCAAGAGAACCACCGAATGCAACTTTAGCCACATTTGTTTTGTTGTGCCAAACTGATTCATTTGCGAGAACGTTGTTGTATTCAGAAGTTCCTGAGTATTCTAAGTGGAATCCATCGGCGAAAAAGTTTCAAAGACGAAAACAAGGAAAACGAGTTGAAGGATATTCCGGTATCTTTTCTAATGATACTTTGTGTTGTGTTTATACTGTGCATCCAAATAACACCCAAATTCATTCGCGGCCTTGAGAACTGTCAACGTTTGAATTTACTTGACGCTGACACTCATTTAGATTGAAGGCTTGCTGAAACATCTGTTTCATCTTCACCACACGAAATACGTATATTGTTCTCAATAATGTATTATAACCACATCCAATCCTTAAAGTCCACTTGAACTTTGTCATAATTATCGTGGTAACATGACTGAAGATATTTTATATAGAATGCGTCGTGTGACGTTAACTTCACATTTGGAATAAACACATGAAATTTATAATCACGCTCTGATCTTGGAGGAATGCTTGACGCATCATCAGGAGGTATCCATACCTCCCCGTGTGCTGGGTTCTCCAAGGGTTTCTAGCTAAACTTCGATGATATCCACCTCGGGCCTACTTTAGTATTGCTTCGAATAAAGTATTGGCACAGTTAGGAATGGTTGCTCCAAATCGAGCAGCACAAGATGTTCTTGATAAGGAATTATCACGCGAAAGGCAATACGATTGTATTGAATTAAGAATGCTTGTGCAAACTAATGCACCAAAGATAAAAATTCACGCTTGGTTGAGTGAACGGCCAATAATGGCGGGTAGAGATAAAAATGTTTTTGAAATCAATGCAATCATGTCGGCTAGACAAAACAAAAATTTTTTACAATCGGTTGACACAATAACAAATGAAAATTATGTAGTAGATGGTGTTTTTGAATTCTTTGGATTTTTCAGAACTGCCGGCATTTTATTTAGCACTGAAAGTTGGGACGCCAATAAAATTGCTTTGTAAACTTTGTAATGGTATCAGACTTGCCGAGAAGAAGTTAATGGCAAATATAATTGAAGCTTCCATTTTGTGTTGAAAATTCAAGGTCAATCGTTGGAATATTGATTGGGAAAATCATTCTCATGGTAAACTATATGTTGGCTTTTTGTTAATGTAAGAGATGCAAAAAACCAAAAATTTTGTATACCAAAAGGGCATTAGAATAAATTGAGAAATGTTCACTGTAATTTCTGTTTTTTTTCGATTTCAAATTATTTTCACACAGGTTCCATTTTTTTTATAAATGCACTCAGCGAAGCGGGTGGTGGTTAGCTAGTATAAATATATAATGTCGCGAAAAGTGTGGAGCAACGAGAATGTTATCCAATTGATAAAAATTTATGAAATAAAAAAAATTTTGTGGGATCCACTTCACGGAAATTTTAAAAATAAAATAAAAAAAAAGCCGATGATATTTATTTGATATGAAATTTGCAAAAATATAAAATGTGATAAAAAATGAAGTAAAAAAAATGCATGCGTTTAAAGTGCAACACAGGCGAGAAAAAAAAATTATAGACAACTTAATCTGGAAACAATGGGAAACAAAGAAACATTTCAGAAATGTTTCTCAAAGCGTCCACACCAAAAAAGCAAATCAGAAACATTTCTAAAATGTTTCTGCAATGTTTCTGAAATATTTTAAAAACAAATGGGAAACATTTCATAAACGTTTTTTAAACAATGTTTCCTGAAATGTTTCTTTGGTGCGGACACACCTTTATGTTTTACATTTTTTTTTGTATATGGTCTTATAAACAATTCAGAACTGTTTCGCGGAGCGTTCAGACCAAAGAAAACATTTCAGAAATGTTTCTCTAATTCTGAAATGTTTTTTATAATATTTCTGAAAGTTTTCTTAAGGTGTGTCCAGACCAAAGAAATATTTGTGAAATATTTAATATTTATTTATTTATCTACAAGCTTAAAGCTAACAGATTTGATCTTTAAAATTTAAGTATTACAATATTATAATAAAAAGTAAATAATAAGTATAAATTGGCCTTAAACAAATCCCTAGAATTACTTAATTCAATAGATTGACAAACTTCATTGAATTGCCTTATAGATCTGCAAATCAACTCATTATTACCGTTGCCAGTTCTATGAAAAGATTAAAACAGAAATTTTCTACCATTTAAGAAACATTTCAGAAACATTTAATGTTTCTTAAATGTTTCAAAAATGTTTCTTTGGTCTGGACACACCTTAAGAAACGAGAAGAGCCAGTTCACGGAACGACCGAACCCGCCTAGACAAGGACAAGTTATTATGCACTATTCCTATAATAGACATAATGATTGGAACTATTTGTAGATTTTTAAGATTTCATTGGTTTTTCATTTTTACTGCTAATTCGGCGTATTTTCATATTTCTTCATTATAAGTTTTTTCCATATTTCTACTTAATGGTATTGCTACATCTACTAAGTATGCCTTTTGTTGTTTTTCATGAATGATGGTGTTATCTGGTCTACTGTGTCCCCTTCTGTGAACTGAACAGTGAAGATTGTCCTGTCGTAGTAGATTTTTATGTCATTATTTTCAACAACCGCTTCAGGATCAAATAGATAATATCTCTGGTTCTCGGTGCATGCTGTTGTTGTACTTATTTACCTTACTTTAGATGGCACTCACAGTTCAGGGTGGACTAAGGCCTCAACCAACAAGGCCCCCCAGCTAGCTCGGTCCCTAGCTAGCCGCCTCCAGTTACGCACTCCAAGTTGGTTGAGGTCGCTCTCCACTTGAACGCGCCACCTGAGGTGGGGTCTTCCTCTGCTACGCAGACCATCTGGGATGGATTCGAAGATTCGACGGGTTGGTGCGTCGGTGTCCATACGCTCCAAGTGTCCCAGCCATCTCAACCGTTGTATTTTCAGCTTCTTGAATAGGTCAACGTCGCTGTAAAGCCCGTACAGCTCGTTGTTGAACCTTCTCCTCCATACTCCATCAATACAGACTGGACCGAAGATCAAACGAAGAACTTTTCTTTCAAAGCACCCAAGCAGATTTTCATCCATTTTAGACAGTGTCCATGCTTCTGCCCCATACAGCAGGACCGGGATGATGAGGGTCTTATACAAGGATTCCTTGGTTCTTTGAGATAGGGCTTTATTACTCAAATGCCTTCTTAGCCCGAAGAAACAGCGGTTGGCAAGAGTAATTCTTCGCTTGATCTCTGCACTGATGTCGTTTTGCGATGTTATAGTGGAGCCCAGGTAGACAAAGTCTTTGACGACTTCGAAGTTATACCTATCCATCGTGACGTTTTTCCCGAGTCGACGATGTTGAGATTCCTTTCTCGATGAGAGCATATACTTCGTCTTGTCCTCATTAACAGCCAAACTCATTTTTGTCGCCTCCAGTTCAATACTTGCAAACGCACCGGTAACAGCTCGCTTCGTCCTCCCAATGATATCAATATCATCCGCATAAGCAAGCAGTTAAACTGACTTTAGAAAAATTGTACCTCTATTGTTGACGTTTGAGTTTCGTACAATTGCTTCAAGAGCGATGTTAAATAGGTCGCATGATAGCGCGTCGCCTTGCCTCAGACCTTTCTCGACATCAAAAGGTTCGGTGGTGTTCTTACCGACCTTGACGGAGCAGCGAGATTTCTCCATCGTCATCCTGCACAAGCGGACGAGCTTGGCAGGGATTCCGAGATGAGACATGGCTCTATTTAGTTGTTCTCTGTCCACGCTATCATACGCGACTTTGAAATCGATAAAAAGGTGGTGTGTATCGACTTGGAACTCCTGGGTTTTTTCCAAAATCTGTCGAAGTGTAAACATCTGATCCAGGGTGGATTTTTCGGGCCTAAAACCACACTGATAGGGGCCGACCAGCTCGTTGACAAACGATTTTAGGCGCTCACACAGTACAGACGACAGAATTTCGTATGCGACGTTGAGGAGACTTATACCTCTGTAATTGGCACATGTCAGGGCATCTCCTTTCTTGTGGATGGGTCACACTATGCCGAGGTTCCATTCATTAAGCAACATTTTTAAAATTGTTCAGGAAACGAAAAAAACGAGAGGGATTTTTTACAATAAAAATCCCTCTCCAAATCTGTTTCGTCCAATAAAATACACAAAAAATAATTAAATGAGACGTTTTTTTCGTTTTCTGAACAATTTTAAAAATGTCGCTTAATACATTTTTACGGGAAGGTATCGATATTATTAACTTCCAGATGCTAGTATATGATATTGGTAATGCATCCAATTAATACCTTATAAATAAAATGTCGATAGATAGGTCTTCCATTTGAAGGGTCTCCATTAAAACTGAAACATTGAAAAAACATTTCAGAAACAGAGAAAGATTTCTGAAATGTTTCTCTGTTTCCCATTCCGAATGGGAAACTTTATTTGTTTCCCAAGCATTTACATAGGTAGAAAGTGAATGAGTGGTTATTAATATAAATATAAAATGTCTTGAAAAGTGTGGAGCAACGAGAATGTTATCCAATTGATAAAAATTTATGAAATAAAAAAAGTTTTGTGGGATCCACTCTTGACGAAAATTTTAAAAATAAAATCAAAAAAGCCAATGATATGTCTGAAATTTGCGAAAATATGAATTCTGATAAAGATGAAGGTGAGAAAAAAAACTACAGAAAACAAAATCTGGAAACAATGGGAAACAAGGAAACATTTCAGAAATGATTCTCAGAGCGTCCGCACCAAAAAAAACAAATCAGAAACATTTCTGAAATGTTTCTGCAATGTTTCTGAAATGTTTTTTAAACAAATGGGAAACATTTCAGAAACGTTTTTTAAACAATGTTTCCTGAAATGTTTCTTTGGTGTTGACACACCTTTAAATGTTTCTGAAATCTTTCAAAAATGTTTCTTTGGTCTGGACAGAACTTAAAACACCATTGCCTGTTTTATTTGAACGTAGAGGAATGTTGAGAATTTACGGGAATTATCCATTCTTTGCAATACTGATACGAAAGTAGGTATGAAATGCGGCAAGTATTGCCCAATTAATCACATTTTCCGTAAACACAGAAGAAGGAAGCTGAGTACTATTATGACGTCCGACAAAATGAAACTGTGGTGCTTCATAACGGAAGCGGGTCTTCTTGGAGATGCTTGGAGATAGTATTAATGAATTAAAGAGGTTATTGTCTTGCTATTACTTTATACATTTCACTATGAAGTCCTAGGCATCATCGCATAAAACGCAAACGACATCTCTAAAAAAAAATAAATAAAGACAGCAACTTCAAAATAATATCTTTCGTCATGAGGCCCATGTTGTTACACATTTGATAAGAAATATTTTATTTAATAAATATATTTACTATTTGAAAAAAAAACTATTAAAAACAATAAAATGTGTGTTACTTACAAAACGCTTGAGTTCACAAACTTGTTAGCAATACCTACTATTACATGTGAACTAAATCAAATGATTTGTTTTATTAAAAACACCTTCCCTACATAATGCGTCCTAAGCTTACGAAGTAATTTATGTAACTGGTTCATCAAAACGTTAACATATTTAATACATGCGGGTCCGGGTAGCCTTGGCATATTTAATTGATATTTCCGCGGTTCGCTGCTTGTTTCAAATCCATGTTTCTTTTGGTTTTAAGCTTTAATATTCGCTACACAATATACATATGAATCGACAAACGTCAATAGAATTTTATAAATGTAATTTGCTGGTATCTACATGGTGTCATTTAATTCGTCAAGGATATTTTGGGATATCTTTTTTGGGTTATTCTAAGAACACAATCGTTGTACAGTATTGATATTGATCTATCTCAAATGTTGACATAATTTTTGGAGGATTTAAGAAAAGGCCTTCCTTGATCTACCCTGCCATGATAACAAAATTTTCTCTGTTAATACCGAAGGTAGAACCATTGTTTATGATTTTATTTTTATAACAACGTTTAAATCAAGTTGATATCTTGTTGGAGTCTAGCGATGTCCAGTTTCTAAGCCTATTCAATTCTAGTTACGCTTTTTCTTGTGTTTGAGGAACATATTCTCCAGAAAATGTGTAATAAACATTACGTTTTACTAATTTTTTAATAAAAGAATAATGAAAATTCTTGTAAATCCTGCTGCAGGCAGTGGCGTAGATAGCTTTTCGCTATGGGGGGGGGATGGATCTAGTTCGCTCATTTTTTTTTAAGTTTTAATAATTAAAAAAAAAACAAATAACAAGACTTCATTGAATTCATTATGTATGCCATACAAAATTATATTTTTTAAAGATAATATATTATACGCATTAATTTGAATATGAACTAGAATAAATATTGATATACAGTGCTTGCATAAGTATAACCGCACCTGTAAAAATGCGTTTTGTAGAAAATTAAAATTGGAATGACACTATTTTTTTTTATTGAATGGCATCACTAATCAAGTAAATTGAGAAGAAAAAAAGTTCCGCTATTTTCTCTTCTGGTGTTTAAAAATTAAAAACAGATTTTTATGTATTGCAAAAGTATAACCGCACAATGCAAACCTCTCTGATGCTTCATTCAGTTATGTGCTTCGAAATGACCAGTGTTGGCAACGTAAGTTACTCCGAGTAAGTTACCCATATAGTTACGCGTAACTATTTGTAATTAGTTACGTCTCATATTCCGCGTAACTAATGTAACTTATGTAACTAATGTAACTTATATAGCTAAATTACTGGCTCGATATTTAAAAAATAAATAATAACATTTATAAGTATACAAAAACTTTTATTCAATAAAAAAAAATAACAAATAATAAATAATAAATACGGAAAGATTATAAAGAATTCAGAGAATAAATGTACACATGTAACCCAAATACATAAAGGTATTAAATTAGTTGAACTCGTCAAAGTCCACAAAAGATAGATTAATGTCTTCCATTTTTAAAGTTCCATAAAGAAACATTAATTTCTTGGAACGTTCGAAAAACAACATATAATTAACATTACAGAAATAGAGAATACGAAAAACATAATAAAAGGCAATATTTTGACGTTTGAAAGCAAAACTTATATCATCGGCACAATACAATGTACAAAACAATAAATCAAAACTTTATCCTACTAGAAACAAAAATAGAAAACATGAAACCTCACAACAAAAATAAAAGAGCATTAATAAATATTTTAGGAACTGGATTAAAATTTATTGCAGGAACGATGGACAGTAATGACGAAACGGAAATAAAGAACAAACTAGACAATTTATATGACACTAATAAGAAACTTACTACAGAAAATAATAAACAAGTTCTAATCAATCAAAATATAGCCGAACAAATAAAAAACATTACTAACCATATCCAGAAACAACAAAAAACTATCGAAACCTATTTTAATAAATATAATCTTTAATTAGAAACAAGAATAACAACCTTAGAAGAAGAAGAAGTTCAATTGATGCAATACATGTACCAAATTAATAATGACCAGGGGCGCAACAACGGGGGGTATCCAGGGTGTCCGGACACCCCCCAGAGGTCGGTGGACACCCCCTCCGAAATCGATAGACACCTGAGTGACGATTTTTAAAACATTCTTAACCCCACAAACCCGGGGCGTAGCGAGGTCAAGCTTAATGAGACGATGCAAACTATTCCCAAAGCCATTAACCCGACAAACCCGGGACGTAGCGAGGCCAAGCTCGCGAAGACGACACAAGCTATCCCCAAAGCCATTAACCCGACAAACCCGGGGCGCAGCGAGGCCAAGCTCGCGAAGACGACACAAGCTATCCCCAAAGCCATTAACCCGACAAACCCGGGGCGCAGCGAGGCCAAGCTCGCGAAGACGACACAAGCTATCCCCAAAACCATTAACCCCACAAAACCGGGGCGCAGCGAGGCCAAGCTCGCGAAGACGACACAAGCTATCTCCAAAGCCATTAACCCGACAAACCCGAAGCGCAGCGAGGCCAAGCTCGGGAAGACAATGTAAAGAAATAGCTCCTCCCAAAGCTGTGAACTCTTACAAATCCGGTGCTCGATTTACGGTTTCAAAGCGCGTCAATAAAAAAATATACGATTGTACGATGTCAAACTAAAAAGCTAGGCCAGGGAGGTGTTCGACGATTTTCAACTATAACTTACCTATCAAGGGACATGGACAGTATTTATTTAATATGTTTATATTTTATAAAGTATATAATATTAAATTCTGTAAAAATAGAAAGTTTTTTACTATAGATTTTACTCAATGGGGACCCTGTACTAAAATTAATACGAACCGAGATTTCATTATATTTTTGAAAATTTTCCCACCAAAAAAATTAAGCCGCTAAAAATCGGAAATATTTTAAGCCTAAATACACTAGGATTGGATTGAAAATTGTACATACTGATTTTTAATAAAATTCTAGTGTATTTAAGCTTTAATTATTCCAAATATTTGTTAAAGTATGAATTTGAAGCGATTTTTTGCAACAATGTCTTTGGATTTTTAAAAAATAAAAAAATTAGAAAAAACTGTATTTAATCTCAGTATCAAATGTAGTGCTTGATGTCTTTAACTTGAATAAATTTTTTTTCCGACTTTAGATTATAAGATTGTGTAATAATAAGGGTAAGAATGTTTCAGTAACAATTTTAACGGAATATTAGGTAATAATATTCTCATCCCTAATAATGCAGTAATCTAATATATAAAAATGAGTTTCTTAAGTGTGTATGGCCGATAGACTCCCGTTCGGCTGGTCCGATTTTGGTAATTTTTTGTTTGTTTGAAAGGTATTAATATGTAGATGGTTTGTATGAATAAAAAATAATACCTTTTAAAGAAAAAATCGCCAAATCGAAAACCCATTTATTTCGTTAATGGACAAATGCATCAAGACGAATATAAAGACATTTATAACACCATTCTTAAAAAAAAACAAAGAATAATAGACAAATTAAACGAAAATGGAAAAGATGACGTTTTAGAAGATAGAAAGAATTTTATAAACGAAGTAAGAGGCGGAAAAAACCACGCCAAATACAGAAAACTAAATACGCACAAGATTGACGAAGAGCACGTTATTGACATTGACATACAGAACAAAAATAAATATTACAGAACCCATATCAAATCTAAGAAAAAAACCACTAGATCCCAAGAGACAACGCTACATGATTTAAACAACAACAACGGTTACATAACTCTTAATTTAGACAAAGTTAGATTAGTTAAAAATTATATTAAGATACTACATATAATTAACATTACAGAAATAGAGAATACGAAAAACATAATAAAAGGCAATATTTTGACGTTTGAAAACAAAACTAATATCATCGGCACAATGTACAAAACAATAAATCAAAACTTTATCCTACTAGAAACAAAAATAGAAAACATGAAAACTCACAACAAAAATAAAAGAGCATTAATAAATATTTTAGGAACTGGATTAAAATTTATTTCAGGAACGATGGACAGTAATGACGAAACAGAAATAAAGAACAAACTAGACAATTTATATGACACTAATAAGAAACTTACTACAGAAAATAATAAACAAGTTCTAATCAATCAAAATATAGCCGAACAAATAAAAAACATTACTAACCATATCCAGAAACAAAAAAAAACTATCGAAACCTATTTTAATAAATATAATCTTTAATTAGAAACAAGAATAACAACCTTAGAAGAAGAAGAAGTTCAATTGATGCAATACATGTACCAAATTAATAATGACCAGGGGCGCAACAACGGGGGGTACCCAGGGTGTCCGGACACCCCCCAGAGGTCGGTGGACCCCCCCTCCGAAATCGATAGACACCCGAGTGACGATTTTTAAAACATTCTTTACCCCACAAACCCGGGGCGTAGCGAGGTCAAGCTTAATGAGACGATGCAAACTATTCCCAAAGCCATTAACCCGACAAACCCGGGGCGTAGCGAGGCCAAGCTCGCGAAGACGACACAAGCTATCCCCAAAGCCATTAACCCGACAAACCCGGGGCGCAGCGAGGCCAAGCTCGCGAAGACGACACAAGCTATCCCCAAAGCCATTAACCCAACAAACCCGGGGCGCAGCGAGGCCAAGCTCGCGAAGACGACACAAGCTATCCCCAAAACCATTAACCCCACATCATCCCTAATAATGCAGTAATCTAATATATAAAAATGAGTTTCTTAAGTGTGTATGGCCGATAGACTCCCGTTCGGCTGGTCCGATTTTGGTAATTTTTTGTTTGTTTGAAAGGTATTAATATGTAGATGGTTTGTATGAATAAAAAATAATACCTTTTATAGAAATAAATTGCCAAAATCGGACTTTTGTATTTTGCTTGAAAAATTGTTGTTGTAATGATTCATTAATATAAATTGTTTGATGAAATGTATAGAAGTAGATTTAATGGCCTTATTGTTGATGAAGTTGCAGTGATATTGATTGGAGAAGAAGTTTGTAAGCGTATATACTGCTTCATGGTAGAATGAGTTTAATGGAAAAAGCATCGGCTCTTCATCGTTGTTATAATGCTTTGCAATATCCAATAATTTTCTGCAAGGAGAAGACAGATACCATTTTGCGTTCTTTATACCCCGGACGCGACGGTGGGCGCGGCGGTTCGCACAAGATGCAAGGTCACATGTTCGTCCATCGTCCGGATTTGTTCATTACTTTTACATGCAACCAGTGGATAGAAATTAAAGATATGTTGCCTGGAAAAACGCCAGGCCACATAATATACATACTACATAATACATACTACATAATACATACTACATAATACATACATAATATACAAAAGCTTTTGTGAGGTACAGTCAAGTGCATGCACAAAATTTAATTTATCTGGTTAATAAAATTGCAGCAAATAATATAGATGATATATATGATATCAGCAGAGCTTCTTGATATTACGATTGATCCAGAATTGTTCGTAATTGTTGTAAAAAATATGATTCATGGACCATATCCACCGAAATTGTCTAAGGCAAACAGAGCTCGCATATACATACATACGTTGAGTATTGTAATTTTTTGAAATATCTCAAATACTTATGCAAATATGTAAGCATATGTAAATATATGCCTATGCGCGATATTGTTTGCGTTGCAGTTGAATCTTTTAATAGTAATGATGAAATTGATATGTATCAAATGTGATGCTACATAAGCAGTAATAAAGCTTTTAAATACATGAAAGGTGTCGAGCAGTTGTTCATTTAGCAGTGCATTTCGAGAATGGACAGTTTGTGTATTTAACACTGGAAAATGTTGTTGCAAGAGCAAGAGAACCACCGAATGCAACTTTAGCCACATTTGTTTTGTTGTGCCAAACTGATTCATTTGCGAGAACGTTGTTGTATTCAGAAGTTCCTGAGTATTCTAAGTGGAATCCATCGGCGAAAAAGTTTCAAAGACGAAAACAAGGAAAACGAGTTGAAGGATATTCCGGTATCTTTTCTAATGATACTTTGTGTTGTGTTTATACTGTGCATCCAAATAACACCCAAATTCATTCGCGGCCTTGAGAACTGTCAACGTTTGAATTTACTTGACGCTGACACTCATTTAGATTGAAGGCTTGCTGAAACATCTGTTTCATCTTCACCACACGAAATACGTATATTGTTCTCAATAATGTATTATAACCACATCCAATCCTTAAAGTCCACTTGAACTTTGTCATAATTATCGTGGTAACATGACTGAAGATATTTTATATAGAATGCGTCGTGTGACGTTAACTTCACATTTGGAATAAACACATGAAATTTATAATCACGCTCTGATCTTGGAGGAATGCTTGACGCATCATCAGGAGGTATCCATACCTCCCCGTGTGCTGGGTTCTCCAAGGGTTTCTAGCTAAACTTCGATGATATCCACCTCGGGCCTACTTTAGTATTGCTTCGAATAAAGTATTGGCACAGTTAGGAATGGTTGCTCCAAATCGAGCAGCACAAGATGTTCTTGATAAGGAATTATCACGCGAAAGGCAATACGATTGTATTGAATTAAGAATGCTTGTGCAAACTAATGCACCAAAGATAAAAATTCACGCTTGGTTGAGTGAACGGCCAATAATGGCGGGTAGAGATAAAAATGTTTTTGAAATCAATGCAATCATGTCGGCTAGACAAAACAAAAATTTTTTACAATCGGTTGACACAATAACAAATGAAAATTATGTAGTAGATGGTGTTTTTGAATTCTTTGGATTTTTCAGAACTGCCGGCATTTTATTTAGCACTGAAAGTTGGGACGCCAATAAAATTGCTTTGTAAACTTTGTAATGGTATCAGACTTGCCGAGAAGAAGTTAATGGCAAATATAATTGAAGCTTCCATTTTGTGTTGAAAATTCAAGGTCAATCGTTGGAATATTGATTGGGAAAATCATTCTCATGGTAAACTATATGTTGGCTTTTTGTTAATGTAAGAGATGCAAAAAACCAAAAATTTTGTATACCAAAAGGGCATTAGAATAAATTGAGAAATGTTCACTGTAATTTCTGTTTTTTTTCGATTTCAAATTATTTTCACACAGGTTCCATTTTTTTTATAAATGCACTCAGCGAAGCGGGTGGTGGTTAGCTAGTATAAATATATAATGTCGCGAAAAGTGTGGAGCAACGAGAATGTTATCCAATTGATAAAAATTTATGAAATAAAAAAAATTTTGTGGGATCCACTTCACGGAAATTTTAAAAATAAAATAAAAAAAAAGCCGATGATATTTATTTGATATGAAATTTGCAAAAATATAAAATGTGATAAAAAATGAAGTAAAAAAAATGCATGCGTTTAAAGTGCAACACAGGCGAGAAAAAAAAATTATAGACAACTTAATCTGGAAACAATGGGAAACAAAGAAACATTTCAGAAATGTTTCTCAAAGCGTCCACACCAAAAAAGCAAATCAGAAACATTTCTAAAATGTTTCTGCAATGTTTCTGAAATATTTTAAAAACAAATGGGAAACATTTCATAAACGTTTTTTAAACAATGTTTCCTGAAATGTTTCTTTGGTGCGGACACACCTTTATGTTTTACATTTTTTTTTGTATATGGTCTTATAAACAATTCAGAACTGTTTCGCGGAGCGTTCAGACCAAAGAAAACATTTCAGAAATGTTTCTCTAATTCTGAAATGTTTTTTATAATATTTCTGAAAGTTTTCTTAAGGTGTGTCCAGACCAAAGAAATATTTGTGAAATATTTAATATTTATTTATTTATCTACAAGCTTAAAGCTAACAGATTTGATCTTTAAAATTTAAGTATTACAATATTATAATAAAAAGTAAATAATAAGTATAAATTGGCCTTAAACAAATCCCTAGAATTACTTAATTCAATAGATTGACAAACTTCATTGAATTGCCTTATAGATCTGCAAATCAACTCATTATTACCGTTGCCAGTTCTATGAAAAGATTAAAACAGAAATTTTCTACCATTTAAGAAACATTTCAGAAACATTTAATGTTTCTTAAATGTTTCAAAAATGTTTCTTTGGTCTGGACACACCTTAAGAAACGAGAAGAGCCAGTTCACGGAACGACCGAACCCGCCTAGACAAGGACAAGTTATTATGCACTATTCCTATAATAGACATAATGATTGGAACTATTTGTAGATTTTTAAGATTTCATTGGTTTTTCATTTTTACTGCTAATTCGGCGTATTTTCATATTTCTTCATTATAAGTTTTTTCCATATTTCTACTTAATGGTATTGCTACATCTACTAAGTATGCCTTTTGTTGTTTTTCATGAATGATGGTGTTATCTGGTCTACTGTGTCCCCTTCTGTGAACTGAACAGTGAAGATTGTCCTGTCGTAGTAGATTTTTATGTCATTATTTTCAACAACCGCTTCAGGATCAAATAGATAATATCTCTGGTTCTCGGTGCATGCTGTTGTTGTACTTATTTACCTTACTTTAGATGGCACTCACAGTTCAGGGTGGACTAAGGCCTCAACCAACAAGGCCCCCCAGCTAGCTCGGTCCCTAGCTAGCCGCCTCCAGTTACGCACTCCAAGTTGGTTGAGGTCGCTCTCCACTTGAACGCGCCACCTGAGGTGGGGTCTTCCTCTGCTACGCAGACCATCTGGGATGGATTCGAAGATTCGACGGGTTGGTGCGTCGGTGTCCATACGCTCCAAGTGTCCCAGCCATCTCAACCGTTGTATTTTCAGCTTCTTGAATAGGTCAACGTCGCTGTAAAGCCCGTACAGCTCGTTGTTGAACCTTCTCCTCCATACTCCATCAATACAGACTGGACCGAAGATCAAACGAAGAACTTTTCTTTCAAAGCACCCAAGCAGATTTTCATCCATTTTAGACAGTGTCCATGCTTCTACCCCATACAGCAGGACCGGGATGATGAGGGTCTTATACAAGGATTCCTTGGTTCTTTGAGATAGGGCTTTATTACTCAAATGCCTTCTTAGCCCGAAGAAACAGCGGTTGGCAAGAGTAATTCTTCGCTTGATCTCTGCACTGATGTCGTTTTGCGATGTTATAGTGGAGCCCAGGTAGACAAAGTCTTTGACGACTTCGAAGTTATACCTATCCATCGTGACGTTTTTCCCGAGTCGACGATGTTGAGATTCCTTTCTCGATGAGAGCATATACTTCGTCTTGTCCTCATTAACAGCCAAACTCATTTTTGTCGCCTCCAGTTCAATACTTGCAAACGCACCGGTAACAGCTCGCTTCGTCCTCCCAATGATATCAATATCATCCGCATAAGCAAGCAGTTAAACTGACTTTAGAAAAATTGTACCTCTATTGTTGACGTTTGAGTTTCGTACAATTGCTTCAAGAGCGATGTTAAATAGGTCGCATGATAGCGCGTCGCCTTGCCTCAGACCTTTCTCGACATCAAAAGGTTCGGTGGTGTTCTTACCGACCTTGACGGAGCAGCGAGATTTCTCCATCGTCATCCTGCACAAGCGGACGAGCTTGGCAGGGATTCCGAGATGAGACATGGCTCTATTTAGTTGTTCTCTGTCCACGCTATCATACGCGACTTTGAAATCGATAAAAAGGTGGTGTGTATCGACTTGGAACTCCTGGGTTTTTTCCAAAATCTGTCGAAGTGTAAACATCTGATCCAGGGTGGATTTTTCGGGCCTAAAACCACACTGATAGGGGCCGACCAGCTCGTTGACAAACGATTTTAGGCGCTCACACAGTACAGACGACAGAATTTCGTATGCGACGTTGAGGAGACTTATACCTCTGTAATTGGCACATGTCAGGGCATCTCCTTTCTTGTGGATGGGTCACACTATGCCGAGGTTCCATTCATTAAGCAACATTTTTAAAATTGTTCAGGAAACGAAAAAAACGAGAGGGATTTTTTACAATAAAAATCCCTCTCCAAATCTGTTTCGTCCAATAAAATACACAAAAAATAATTAAATGAGACGTTTTTTTCGTTTTCTGAACAATTTTAAAAATGTCGCTTAATACATTTTTACGGGAAGGTATCGATATTATTAACTTCCAGATGCTAGTATATGATATTGGTAATGCATCCAATTAATACCTTATAAATAAAATGTCGATAGATAGGTCTTCCATTTGAAGGGTCTCCATTAAAACTGAAACATTGAAAAAACATTTCAGAAACAGAGAAAGATTTCTGAAATGTTTCTCTGTTTCCCATTCCGAATGGGAAACTTTATTTGTTTCCCAAGCATTTACATAGGTAGAAAGTGAATGAGTGGTTATTAATATAAATATAAAATGTCTTGAAAAGTGTGGAGCAACGAGAATGTTATCCAATTGATAAAAATTTATGAAATAAAAAAAGTTTTGTGGGATCCACTCTTGACGAAAATTTTAAAAATAAAATCAAAAAAGCCAATGATATGTCTGAAATTTGCGAAAATATGAATTCTGATAAAGATGAAGGTGAGAAAAAAAACTACAGAAAACAAAATCTGGAAACAATGGGAAACAAGGAAACATTTCAGAAATGATTCTCAGAGCGTCCGCACCAAAAAAAACAAATCAGAAACATTTCTGAAATGTTTCTGCAATGTTTCTGAAATGTTTTTTAAACAAATGGGAAACATTTCAGAAACGTTTTTTAAACAATGTTTCCTGAAATGTTTCTTTGGTGTTGACACACCTTTAAATGTTTCTGAAATCTTTCAAAAATGTTTCTTTGGTCTGGACAGAACTTAAAACACCATTGCCTGTTTTATTTGAACGTAGAGGAATGTTGAGAATTTACGGGAATTATCCATTCTTTGCAATACTGATACGAAAGTAGGTATGAAATGCGGCAAGTATTGCCCAATTAATCACATTTTCCGTAAACACAGAAGAAGGAAGCTGAGTACTATTATGACGTCCGACAAAATGAAACTGTGGTGCTTCATAACGGAAGCGGGTCTTCTTGGAGATGCTTGGAGATAGTATTAATGAATTAAAGAGGTTATTGTCTTGCTATTACTTTATACATTTCACTATGAAGTCCTAGGCATCATCGCATAAAACGCAAACGACATCTCTAAAAAAAAATAAATAAAGACAGCAACTTCAAAATAATATCTTTCGTCATGAGGCCCATGTTGTTACACATTTGATAAGAAATATTTTATTTAATAAATATATTTACTATTTGAAAAAAAAAACTATTAAAAACAATAAAATGTGTGTTACTTACAAAACGCTTGAGTTCACAAACTTGTTAGCAATACCTACTATTACATGTGAACTAAATCAAATGATTTGTTTTATTAAAAACACCTTCCCTACATAATGCGTCCTAAGCTTACGAAGTAATTTATGTAACTGGTTCATCAAAACGTTAACATATTTAATACATGCGGGTCCGGGTAGCCTTGGCATATTTAATTGATATTTCCGCGGTTCGCTGCTTGTTTCAAATCCATGTTTCTTTTGGTTTTAAGCTTTAATATTCGCTACACAATATACATATGAATCGACAAACGTCAATAGAATTTTATAAATGTAATTTGCTGGTATCTACATGGTGTCATTTAATTCGTCAAGGATATTTTGGGATATCTTTTTTGGGTTATTCTAAGAACACAATCGTTGTACAGTATTGATATTGATCTATCTCCAATGTTGACATAATTTTTGGAGGATTTAAGAAAAGGCCTTCCTTGATCTACCCTGCCATGATAACAAAATTTTCTCTGTTAATACCGAAGGTAGAACCATTGTTTATGATTTTATTTTTATAACAACGTTTAAATCAAGTTGATATCTTGTTGGAGTCTAGCGATGTCCAGTTTCTAAGCCTATTCAATTCTAGTTACGCTTTTTCTTGTGTTTGAGGAACATATTCTCCAGAAAATGTGTAATAAACATTACGTTTTACTAATTTTTTAATAAAAGAATAATGAAAATTCTTGTAAATCCTGCTGCACGCAGTGGCGTAGATAGCTTTTCGCTATGGGGGGGGGATGGATCTAGTTCGCTCATTTTTTTTTAAGTTTTAATAATTAAAAAAAAAACAAATAACAAGACTTCATTGAATTCATTATGTATGCCATACAAAATTATATTTTTTAAAGATAATATATTATACGCATTAATTTGAATATGAACTAGAATAAATATTGATATACAGTGCTTGCATAAGTATAACCGCACCTGTAAAAATGCGTTTTGTAGAAAATTAAAATTGGAATGACACTATTTTTTTTTATTGAATGGCATCACTAATCAAGTAAATTGAGAAGAAAAAAAGTTCCGCTATTTTCTCTTCTGGTGTTTAAAAATTAAAAACAGATTTTTATGTATTGCAAAAGTATAACCGCACAATGCAAACCTCTCTGATGCTTCATTCAGTTATGTGCTTCGAAATGACCAGTGTTGGCAACGTAAGTTACTCCGAGTAAGTTACCCATATAGTTACGCGTAACTATTTGTAATTAGTTACGTCTCATATTCCGCGTAACTAATGTAACTTATGTAACTAATGTAACTTATATAGCTAAATTACTGGCTCGATATTTAAAAAATAAATAATAACATTTATAAGTATACAAAAACTTTTATTCAATAAAAAAAAATAACAAATAATAAATAATAAATACGGAAAGATTATAAAGAATTCAGAGAATAAATGTACACATGTAACCCAAATACATAAAGGTATTAAATTAGTTGAACTCGTCAAAGTCCACAAAAGATAGATTAATGTCTTCCATTTTTAAAGTTCCATAAAGAAACATTAATTTCTTGGAACGTTCGAAAAACATCCGATTCCTCAAAGGGGTGTGAATCAATGACCATTTCGAAAAAGTACGTTCTATTTCTGCAGACGATGCGGGAATTTTAAGCAATTTTACTGCAAGCTTTGAAAGATTGGGTGCATAGAAGCCGGCTGTCTTCCAAAACAAAATTAGATTTTCAATTTTTTTTTTCATATAAGGTTTTAAAAACTCCATCTTTGGATTTAAAAAGATCGCATTCGTTGAGACCATCCGAATTCAAATTTTTTAGAAGAAAATTATTAATTTGTAAAAGATAGCTGTTCTCTAATTTATCATTAGTGTAAAAGGGATGTAAATAATAAGATGTTAGTGCATAAACATTAAGGGAACTATTAAGACGAGATTAGTAGAGATTTTCGAACTGTGCTGGAACTTTTAGTTCGAACCAAAACTTGACAGCGTCAGCCAATGAAGTTGTTGACTGTTGGCAATTATTTATTAATTGACAAATTGGATCGAACAAGTCAATGTTTTTCCTTACATTCTCGATAAATTCTTCGTCAAATAACAATTTGAGCACTTCTGGTTTCATTTTATTAAATTCCGCTGCGACCATTTTCATTGGAATCAAATTATTAATAAGGCATACGTAGGAATCCCTGTATGAACACCATCGAGTTTCACACGGTAGCTTTATTTTGGTTCCTTTTTTATTGATTATAGCCTGTTCAAGATCTGGTTGTTTAAATTGTTTTAAAATTGTGGTGACTTTGTCATTCAGTTTAACGTCAAGCACATCTTTTGCTGACAAATTCCCAGTATGGCTATTACAAGTTAAGTGCCATACGAC
Source organism: Chrysotoxum bicinctum (assembly GCA_911387755.1). Lineage (NCBI taxonomy): Eukaryota > Metazoa > Arthropoda > Insecta > Diptera > Syrphidae > Chrysotoxum > Chrysotoxum bicinctum. Next base: position 137,852,517 of record OU426987.1, on the reverse strand, counting down.
ATGCTTCAAATTTTCTCCAATTTTCACCATATTGCTTGCATTGTCGGAAACGACGGCATAAACATCAACGTTGAAGTCCTTTTTAGCCAAATCTATAGCTTCACAAACAATATCTTATAAAACGTGACTTTTTGCTTCGAATTTTATTTTGATGTGAAGATTTTTCTGGAGAAATGTCAAAAACATAGATTAATTACATTAGTTACATTAGTTACGTAACTAATTCAATTAGTTACATTAGTTACGTAACTAATTCAATTAGTTACATTAGTTACATTAGTTACGCGAAACTAATTAAAATTTGTAAAACTCGCGTAACTTACCAACACTGGAAATGACAAGCAACAATGCCGCATGGTAAACATATAAGCGATACGAAAAAAGTCAAAATTCAAGCTTTTCGGTTAACTGGCCTAAGCTTAAGCGCTATTGGTAGGAAAATTTAAAGATCCGATCGTGTCAAGACAAGATCCAGAATCTTATGAGACAAAAATAAGACCCGGGCATCTGCAGAAGCTGACACGTCAAGAAAAGAGGTGTTTAATAAATGCTGCATCCAATTCGGCGCATTCTTTGCCGGACGTTCGTGACGAATTGGGCTTAGGAATTTCCGTTTTTACGGTTTTTCGTGTCTTAAAAAGCAGTAAAGTGATTGTTCGGTGCAAAATGATGCCAGCTCCAAATTTAACAAAAAAACAACAGTCTACAAACAAAAGTAAGAATTTGCCCAGCAAAACATGAAACGGAATTGGAAAACCATAAGTAAAATTCCATTAATTTACACTTAACTCTTATTATTCCAAATGGCATAATCTAATGAATGTTTTTTTTTTAGATTATTTTAGATTATTTTCAGTGGCGAAAAAAAGTTTAATCTTGATGGGTCAGGTGGTTTTAACGGATATTGGCACGATCTGAGAAAGGAAAAAGTTTTTTCCAAGAGGAACCTTAGAATTGGCAGTTGTAAGGTTTGGGGGGCCTTATGCGACCGTGGTAAGGTTGCACTTGCCTTCACCTCTGCAAAGATGAACAGTTCAGGTGCTTCAGGATAATTTGGTACCCTACTTAAGACAATTTCGTCGAGCTTGGCATGTCTTCCAGCATGATAATGCCTCAATTCACGTTAGTCGTCAAAGTTTGGGATGGTACGAATGGAATAACATACATTTTATGGTGTTCCCGGCACGTTCTCCAGATTGTAACCCTATTGAAAATCTTTGGGGAATTTTGACCCGCAAAATGTATGCATATAATAGGCAATTATAGTGTTGCTGAGCTGCAAGAGGCGATTGTGGAAAAATGGAACTGTATAGACGATTCCATATTAAAAAAGAGACTGGGTGCGACCCACACTGATAACTTCCCGTTTGTGGTCTTGAAAACTTTATATTTAGTTTTTTTTCAAATAACCAAATTTTCAGTGAAACAAACTTTAGCTGTAAAATTCACACAAACATTATTTTAAGATTGAAAAGCATTTTAATTATTTAAAGAGATTTGAAATTGAGATTGTTGATGTATAAGTTGTTTCAAAATGTATTATACTATAGAAATTACTTTATTCTTTCGGTTCCAAACATTTTAATTGAAAAAAATTTAAAAACGAAATATTCAAATATAAAAAAGATATGGTTTGGTTATTGATGGAAGGGTAATTACAAAATATATCCGCTCTAAAACTAGATATAATGTCAAATATAAACCATTTGTTAGAAATTGTATTATGTATAAAATTAAATAATGGCAAAGTCAATATCATTGCTCGTTCTCAAGATATTCTAGTCGAAAAACAAATACTACCACTTTTTAGTAGATTTTTTTTATATTTTTGTTAAAATTGTCAATTCGATACTTGTCAAAATTTAACCATATGTTAATAATTGTATTATGTCGATACCTTCCCGTAAGAATGTACTAAGCGACCCTTTTTTTGAAAATGACTTTTTGATGAGGAAATATACTACGAGTATATGTTAAGGGCCACGTTTTGGCCTGGGATTCGCCAATCTATTATGCATGAAAAGGAAACTAGAGTACAAATACAAAAATTTATCAACTGCCATGTTTTCTCATTAAAATAATGTTGCCCCCTGAAATTTATAAAGGGTTTTCCAATAAGAGGTGTTATTTTGATATTCAAAGAAAAATGGCATTTTTGGAGATAAATGATCGGATGTTTATTTCATTATAAAGAGGAAGGTATGCCGTTAATAATGGAACACAACATCAGCCAAATGGCCGCCAAGACCACGCTTACAGGACCATATCCTTTTCATGAAATTTTCAATAACCAAATCGCAAAGTGGCTGCCCTATGTCCTCGATAGCCTCACGAATTTCATCTTTGAGGTCTTGAATCGACGCTGGGCTGTTGGCGTAGACCTTATCTTTCACGTGGCCCCAAAGGAAGAAGTCGCAAGGTGTTAAATCACAAGATCTCGGTGGCCAATTGTGATCACCTCTTCGAGAGATAACACGGTCCGGAAACTTTTCCCGTAAAAGATCGATGGTTTCATTGCTTGTGTGGCACGTAGCGCCGTCTTGTTGAAAGTAAACGTTGTCCAGATCAATACCATCCAATTCAGGCCATAAAAAATCATTAATCATCTCTCGATAGCGCAATCCATTGACCGTAACTGTTGCTCCAGCCTCATTTTCGAAAAAGTAAGGTCCAATGACCCCGCGGGACCATAAACCGCACCAAACAGTCACGCGTTGAGGATGGAGAGGCTTTTCAACAATAACTCTTGGGTTTTCCGAGCCCCAGATGCGACAGTTTTGCTTGTTGACGTAGCCTCCGAGGTGGAAATGGGCCTCATCAGTCAAGATGATTTTTCGATGAAATTCCGGTTCATTTTCATGCATTTCAAGGACCCAATTTTAATAATTTCAATGCGTTGTTGAAGCGTGTAGTTTCTACTTGTCAAATGTCAAAAAATGACAGCTTCAAAAGTGACAGCTACCGAAATAGCGGGCTATTCAAAATAACACCTCTTATTGGAAAACCCTTTATTATCCGCCAAAAAAATTATTCCTATGTTCAGGAAACGAACAATTTTAGAAATGTCGCTTAGTAGTACATTCTTACGGGAAGGTATCGATGTATAAAACAACATACTTTAGAAGGCACTATCGGTGTTCATTCCCAAGAAATTCGACTTGAAATACAATTTTAACTAGTTTTCACTAGAATTTTTAATAGTTTTTTTATAAAAAATAAAAAACTATTAATTCAATATTTGTCAACATTTTACCAATTATACAAAAATATACTATGTATAAAATAAACTAAACTAGAAGTCAATATCATTACTAGTTCTCGAGAAATTTGAGTCGAAAAACAATTTTTACCAATTTTCAATAGAATTTTATATAGTTTTTTATTTTTTGTAAAAAAACTGTAAACTGATTTTTTTGAAATTTTCACCAGTTGTCAATTACATTATTTTTCGTAAAATAAAATTATTTTGAGTTTCAAATTGTTTTCTGTTCTTAGAATATCTGGGTTATGAAATTTTTTTTTTCAGTTTTTTTATTTAAAGAAATAACGGTATGTTCAATTTTTTCCAAATTCATACCAAATCTGTATGATCTTATAATGAGTACACTACATTTTATTTGAAATCAATAGCATTATTTTTTCGTGAGATATTTGAAACTAACCAAAATTTTTTCTTTTTTTTAAACCGTTATAGTGAAAAAACTACTCACTGAATTTTAATAAACGTCCTTTCAGCCTCTTTCGAAGTTATTATCTATTAAACAAAATTTATTTGAAGTCGATATCTTTACTCGTTCTTGAGATATCGATGACGAAAAATGGTACAAGAACGTACGGACGTACGAACGTACGAACGTACGAACGTACGAACGTACGTACACACACACACACAGACATCACTCTAAAAATGATCGATATAGCCTCTAGGGACCTTGAAACGTCGAGAAATGTCAAAAATTCCAATTTGACAAATCGGACCGATTACAATAACTCCCTATGGGAAGTTAATAACCTTGTCAACAGTATGTCAAAAACAATTTTTAGATTGGTCGAAAATAGGGGCAGCAATGTCCTTTTGTTCTTTACTAATTTAGCCGAAAAAATTTACTTAAAATAAAAAAACAGATAAAAATAAAAAGCGGTTACACTTTTGCAATAAAAAAAAACTGTTTTAATTTTTTACCACCAGAAGAGAAAAGCTAACGGAACTTTTTTTTCTTCTCAATTTACTTGATTAGTGATGCCATTCAATAAAAAATAGTAGAGTGTCATTCCCATTTTAATTTTCTACAGAATGCATTTTTACAGGTGCGGTTATACTTTTGCAAGGCACTGTATTAAATAAAGTAATATTAATTTAAAAAATAAATCACAAAAGAAAATCCAGTTTTCTGTTCTTTTTAGATAAAACACTTATAACCTCGTCTGCTATTATAGGTATTTCGCGATGAATAGCTAGAGCAGCCAAACCATTCAAACGATCCTGCAAATAAGTAAACATCCAAAGCTTATCACACTGTTATTAAAATAGACATATTTTCAATAATCTCACTTCGTTGGTCACGCTTCTTTGTATTGTTTTTTTTCTCTTTACTGACTGGAGAAAGTTCTTTCGGGAATTGACGTTGAAACCGGCAGTGTAGCTAATATCTTTAATATACATAACATATATATAGCTGGATGGAAGCTCTTTTTCTTGCACGTTTACCTATTATCAATTGGTGAGAGATGTAAAAAAAAAATTCAGAGTGCGTTTCCTTAACTTATTTGGGTCATTACTGGTTATATTGAACAATTATCGATTCCAATGGGGGGATATATCCCCCTGATCCCCCCCTATCTACGCCACTGCTGCAGGTAATAATTAATAAAATGTTTTTTTGTTGTTTTTTTTTTTCTCTAAAAGCTATAAATAAGAAGTGATTTGATGGGTTTTTTTTAAAACACTAAAGGACTATTCAGATGAGAGCGACCAACGAATAAAAAATAAAATGCACGTATGGATCGCACGAACTTGCTCTTATGTTAAGGTACTTTGGAATTTAAGATACATTTTATAAATATAAAACATGAATTTGATGAGATAATAATGTTCAAATGCATAAAATTGCCGTCTGGTTTCCGGACAAGTATGAATTTATGCAAATAAACTTTAAAAAATAGTTTTATTATTAAATACATTTTTTATATAAGAAATTTATCTAAACTTTTTCAAGAAAAAAATGTGGGATGCAAATTTTAAGTATTTAATAATATTGATTTGAGGAAATAATTTCAAAAAATAATCGGTCATAGGTTTTGAAGATATTGATTTTTCAAAAAAACCCAACAAATATTTTTTTGAATATTTTTATATACAATATTATTTTAAATTTCAGGGGACTCCTGCTGAAAATTTTGGGTTAAAATCCTTAGAACCGTTAATGAGAAAGTCGAAAATAAAAAAACGGGTCTATGGCAGGTACCCCTAATAACATTTTGCCCCAAAATTTTTTTCGACCAAAATGTAGTCCATGTCCATAATATCACACTTAATTTTTTTTTATCAAAATCGTTAGAGCCGTTTTCGAGATAAATAAGATAAGATAAATTCAATTTCTCCTCTAGGGAATCACCGAAGACCTTTAACTACCGAGATTAAAAGAAATAGGTCCAGTGGTTTAGGCTGTAGTGAGAGGTACAGACATACAGACACACTGAAACATGTTTTTTGTGTACTAAATTTTTCTTAAAATTTTTATAAAAAAAAATTGATATGCAAATTGTTAGTATTTAATAAAATACATTTTAAAACGTAATTTAACAATTTAATCATGTATCGGTTTTCAAGATATTGAATTTTCAAAAAAAATTGTATTATTTTTTTAAAAATCCAAAAACTATTTTTTCGAAAAAATTTGTAGTTTATATTTTTTCAAATGCAAAGCAGCTCCTGCATAAAAATTTTGGTTAAAATCGTTAGAGCCGTTGGTGAAAACTTCGAAAATCGAAAAAAACCGTTCTATGACAGGTACCCCTAATAACATTTCGCCCAAATTTTTTTTGACCAAAATATAGTCTGTCTCCATAATATCACACCTAATTTTTCTTATCAAAATCGTTAGAGCCGTTTTCGAGATAAATAAGATTTTGCATTACGGGTGTACGAGGTGTACCGTTAGTTTTGGAGCTAAAAAAAATTTCAATTTCTCCTCTAGGGAATCACCGAAGACCCTTAACTATCGAGATTGAAAGAAATAGGTCCAGTGGTTTAGGCTGTAGTTCGAGGTACAGACATACAGACACACTGAAACATGTTTTTTGTGTACTAAATTTTTCTTAAAATTTTTATAAAAAAAATTGATATGCAAATTGTTAGTATTTAATAAAATACATTTTAAAACCTAATTTAACAATTTAATCGTGTATCGGTTTTCAAGATATTGAATTTTCAAAAATAAAATTGTATTATTTTTTTAAATATCCAAAAACTATTTTTTCGAAAAAATTTTTAGTTTATATTTTTTAAAATGCAAAGCAGCTCCTGCATAAAAATTTTGGTGAAAATCGTTAGAGCCGTTGGTGAAAAAATCGAAAATCAGAAAAACCGTTCTATGACAGGTACCCCTAATACTCGTAACATTTCCCCCCAAATTTTTTTTTGACCAAAATATAGTCTGTGTCCATAATATCACACCTAATTTTTTTTATCAAAATCGTTAGAGCCGTTTTCGAGATAAATAAGATTTTGCATTACGGGTGTACGGGGGGTACCGTTAGTTTTGAAGCTAAAAAAAAAATTTCAATTTCTCCTCTAGGGAATCACCGAAGACCCTTTACTACCGAGATTAAAAGAAATAGGTCCAGTAGTTTAGGCTGTAGTGAGAGGTACAGACATACAGACACACTGAAACATGTTTTTTGTGTACTAAATTTTTCTTAAAATTTTTATAAAAAAAATTGATATGCAAATTGTTAGTATTTAATAAAATACATTTTAAAACGTAATTTAACAATTTAATCGTGTATCGGTTTTCAAGATATTGAATTTTCAAAAATAAAATGGTATTATTTTTTTAAAAGTCCAAAAACTATTTTTTCGAAAAAATTTTAAGTTTATATTTTTTAAAATGAAAAGCAGCTCCTGCATAAAAATTTTGGTGAAAATCGTTAGAGCCGTTGGTGAAAAAATCGAAAATCAAAAAAACCGGTCTCTGACAGGTACCCCCAAATAACATTTCCCTCCAAATTTTTTTTTGACCAAAATAATATAGTCTGTGTCCATAATATCACACCTAATTTTTTTACCAAAATCGTTAGAGCCGTTTTCGAGATAAATAAGATTTTGCATTATGGGTGTACGGGGGGGTACCGTTAGTTTTGGAGCTAAAAAAAAATTTCAATTTCTCCTCTAGGGAATCACGGAAGACCCTTAAGTACCGAGTTTGAAGAAAATAACTCCAGTAGTTTAGGCTGTAGTTCGAGGTACAGACATACAGACAGACAGACGGAATTGCCGGACCCAATTTTTTCGTCTTCGCTATCATCGTAATGTCAACTTTGATCAAAATCTCGAGTTCGATTTTTTTTCCAAATGCAGAACTTGCCCTATAGTACCTATATCGCTAGTAAAAACAAATGAGATTTAAAACATATATGAGCCCAAATTCTTACCAAAAAGTTTACAAATGGGTAGAAATCTTGTTTAATTTAATGTTAATATATTAAAATTTGCATCGTAATTGCTAAAACGAGAGAAATTTGAGAAAATAAATTTGTGGTCGCGAATTGCAATATGGTTGCTACGAACTGTCAAACACTATTCGCGTTCCACATACCATCCACACTGCAACGAATGAATTGTTCGCGCGCGACTAACCTTAAAATCATTCTAAGTTGTCTAAGCAAACGCCATTCGCGACGAATAAAAAAAATGCATGTGAACGAAATGGGCGAATGTTCGTTCGTTCATTCGTCGGTCGTTGGTCGCTCTTATGTGAATAGTTCTTAAGAGACCCTTATAATGTTAAACGGAGCACAGGCGGTAAAGAAATTAGGGTGAGGGGGGGGGAGAGAAAGGAGGTGTCGTTGAACATTGGTTTTGAGTGTTTGCAAATTGAAATGGCAAGTGAAGACCGTATCGGGTAAATTATTCCATAACCGTTGTTGTGCGGCTAAAAAATGAATCTCTATATTTGACGGTACGACCAAAATTAGGCTCGAGGGTGATCTTATGAGCATTCCTAGCGAAACAAGTATGCCTCATACTGACATGAAAAGTCAGTGTTTTATTTAGTCCAGTGGCCTGTAATCAAATTTGTTTATAAAAAAAAGTAACCGTGCTACCTTATAGTGAATCAATATTTTCCAGAATTTGAAAAACCAGATCAGGTATGTAGATATAAATTTTTTTATTTAGTATTTATTTAAAAACGAGTTGTTTGTTTAATGTTTATTTATGTTTTATGATTTATTCCTATCCTCATTGCTTAGTTACATATTTAGGTTTTGAACCTTACGTTTTTTCTATTTTATTTATTTAAATATTTATTCTTCTTCAGAATTCTTTTCCAATATTAAATAAATTTTAGTAAAAGGTAGTTATGTATGTATGTGTGTGTATTTTTAAAAAGTAGAATGATTTGTTTTCGAAGACTAAGAGTATTTTTGGTAATAAAACGGGACGTTTAGTTTTCAAATTTGAATTTCAAACGCATCTCGCATGTTGGGTTGTTACTCTCACCACTCGGCTTGGCTTCGGCTGAGATTTGGAAGAAGAATATGAGAAGAGGAAAAGAAAAAATGTATTGTTGTATGCATACGTATCTAGGTATGTATACGATTTCGTAAAGGAATGAAGGTCAAAATGTAATACATATGCGTGTTTGTATTTGTTTTTGTTTTTCATAATATTCAAATTCAATTCATCCCTCATGCTTAAATTAGTGATTTAGTAGAAAAAGAAACGTACATAAGCATGTGAGTAATTGCAATCAAAAAAAAAAAAAAAAAAAAAAAAAAAAAAAAAAAAAAAAAAAAAAAAAAAAAAAAAAAAAAAAAAATTGCTGCTGTGGCTGTTCTAGTTTTTTAAGTAGTTTAGGTTTATTGTAAGTAGTCTTAGGTAGTTTTAATTAGTTTTACTGTAGTTTGTAAGTTTTATATATAAAATTAAAAAAACAAGTTCAGAATCCGAGTTTTTTACATTTTCTCGAGAAAACAAAAAAATTGATATACATAATTTAAATTAAAAATAGTCTTTAGGCCGAAAGGTAGTAGAATTAAGATACAGTTTAGCTTAGAGCGCCCGCATAGGGCCAGTAAGTTAGTTATAAGTTATTGGATAATTAGGCTAGTTTTTATGAATTTTTGTCTAGCTTTAAGATAGTTTTAAGATTAACGAAAATAAAAATGAATTAAAAAAAAAAAAAAAAAAAAAAAAAAAAATTGCAATCATACAAATCCAATATATTACTATACTGTAAACTAGCCACTAGCCAGACAATTCAGACATAAAAAAGATTTTAGAATTATATATATGCAATAGTGTGTGAAGTTCAAATTGAGATCGAAAATCAAAATTCATACAAAACTCACATATGACATAATATATGAACTATTATGGTGTGAGTTATAAGATGGGTATTGAGTATGAGGACAAGGTTAGGTTAGGTAAGATCAACCGTTTATGTTGGAATATTCAAAAATTAATAACATACAAACGAAGAAGTTTTTTTAACTTATTACAATTCACCAATTATGTATTGGTACATTTACCAAAAGATTTTTTTTTTAATTTTGCTCAATTCGATTTGTATGTTTGTGAAGTAACAGTAGTTGCATGTATAAATTGTTTAAGAACATTAACAAGTTTTTTTTATGTGTTAATTTAGTATCAACTTTGTTTTTTCAACTACAGAATGGCCGAGGGAAATAAAAAATCGGCAGCTCGGCAGTATTTTACTGACCTACAAGCCCATAAAGCAAAATACAATTTTCGTGGGAGGGTTTTGTCCTACAAAGGTGGCGGCCCCTACAACCTCATAAGGCACACCAAAGCCCAGCATCCAACTGTGTTCACTGCCATTTTGGAACGTCAACCTCCAGCAGTAGAAATTGCTTCTACGTCAGCATCAAACGATTCCAACAATTTCCCGAATCCCCAAGAAATTACCATCAGCGATGAAAATACGCCATCAATATCCTTAGCTTCTTTAGCAAAGACAAGCCAAACTTCTTTTTCTTTGATTAATCAACTCGCAATAGTAAAAAACAAATACCTACACAACACCAAAATTACACAATACCTCCATAAGCCCGTTTCTGCTAAAAAAAACTCAAGATTTAAATAAATACTTAGTTGAACTTATAACGAAACAATATTTGCCATTTCAAATTGTTCATTCAAAAGAATTAAAACAATTTGTATTTGAAATCAATCCGAACTACCAGCTACCAACCCGAAAGACTCTTTCTAACGCATTATTAACAAATTACAACAATATAACAAAATCAAAGGGAGAAAAGCAGCTAAGGCTAAAACAGGATGTGGTGACAAGGCGGAATTCGACACGCGAGATGTTCAAAAGAGTGCTGGTCACAAAAAACAGTCTGTTGTCAACGCTGGAAGTTAACTACCCAGACATGCAAAGTCTAAATTCGACGGATTTTGACATTTTGTCACAAAGTATACAATTATTTTATCTATATCTATCTACATATATATATATATATATATATTTAAGGAAGTAACGGAAGAACCTAGCTCAGAAAAACAAGTAACAATTTCTGAAGTGATCCTTATTTCCAATGGTTTGATCAAACTTTGTGAACAATTTTTTAACATGACCGATCAAATTTAATTTATTATAGGCTTAATACAAGCAGAACTTAAAACTAGACATAATAAACTTAAATCTATACTTTAACATAATAAAGGGAGTACAATTCATTATTAATTTGTTTTTTGGCTTGGTACGAAACAATAGAATTAGTGTTTTATTAATTATAGTATAATTTAGGCTTAATAATAGCTTAAAACTAAAATGGGAAGAAGGTTTAGTGAGGGGTTTGGGACAGAATTCTTCTAAGGGATGCAGAATTGAGGGAAAAATCAAAAATATCTTGAACAGAGTTGGCTGAACGTAACAATCTGGAGATTGGATTGAAGTGTCCGTAGTTGGTGCGGTGTGTAGGGAGGTGGAAAAAGGGGACAGAACGTAAATGACATGGATTTGTATTGATAATTATTAATTCAAGCAAGGCTGGAGAGTCAATGATACCAGTGATAAGTTGGTGGACGAATACTATATCGGCGGTATGACGACGTTGAGCAAGGGTATGTAGGTTGATCAATTGTAGACGGTCTTCATACGGGGGTAAGATAAAGGGATCGGACCAATTCAAATTGCGCAAAGCAAAACGAAGAAATCTTCGTTGTACTGCTTCAATTCTATGTGAGTGAGTGATGAGGTATGGTGACCAAATCTGACTAGCATATTCAAGGATGGGTCTGACAAATTTGACATATAAAGATCTAGTAACAAATGGATCGTTAAATTCCTTAGACCAACGCTTGATAAGGCCAAGAGAAGAATTAGCTTTCGCAAGTATATGATCAATATGAGAGCGAAAATTTAGCTCTTTATCACATATTACCCCAAGGTCTGTAATTGAGGAAACAATAGGCACAGGTACATTACGGAAATGATAGGTTCGAGAAATTGAAGGTTAACGTTTACAGGAGAAAGTCATAAACTGACATTTTTTTTATATTGAGTTCAAGAAAGTTTTTATTGCACCAAGTAAAAAAAGTATTTAGGTCATGTTGGAGAAGCGAAGAGTCTCGAGAAGATGCGATTGTTTTGATTATTTTAATGTCGTCAGGATAGATGGAGATATCAGAGAAGGAAATGATGTTACTCACGTCATTGATGGCAAGAACAAATAGGATTGGGCCGAGATGGCTGCCTTGAGGAACCCCCGAGGATGCGAAGATTGGATCAGACACCGCGTTTCTAAAAACAACTCTATATGTTCGGTTCACTAGGTATGATTTAGTCCACTCAATAAACCATGTAGGAAAACCAAGAGCTTTCAGTTTTATATAGATAATTTGGTGACTGATCTTGTCAAAGGCCTTACTAAAATCAGTAGTTATAACATCAACTTCGAGACTTTTTTCTAAAGATATTAGTGTTTTGGAGACAAATTGGATAAGGTTAGTTGTGGTGGACCTACCCTTTAAGAATCCGTGTTGAAATGGGGAAACAATAGATTTACAATAGAAGTAAAGAGAATCGTAAACCATACTTTCAAAGAGCTTGGGTAACGAAGAAAGTTTAGCGATCGGTCGGTAATTAGAGATATAATTCTTACAACCCTTTTTGAAAACGGGAAAGATAAAAGACTCTTTCCAAAGAGAGGGGAACACAGCTTGTGAAAGAGAAAGTGATAATTGAAAAAGTTTGGTAAGGGGTTCGCAATGTACATTAGCACATTTTTTAAGAAAAATTGCAGGGATTCCATCAGGGCCAGGAGAAAAATCATCTTTCAATGAGTTCAACTTATCATACACGGAGGGGGAAGTAATTGTAATTGAGACAAGAGACGTTTGCGGTAAATTGGATAGAAAACTGTGATATTCCAGATCAGGTTCATTTGAAGTATTGCTATAGGATTGGCTGAAAAAGGTAGCAAAAAGATTAACTATGATTTTGGGATCAGATGAAGATGTACCAAGAAAGTTTAGCGTTGAGGGAAGGCCGTCGGATTTTCTCTTGACGTGAATGAATTGGTAAAAGCGCTTAGGTTCAGTAAAGAGCGAAGTCTGCATTTGATTAAGATACGACTGGTAAAGGGATAGGCATAAAGTCGAAAAGGAAGAAGAAGCTTGCTGGTAGTAAAAATAGTTTAGAGGCATCTGAAATTTGAGATAAATTTTCCATAACCTATTTCTGACATTCCGGATACTACGCAGCTCTCTTGTGTACCAGGAGGGAGATGAAACACAGTTCTTTTGTAGTGTTAAAGGAACGCAATGGACAAGACAATCGAATATTGAGGTATAGAAGAAAGAAAGAGCTATGTCGATAGGAGTAGAGGGGTTAATAAAGTGGTGAAAATCAATGCTGTTGAGATGAATAATAAGTTGATGAAAATCGGCTTTACGAAAGTTGAATGTAAAAGAGTTTTCAGACTCAATAGTTGGAATATTATCATCGAGACAGAAGAAGAAAGATAGAGGAGGATGATGATGATCAAGAACAGAGAGATGATGAGAGCTTTCGGAAACGGAAGAATTAAAGGGATCTGAGGAGAAGGCGAGGTCAAGTTGTCTCCCTAACTTATTGTGGATACCACTTATTTGGAACAGACCAGATTCAAGTAATCGATCTGTAAAAATTATTTCTTTTTCAGAGGATGGATTAGAGGGAATAAAACAAGTTTCATCATCGGATAATGACCATTTCAAATCCGGTAAGTTAAAGTCACCGAGTATGATAAATTCATCGTTGGAGGTAGATCTCTCGATCAAGGAGCTAACAGATTCAGTAAATTGTTGATAGACAAGACTAGGTTGGGAAGGACGAATTTAGCAACAGAGAAGATAGAAAAACCGTTTAGAGATAGTTAATTTAATGCAGACGAACTCGAAAAGTGGTGATTTAGATATTTCGATTAGAAATGCATTGAGACGATTGTGCACAGCGAAAAGAACACCGCGTCCATTGGGAGTAAGATCGTTAATTTGGCCATCCGCACGAAAGACAGTAAAATCAGAAGTAAAAAGTTCACTTTCTGTGAAATCTGAGCAAAGGTTAGTTTCCGTTAGGGCAAAGATATCATAAGGGAGATTTTGGGAGTTAAGATAAACGTTAGAAGTTTTGGTTCGGAGGCCTCTAACATTCTGATAATAGAGGGTTAAAATAGTTGTAGTTACAGGCTGTAAAACAGAATTGTTGTTAAAGACTATGTTCCTGATTGGGACGAGCGAAGGGTAAACGTTTGGAATTTAAATGTAAGGCATATGTAGCCAGATCTTTGGAAACTGTGGAAGGAGAAATCCCTAAAGATTCATGGAAGCGGGTGTAAATTTTATTGAGAGTAAAAAGATCATTTCGAAGGCCTTCTTTTTTGAATAGAAACTATGACATTCATTTTAGTTTTGCCATTAACACAAACAGTATCAGACTTATTATAAACGTAGGCAAGGTAGAGACGAACATTATCGTAAAGTTTGCTATCGCGAAGTCGAGCCATCAGGTATCGACCGTCAAATTCATCACTGGTGGACTTAGAGGTGGCAAAATTAGAAGTTAGTTTAACGACAGGTGAAAACATTGGAAAACTGGAGAAGGAGGAAGGTGGTTGTTAGAAGATTTAGTAGAATTATTTATGGTATGGGAATGGATAAAATTAGAATAGGGTTTAGTAGAAGATTTATTGTTTACATTTCCAGTAGATTTAGGTGATACAGTATGATTTGAATGCAAGTTAAAGAAGATTTGGTTTCTACGTGCAGAGAAGGAATTTTTGGAAGTTCTAGTTGCGTTCGGAGGAGGCAAAGGCTTAGGAGGGGGTACTTTATTCTTAGATCTATTTACATTTTGTTTTATATATTTAGAAACATTTGAGATTGAAGATTTAGGATGTGATCTAATATGTTTATTATGAAAAATTTTTGAAATCTTTACATCATTTTGAAGGTAAATTAGTTTATTAGTGGAACAAAACAGCCATCGATATTTAGAAGGAATAAATACTTTAAAGCTAGAGGTATTGATCTTGTACCATTCTCCGATGACGATCTTGAGTTTGCTCATGAAGAGATTTTGGATCCAGGAACTATTGGCATTGGCAGGAATATTTGTTACATAATATGGGTCAAATTCGTTGAGATTTTTTAATTTATTGAGCCTTGCATTCCAATCATTTATAGTCCAGACATTGCCAAGACGAATAATAGTAGGCTCGGGCGGAGTAGAAAGGCCATTATTGTTAGGAGAAGAAATAGGCTGATCATTATCCGTAAGTGAGATCGGTACAGCATTTTCTCTGGCTGATGGGGGAGGTAATGGTCGAGATATTGTGGCGCTGAGGGACTCAGTTATTTCTGCGAAAATTGACGTGTTATTAGCTGCGATTGGTTGAATGTTCATGGGAATTCCATCAATTTTGCTCGAAGTAATTTTTAATTCGTCGATAATATCATTAAATGAGGAGCGTGATACTGTTATTTCGGAGTTAATGTCATTAATTTTGGAGACAAGATCAAGAAGAATTGCGTTGAGTTGACAGGATGCAGAAGATACGGAATTCGACGTGGATTGTAAAGAAGTATCAAGGACGGACCGGATGCTCTTAATTTGATCGAAAATGTTTTCAAAAGGTAACGATTTTAAGACAGAAGTGAGCGAAGAGCGTATTTCACTATTTATATTTTCGAAACGGCAATGTTTGTGTTCAGAAACCCGCGAGTTGAGCGTCTTCACTATGGACGAAAGATGATTTTCTAAAATAGATTGGTTGGAGAAAAAGCGTTTGGCGAGAGATTGCGTCCAAAAAATGGGTAACACAATTTTAACATCTTTTAAAACAAAATTTAAAGACATTGAAATGAACGAAATTTTGGCCGAAAGCACACTTATAGATCCACGATTTAAGAAATACGGCTTTACAAACGAGTCCGCCTTTCAAAGAGCTTGTACTCGCTTAAGGGTGAAAGTAAGTGTAATACAACAAAGAGTTCATCACATCGAGCCCATGGATGTTGAAGCACCGCAGCCTTCAGAGACTATTTGAGGTAGCAAAAGACGACTCTGCATAGTTGCGACCTCTGTTCCTTCCGAAAGAGTCTTTTCGAAATCAGGACAGGTCTTAACAAAAAGAAGAAACAGGTTGAGTGGGAAGAAAGTAGGGCAAATATTGTCTTTAAATGCAAACATGTAATGATGTGTTTTTTAAAACTCATTAGATTCAATTTATTTTGAATGTGACAAAATATTTGTTTTTTTTTTGTTAAAAAAAAAATATATTTGTCTTTATCTTTTTATTAAATGGTTTTGTTTTCTTTAAATAACTTAAATAAAATTTAAGAACACCACGTTTTCTCTTAAACTTTTTTTTTAAATTAGTTTTTTTTATTATATCTTTTTATATTAAATTATTTTAAACTTTATTTTTGTTAAAAACTAGAACTTTTTTAATTTTGTTTTTAAATGTTTTATTTTAAAATAAAGTTTTTGTATTATGGATATTTAATTAAATTTATTATATTTATTGATATTTAATTTTTGTAACCTTTTTATTTAATGCAATTTTAAAACCTGTTTTTGAAAAAAATAAATACTATTAAAAAAAATATACGCATTGTGTAATTCAAATTTCAAAATATCCATGGGACATTTGAGGTGGGACAAAGTACCACCTCATTTCAAAAAATGAGTACCTTATACAAACTCATTTCAAATTCGTGTTCTACCCATCACTAGTGAACTGATAAAGGGGAGGAATGCAACTGGCTGCTTCGATTGAGCACTGCTTGTGAAAGAAGCGATAAAATAAGGAAATACATGAAACCTTCTGAGATTCAAGAGATGGGAATGAATCCATGAAAGCTCTGTTTCCTATCAGTTTGAACGCTCTGTTCTGAATTCTATCCATCAAGTGGAGAGAAGTTTGCTGCACCTGCCCAAAGATGTGAGTTATACTCGAGTTTTGGACGTACATATATACGCCTTATAAATGTTAGCCAGATCAGAAGGGGTGAAAAATTTCTTCCATTGATATAGAGATCCTAAGCATCAAGCAGCATTCTTGGCGGTCTCGAGAATGTGGTCATTTCAACAAAGATCGTTGTTGACACACATACCGAGTACTGAGAGCTTTTCGGTTTCTTCGATGCCAGTACCATTCAAGAACAATGGTATAAGGGGTACATTTGGTTGAACATTGAGTTTTCGAAGCATTAAACTCCACACGATTTTGTATATCTAGCTCATTTAACAATGCTGTAAAGATCGCGGTTTAATGAGCTTATCATACGATACCATGGCAACTCCTCTTCCGAAGGATATGGACGTGAATTTGAGAACTAGTATGAAAAGCTGAGAGTAGAGTCGTCGGCAAAACAATGAAGTGGATTAGAAGTTTCAGACAAGAGATTATTTGTAAAAATGAGGAAGAGAGGAAGAGTGTCGGGGACGGAACAGAGCCCTGGGGAACACCAGCATTAATTTTATGAAAATCAGTTTTGAACCCGTCCCATACACCCCTTCAATACATGTTATCGAACGACCCAGACGGTAATTTTTAAACCAAAGAATAAGTCATAGAAACCAAACGCACGCAATTTCGATAAGAGATCCTGGTGTCAAATTTTATCAAATGCCTTAGAAATATCAATAGATATAATCTTACTTTCTCCAAAACAATGTAAAGATTTATTCCACTCTTTGGTGAGATATGTCACCAAATCACCAGTGCAACGATTGGGAAGAAACTTTCGATCTGCGAGTTATTTCTTGAGCTGATGATTTATCAGCGATTTCATTACATTGGAAAGAAAAGACGTAAGTGCTGGTCGATAGGACGAGAGGGAGAAAGGGCAGTTTTTTTAGGAACAGACAAGACAAATACTGTTTTTCATCTTATAGAGAAGATTCCAAAAGAGTAGGAGCAATGGACAAGATAACGTAATAGTTTTTGCCAGCGATAAAGAACATCTCTTCAGAAGAATAGGGGATTTGCTTATATCAAGATCTCAAAGGCTCTTGTAACTATACGGGAGCGAAAATTTACCTGGCTCATTGAATGATTTACGTTCTCAAGTACAGGAAGGGAAATGTTACTATCAGGTAATGTAGATCTAGCGGCAAAATGATCTGCAAATATCTGCCTTATCTAAAGAGCTAGTTATGGGTTTGTCATATGGATGAGCGTTGTAGCCGAAGATGTAGTTTAATTTTTTACTTTCTTGACAAATAATGACCAGACATTTCAACTTCTTTTGGGACATTGCAGGATTTCTTGCCTTAATTTCTGGTCATGTAAGATTTTGGTTCTTTTTATGTCAGCGTTGCGAAACTTTACCTTTCAAAAATCAAATCAGATCTTTATTATTATTAATAACTTTATATAGTAAGATATCTTCTTAAGCAAGCTTGAATGGAAATTCTAATTAACATTAATTGATATAGGTATTACAAACAGATTTCAAAAGATTTGCAAATTCAAAAATAAATAAATAATTTAATTCACATATTAGAAATATGTAAAAACAAATTAAAAATTATCTGAATACAAAGGCAGTATTATTAAAGAGAAAAAAAAGCTAAAAATAAAATAAAAACTAAATAAATAAAATAAAAAAACAATCATCAACATCATCATCGAAATTTTTTAATCAGGAATAGCTTGACCCTCACTTTAAACAATGCTCTGCAGCTGATTAACCTTATTTAGTGAGGTAGGGAGTTCCATAGCCGAATTGTAAAATAAAAGAACTGTCGTTCTGAAACCAAGAAATTATAGCGAATTGGAACGAGATCAAGAGTTCTAACAGAACGCTTAAAACAGATCATATTGTACAGGTACGTTGGTTGGCGCATTTGAATCACATTATTAAGTAGGCTCAATTATTTCAGCTTAAAAAGATCATCAAGACTATTACCGTAAATTAATTTTGAGAAAGAAGATACGTGTTCATATCTTCTAAGTCCAAAAATATATCTTGTGATGCTGTTGTAAGCGACATTAAGTTTTGTGATGTGCTTTTTGCTTTCCAGCCGAGGTTCTGCTCGCCGATCTCGCCAGGGTCGTCCTGAAGAAAACATGAGACTCTAGAGTAAAAGGCCTTCAAACCTTATTACAAAATCTGTATTGAAAATAACTCTTAAATCTTTAACATACAATATTGCGCTACTAATATTTCACTTAATTTGGGTAATTGAATGGTTCACGGACATCAGCTTCTGCATTCTGGTCTGGCTGCATCGCATCGGCTAAATTTGTTGCTGATGATTTAGATCTGGTACTTAGTTACGGGTATTCTGGCTTCTAATAATTCGGCTTCAAACGGGTCCTTTTATTCGGATGTTGGGCTCATGACGAGATCCGTAGGAACAACGCCCCTGGTGGCATTAAACAGCAGGCTAAACGCTCTGGTAGATCGGCAGGTACAATGCCCCTGGTGGCACTAAACAGCAGGCTAAACGCTCTGGTAGATCAGCAGGTACGACGCCCCTGGTGGCACTAAACAGCAGGCTAGACGCTCTGGTAGATCAGCAGGTACGACGCCTCTGGCGGCACTAAGCAGCAGGCTAGACGCTCTGGTAGATCAGCAGGTAACGAAGCCCCTGGTGGCAATTAATGACCAATTCATGATGACAGGTTCGATCCCTGCCGTCGTATGTCGCTTTAATTCCATTAAAAACCTTCTAAAAATTGTCATCAATGGGTTGCTGGCTTACTCATTACATGTTGTTCAGGCATAACACTAACAACATGTAATTGAGTTAAACTAGTATGCCCAACAAGGATGAACACGAATAAAATAATGTAAATTATAAGTGACATAGAAATAAGACACGGCATTTCTCCGCTTTAGCTCAGCCGCCATCCCTGGAGATAAAAATATCTGAGACAACCACCAACAGTCTCAGAACATCGTGCCACACATCTTTCCTATCCTTCTTTCTCTTCATTAACTTCACGCCCGCGCTGTGTTGAAACATTTACAGGGTAATCATAATCCCTTGAGCGCGGGTAGATTATAAAAAAAAAAAAAAAAAAAAAAATTCGTCTGCACGCGTCTACGTCTGCATTTAAAATTATTGATCAATTCAATTTACTAGGCCTCCTGACTGTGTGTATGATCAAAAGGTGCCTCTCGTTCACCCAAGCAGGTCCTCATGATGACTTTTCAGTAAAAACTGAATGTGAACTATGTAGGTGGTGAACGAAAAATATTAATGTTGTTGATTTTCCTGTGACGTCATGTGTCTACGATGTGTGTGAATTACATTTGGCGAAGTATAATTCTTGGTATTAATACGAAATTAATATAGGGTGGAGTATCATGGAACGCTTGTCACAAACCCCTCCTCCTTTGGAGATGAGAACCCTCTCGTCTTGAAATTCGCTTCAGTTCATAAAAGCATACAAAAATTTAAACTAAAAAAATTAAAAAAAAAAATTCGGGAACTTCAAGTGTATAAAGAAACTTATGTAAATGAACTTCAAAAAATGCAGGAACTTTAACCTTTATACATTATGAACTTAAAAAAAACTGTCTCAAAAAAGTTATTTACAAAAAAAAAAATTGTGTCTGACAAATTCATGGCGAGAAGGTAACTCTCTTCTTGACGAAATTTTCGCGGTAGGTCAAAATGGCCACTCATGGCTTAATGACTCGAACATCTACCCGTCCAAGGCGCCGTATAAATCAAAACTGTTGGCGTCTATATCGGGGGTTATAGTTCGGATGCTTACTTATGGCGATTCCCATGAAAGGATCATCTTTCGGGCGCGGTTTGCTTACTCGTTGCTCGGTCGTAGGGATTGGTAACTTAAGATCCCGTACTTTCAAAGATCTGGTCATAGCGGCGGATCTTGACGGCATTGAACTATAAATGTAATCGTTCGTAAGGTGTCTGGCGGCGGGTATCATGTTGCTGGAAGCTGGTGCGAAAGGGACGAGGCAATGGCAGCGGAGGCGGCGGTATTCGGTGTAGTGGGTGGCGGTAAGGTCATCGTGACGGTAGTTGCAATGGGCGGAATGGAACAATGAGTTCTTCTGGTAGCAGCGATTTTCTTGGTGGCCATAATACTAGGTACTTGGATCTTAGGCAGTTGGTATGATTGAAGCGCCTTCTTCCATCCATATTGGGAGTGGTAACAGCAACAAAGTTGACAGCACAGCTGCGGCGTGGTCCTGAGACACTTGTGTTGGCCTCTTGCGTAGCTCAACTTTTCCACCTTGGCTACTGGACTTGATGCGCACCTTTCGACTGATCATTTTTGTGTCTGGTCTGGCATTCCGCCAATGCATTCTTCTTGTTTCCATGACACTGGTTTTCCTCTACCTAAACCAAGTTGATGCCGGTATAGCTCTTGAAATCTTGATAGCAGATCCACACCAATAACCATATCTTCGTTGAGTCTTGGCTCGTCATTGATGTACAAAGTCAAATTATAGTGTTCTCGGCTAGCTACAGGTTCTCCGTTTGCTAGTTGCGTGAACTGTCTCCGATATTGGATTGGTACTTTGTTTCTACGTAATAGCCGGCAGGTCTTCGCATTGATGAAAGACTTGGTAGCTCCGGTATCCAATAACACCATAACAAATTGATCATAAATCCTCACGGGTGTGAAACATCTGGGATCTTTCCATGGTTTCAACACCTCTGGCGGTGGCCATTGCTTAAACACTTGAACTTCGGAATCCTGGTTCTGGTTTGGTTCTTCTAGTAGAGATTCTACATTATCGCTTCTGAAATCGTCTGGTTCTTTTATAGCTGGTCTGGGGTGTCTGGACATTCTTTTCTTGTTGCATCTGTAGTTCGCTTAGCGAATTAGTACTATCGTTCGGTATAGATGCTCAATGTGGGTGGCAGGTACAATCATCAGTCAGGCGGCCATCTTCACCGCAGAAGGAACAAAATAGCCGGAAAGGGCAATGGCAGTTATTCTTCGTATGCCCACGCTACTTGCATTTTCAGCAGTGCGTTGACGTTAATGATCATTTAAATTATATAATTAAAAAAGCCAATAGGGTTCTTCGATTCATTAAAAGATTCGGTCGTGATTTTCAGGACCCTTATGTTTTTAAACTTATATTTATTTCGTTTGTTAGACCAATTCTAAAATACGGCTGTGAGGTATGGTAACCTTATTACTCAACACATGTTACAAGAATTGAAGCGATCCAAAAAAGGTTTCTGCGTTTCTGTCTTCGGTCTCTTCCATGGTCAAGGGAAAATCTACTTCCCCCTATTTTCAAAGACTAGCTTTGATCAGCCTTCCTTCTTTGACTAACCACAGAAAGTTTATACAATTTTGTTTTATTGTTGGGATTATTAATGGTTCGATATCATTGCCATCAGTTCTAAGTAAATTAAATTTCAGTTTCAGCCGTTCATGTTTAATGTCGTTTTTATTTGGCAATCCGGAATCTCTCTCCGATCCGGAATCCCAACTGAACACTTTTGTTTGCTTCTGATGATTCTGAAGTTTTGTTTGATTGTATATGTGAAACATCAAATGGGTACAATAATCAAAATCAAGAAAAATGTTTTTTGAAAGCAGGGTTGGCCGAATTGTCACTTTTTAGAAATAACTACATTTGTTACGTCTGCTACGTAGTTTATGTAATTAATGTAATTAAATATAGTTAATTGAAGCGTTGAGAATGAGAAGGGGTCAAGTGACATTTTTGATGTTTTAAGCTATTAGCATTTAAAGTTTTACGTTTATAACTTTTTTTTCTGAAATCGATAAGAACTAATAAGAAATCCATTAAAAACAAAAAAAAATGTAAAATTTTTAGTATATCAACCAATTTTATTTAAATTCATCAGAACTTGGTATTTTACAAGAAAATCAGTACTTGACCCCTTTATGCGAAAATGAATTTATATTTAATTTTTATGAAAGAGGGGTCAAGTAAAAGTTGGGTTTCTTAAATTTTGGTTTTAGGCTTCTTTTTGTTGTCCGGAATCTCAGATAAGGCCTTCTCATAAAACCAACGGTGCTCTTGGGGTACAAATTTCATCTGGTCATTGAGATTTTTAATTTTTTCAGACGAAAGTTTTTTGGTTTTATTCTCTCTTGGGAAGAAATCTTGGTGTATGTCTGGAACTTTGTTGCTTTTTTTTAATATCACTTTGCTGAATGGGGTGTCTTCGTTGTAGCATTCCTTGTACATGTAGGATCCATATTCTTGAACCCGCATTCATTTTATTCCATCGCGGAAAAGAACCTTCTCACCTTGCTCATTTTGTGTGGAGTTTTTGATGTTTAGTTTTAGTTGTATGCCAGTCAGGGATCGAAAATGGTTTTCATTTTTCCGCAAAACTTTTTCGATTCTCCCGAAGTCACGATCACTGTCTAGATATGTATGACCAACTTCCGGGAATTTGTGGTCAATGACATCAAAATATCCTTATAAAACCAGCGCCTGGTATAAGCAAATCATGTTGAAATTTTTGTTCTGACCTGCACAGGAATCTGACCAGATTATGAGGTGCCTTCTACTGCCAACAGATGGATTTTGTTGAATGAAGGTCCAAAGTGAGCTAACGACCTCCGTGCTACCTCTGTCTGCAACGTCCTCCGTCCATGTGAACATATAGGGCTTATCACCATCTGACGTTTTTATATATATACAATAGTTTATTTTTAATTACACTCAAAATATGTTCATATGATATTTACAATAATTAATTTCTTAAGTCTATCTTATAAATCTGCGAGCACAAAAGGGGCTCTGCTTCGTTAGGTTGGTTATGTTTTCTTTTTACATTTGAATAACATTTGCGTCTTAGGTCTAAATTTTTTTTCTTATTATTATCTATGATATTTACGTCAGCTTGAGCAGTGCTAACGGTCGTTGGCTCGTGTAGTGATGAAGGGGTGGATATGGGTCATTGTTGATTGCTGTCTGGTCTTTTGGTGGCTTCAACCTCTGTTGTGCTGCGTCCGTGCAACATCATAGAAGTTTGCGAAGCTGTCTTCTCCAGCTATTCCAAATGCATGGTCCATCATGGAGAGCACCTGGAGATATCGGTCGTCTGTGGCTGAGTTACCTGTAATTAAATTAATAAGAGGACTGGGATGGGTTGGGATTTTTCTCAGCATCTTAGTGCTCAGATTGTAGATATATTTGTCAATCGGGACAATTCCTGAAGCTTCGTACAGCTTTTCATTGCTATAATAGCGGTAAGAGTTGGGTTTTCGGTGAAGGGAGGTGCAATGGCGGAGAGCTTTTCGCTCGAATAATTGCAATTTTTTCATATAAGTGGGGCTTATTGTAAACCAAATAGGGAAACAATATGTTAATATTGGGCGAATGAGTTGCTTGTATAGCAGAAGCTTCGTCCTGGTTTGGAGACCACCCCTCACTTTCATAAGGGGACGTAAAAGTGATAAGGCATAATTTGCCTTACGAAGTGTGAATTTGGTGTGTTGGTTAAACTTGAACCTTTCGAAGAAGTGAACTCCAAGGTATTTAACACTTTGCTTGGGGGTGATAACTGTGTTATCAGGAAGAGTCAAGGAAAGGTTTTTGCATTTTGTTGCTAGGCCATTACGCGAGGGTCGTCTAAAACAGATTAATTCTGTTTTAGAGGGATTGACTTTAATTCCCCATTGGAGATAATATTCCCATAGTCTAAGGATGTGTGCCTTAACTCTTCGGAGGGCTACATCAGGGTTAATGGATGAGCTATATGTGATGGAGTCATCAGCGAATAGCAGAGTTTTTGTCATTGGCAGGTTTGCAGGTTGGTCGGAGGTATAGAGGTTAAATAGATCGGGTCCAAGGCGGGATCCTTGAGCGACTCCAGCTAAGATGTTCTTAAGGATTGAGTTAGTACTCCCCACGCGTACGTAAAACTTACGGTTAGTGAGGAAACTATAAATGATGAGGACAAGATGTCTAGGCAAGTGAAGAGACTTCAACTTGAAAACCAAACCATCTATCCAGACAGAGTCAAATGCTTTTTGAATATCAAGCAGACATGTTACAGTGGTCTCTTTTTTGTTAAGAGCCAAAGTTGTATCAGCGTGGAGCTTCAACAACGGGTCGAAAGTGGAGTGGGATGCTTTGAACCCAAATTGGTTATGCTGCACTATTCCCATGGAAGAGCATAATGAGCGCAGTTGACGTCACCATCTGACGTAATGGAATGAATGCCTAAGTTGTAAAACCACATCTGGCGTAGGTAGAAAGCCTTGGAAGTTGTAAGCCTTGGTAATGGCATAGTTTGTTGCAAATCGACTGTCAAATAGCAGATATTTGAATCCGTTCGAGATTTTTTGCGATCCTGTTCTTGATGCTCAAAGGCTGCCTTATAGCTCAGTCGATGCTTTGTGGTATTCTGTCCAGCATCACATGTGCTACAGTTATCGCTTCTTGGACGTCGAAACGATAGATTGAATTTCGTATCCAAAAATTTGTCTATAAAAAGATTCTTTTACAAAAAAATTAATATCTTTTTCCTGTTTGGTACATTCTTCTATATAAAGCTGGTACATTTTCGAAATGTTTAGTAATGGCGAAAGGTAGCGTTTAAAAGGATTCTTGTTTCTTGAGTAATGTGACTCCTCAGATGGAAATTGTCGTATGTGGTTAGCGATGAATTGTATTACGTCTTCTGAAACTCTGTTTGGTTGAATTTCATGTTGTCCTCTTTTATCCAGAGATGGGACAAACTCACAGCATTTGGTTTTATTTTGGATAATCTCTATTTTCTTTTTCCCAATCTCTATTTTCTTTTTCCCAATCTTATAAGGGGAACAAAGAGCACCTTTGCAAATAATTTTAGATTTACCATTTATTACGACCGAATACTGGTATGTGAAATTTTTTGGTCTGGTACTATTGTTTTTTTTCCGGTTGGGATATTTTCTTAAAACACTTTTAAAAAGCAAGGCATTTTTCGAATTAATATCAAGCTTATAAAACGAACTTAAGATCTCTATTCTCTTGTCGAAATCAATTTTGTCTGAACAGCCGAAATGACAGTCTCTATTTGGTCCGCAAAGATTTCCTGAAGCAACCGGTTTTTCTTCTATTACTAGGCCTTTCCTGGTAATGTATTCTTTACCTTGCTCTCTTAGTAGCGCAGCCTTGCGCTGCTTCCATTTATAAGGCGTTCTTAACTTTTTCTTGGTAACTTGTGGCGATTTGTTTTCCGTAGTAAGTATAACATTATTTCCTACCTCTTCAATATTCTGCATTAAAGATGCTGATCCAATAATATTATCACTGTCACTGCTGGTCTCTGACAACATATCGGCATCGACATTGTCTGGAACATATTCGTCGCTGTCACTAGCAGACAAATCAGTTTCCATATTGTTTGATTCTGCATAGGTTTCGACGTTTGCAAGTCTTGTTTCCATTCCTACACAAACTTACGATCATAAAATATATGTACAGCTACGGAAAATATATGAATGAATGAATAAATTGGGGTATAAAAACACTGCGACCTAAAGATCTATTGTGTCCCCCATCTAGAACTGGATGAGGTTGGCTCATTATTACAGTTCTTCCTCCAAATCTGCTCCTCTGAGGAATCGAAGTATTTGGAGTATTTTAAGGGATGATAATTCGCTCTCCTTTATGTGGTGCTTGCCCAGATACCTGTGCCTTTGATGCACGAGTGCATCACATTTCCCCAGTATGTGGTCAGGGTGCCGATTCTGGTTCTGTGAAAAAGTGAATCGAAATAGCTTTTCACTCTTTCACGCATAAATGCGATTCTCGTTCTGTGAAAAAGTGAAACCAAACGTCAAAAACATTCATATGAATAATTTGCTTTCACGCTGTTATTCGATGGTGAATATTCAAAGTGAATAGGAAAGCGGAAAATATGGAGATTTAAAAAAAAATAAAGGAAAGGAAAGGGTGTGACACATGCAAAAAAGAATTTTTGATTATTTTTTGGAAATAAATTTGGAGATTGCTCATGAATCATGATAGGTACGAAAACAAGTTTTGAAAATTTATTTCATCGCGTCTTAATTTTTTTTGTAGATTTGTTTCAGTTGACGTTTCAGTTGATACAATTGTATGAAATGCTCCTCTGTGATCATTTCGAAAGGATTTTCTATATAAAGCACAAATAATTATCAAAGCTATGAGCATTTCTCCGATTTGCTTCCATAAGAATTCTTATATGTGTATATTGAAGACATTATTAAAACGTATACAAACAATTTAATATTTTAATATATTATAAACAAATTCACAAATGTACAAACGTTCGACAAAATTGAAACAACAATGAAAAATAATAATTTCGTTTTGACATTAAGCATTCACAATAGTAGATAAATTCATAAGATTCAATAGAAAGAGATAAGAGACAACAAAAAATCATCCACTACGGCAAATGATATTGAATTCGCCACACTATTTTCATTCACGGAACCAGAATCGCTTATTTGCGCCAAGTGAATCGAAAAAGTGAAAGCAATGCATGACAGCGAATGTGAAAACAATTTATTCGATTCACTTTTTCACAGAACCAGAATCGGCCCCCAGGTGTCTCTTCGTGAGTGTTGCAGAATCTGCAAGTCGCGTTGCTCACCAAGCCAAGGATGTTGAGGTGTCTTCTCAACCTACAGTGGCCTGTGAGAAGCCCCGTGATTTTCCTGAGGTTGTTCCTACTTAAGCTAATGCAGGTTAGAAAACGCTCTCGGTTGTAGTCCCCGAGTAGGAGTTTTGCCTGTCTTAGCTTAGGGAGTTCCTTCCAGATCTTTGATCTTTTTGTCTCCTCTTCGGTTTTGATTTTGTTTTTAATCACGTTTTCTCCTATTCCGCAGTAGGGCTCTGGCCCTGTAAGGGGTGTCGATGCACCTATTTTTGCTAAGGAGTCTGCCACTTCATTGCCCTGGACACCAACGTGGCCTGGTACCCAATGAAGCGTGACAGTGTTATTCTTGCCCAGTTTATTAAGCTTAATCACGCTTTCCCAAACAAGTTTGGAGCTGATGGTGTAGGAGCTTAGTGCTTTTAGTGCAGCCTGACTGTCTGACATGATGGCAATGTTTTGGTTTTTATATTTTCTATCGAGGTTTCTTCCAGCACATATGCCTATGGCATTTACTTCTGCCTGGAATATGCTAGTGGACTGTCCCATCGGTAAGGAGAGTTTAGTTCTAGGCCCAAAAACTCCAGCACCAGTCCCTTCAGCCGTCCTCGATCCATCTGTGTACCATTTGATGGTATTTTCTTTAAGACTATAGTTTATTGTTTCGCCTAGCCAGTCTTTTTTGCAACTTAACTCCGTTTTGAAATGTTTTTCGAAGTTATATCTTTTGATCATACCATCTCTTGGGATGTCAATGAGGTTTGTTACTGAGGACCGGATTATCGAATCTTTTTCCCTGTTTCCAATAATTTTACCCGTCCCAGTACCCTCCTTGGCAAATCTCATTATGGCTCCCTTAGCAGCATTTTCAATGACCACGTGTAGTGGCGTCAGATGAAGGATGGTTTCCATCGCTGCTGTAGGGCATGTTCTCATTGCTCCTGTTATGCATATACATGCAAGCCTTTACAATTTGTCTAGTGATTTCCTAGTTGTGTTTAGTTCGGTTCTTTTATGCCATGCAATTGCCCCATAGGTAATGATGGGTCTTACCATCATGGTGTACATCCATCTTATGATGTTTGGTTTGCAGCCCCATGATTTACCTGCAAGTCTCTTGCATATCATAAGGGACTTTGTGGCTTTCCCGACAGTTATTTCGACATGCTTGTTCCAGAGGAGTTTGCTATCTAGTGTAACTCCTAAATATTTGACCTCCCTCTGGGTGTCGATTACATCTCCCGCCAACCGAATGGGTTTCATGCGAGGTAAAAGTCTTTTCCTGGTAAATGGTACTATCGTTGTTTTGGTAGGGTTGATGTTAAGTCCCACAGATATACACCATTTCTTGGTTATAGACAGCCCTCTCTGGACTATATCACAGAGAGTTTCTTCGTACTTCCCCAGTGCCGTTATAACGATGTCATCAGCAAAGCCAATACATCGAATCCCTTGGGAGGTTAGACTTTCTAGTAATTCGTCAACTACAAGACTCCACAGCAAGGGTGATAATACCCCTCCCTGCGGACAGCCTCTTGTTGTGATGACTTTCTAGACGTTTAGTCCTGCGTATGCTTCCGCCGTTCTTGTACTAAGCATATTACTTATCCATCTGACTATAGTGCTAGGAACTCTCTTCCTTTCTAGAGCCGAATGAACTGCTTCGTGAGAGGTGTTGTCGAAGGTCCCCTCAATATCAAGGAAGGCGAATAATGCCGTTTCTTTAATATCTAAAGCTCTCTGTATTATATTAGTTAGTTCATACAGAGCGGTTTCTGTGGATCTACCCGCTCTGTAAGCATGCTGACGGTGATTTAGGGGCATGTTTACTAATACTTCCGATCTAATGAAGTTATCAATTACCTTTTCCAAAGTTTTCAGTAAGAAGGATGTTAGGCTTATTGGCCTGAATGACTTTGGATGTGTGGTATCGTTTTTCCCCACTTTGGGGATGAAAATTACCTTTGCTCTTCTCCATAGACTCGGTATGTACCCAAGTGCAATACTACTTCGAAGCAGTCTAATAAGATAGGGCATCAGTTCCTCTTTACCTTTCTGCAAGAGCGCAGGAAAGATGCCATCTACGCCCGGTGATTTGAAAGGTTGAAAGGTACTTAACGCCCATTCAATCCTATTGCCTGAACAGATAGTCGAAGCTATCTTCCAGTCTTCCCGGTTAGGCCTTAGAGGTATTCTCTCTATCATATTTCCTACCATTGGTGAGCTGCCTGGAAAATGAGTATTTAGCAGTAGGGTTGACCTTTGCTCCTCGTTTTCAGTGAAGCTACCATCGGCGTAACGAATTGCCAAAGAGGTTAATGTGTTATCTTTGGCTAGAGCCTTATGTAATCTTGCTGCTGTAGGTGTCGACGAAATGCCCTCACAGAAATTCGCAAAACTATTTCTCTTAGCTCTCCTTATTTCCCCATTATATTTGGTCAACTCTGCAGAGTAGTTATGCCACTCTCCAGTACTCTTTGCTTTATTGAAGAGCTTTCTTACCTTGGATCTTAGTTTTGACAGATTATTGTTCCACCAAGGAGCATCCTTCTGCCTTTTAATGCGTTTAAGGGGACAACTGAGTTCATAAGCCTCATTAATGGCCCCGCTAAATTCATCAACTAAGTGTTCTAACTCAAGGTTACTATTTGTCGTTTCTTGTGGACCTATTCGTTCAAGACTAGTCTTTAGGACGCTTTTGTACAGGTTCCAGTTTGTTTTCTTAGGATTCCTGCCAGAGGTGTTCTCTGTCAACAGGTTTTCTAAAGTAAACACTATAATTCTATGATCAGACATAGAAGGTTCGTTGGAGACTCTCCAATCTCTAACTAATCGACTTAAGTTCGGGGTTCCAAACGTTAAGTGCAGAACTTCCTTCCTTACTCTAGTTACAAATGTAGGTGTGTTCCCTACGTTAAATATATCTAGATTTTTCTCGATAATAAAGTCTAAAAGGTACTCACCCCTTTGATTAGTATCGGTACTACCCCACGTTGTATGGTGGGCGTTTGCGTCACATCCAACCATCAGTGGTAGTCCTTTGCTGATGCAGTAGTCCACTAGCTTCTTGACTTCGACTGGTGGTATGTTGGCGTCGTCACCGGCGAAGTACGCTGATGCTACAACCATCGTGCAGAGGTTGCCCTCGATGTCGATTTGGGCTTGTATTGGTACCAAGTCCCGCGTCATAAATTTTGAAAGACATATAAAATTTATGTTATTTCTTATCTTTATGCATGCTCTGGGCGAGTCAATCCTCGTATCCCATATTAACTTAGAGTCCTTACATGTTAGGCCCCTAACTTGGCCCCCGTAAATCCAGGGTTCTTGGATCAGAACTAGCCCTAGGTTGTCCGCTGTGAATTTTCTTGCTATGACAGCTGATGCTGCCTTAGCGTGGTGGACATTCACCTGAGCTAGCCTGGTTCTGATCCCGCGTCCAGACATTTGTTTTATTGGGTAGGGGCGAATGCCCCTTCATCTGCAAGCAGATCATCCTCCTCGTCCATGGGAAGCGACTCGTTCAAATCGAATGGGCTAGGAGAGAGGTCAATGCCCTCCATCTCTTCGCTCATCCGACTTGCTTCGTTTGTTGCCAGTGTTTCTACCTGGCTTTGGATGACTGCTATGGTGTGGGTGTGGTTGTGGGTTGGTTCAGGGGTCTGGGAGGGCTTTGGAGTATAGGAAGTTGAATGGATTTGTGAAGGTTGGGAGGATTGGACGGGTTGGGAAGTTTGGCTGGATTGGGAGGTTTGGGAGGGTAGGGTTGTGGTTGTGGTGGAAGTTAATAAGGGGGGAAGGGGGGTGTTGGTGGGCAAGCTGGATTGGGGTTGGGTTGTGGGTGTGGTGGGAGCTAATGAGGGGGGGATGGGGGTGTTGGTAGGCAAACTGGATTGGGGTTGGGTTGTGGTTGTTGATGTGGTGGGAGCTATTGAGGGAGGGAGGGGAGTGTTGGCAGGCAAACTGGATACGGCCGTGGTAGGGATGGTGTTGGCTCCTCTACCTGCTAATTCCATACAGCTCGTCTTACTGTTTTTACGTAGGCCAGTAACGGGGATCTTACCGAATTTGTAATGCAGTTGATGTCCTGCCTTACTTATGGCCTCCGCTGACTGACCGTCAATGCTTATTACCAGGAGCTGTCCTTTGCCTTCGACCTTGCTTGACAGGATTTTCCATGCATTGACAATCATTCCCTCATTCTGGGCCTGGATGAGCGCGAGCGATTTTTTGTCGTCTTGCCCGGTGCTTCTTGGCAGAAACAGCGTGATGTTGTGCATTTTGGGGATGTCATCGCCCATACATGCCATCAATTCGCTGCCCTTCCAAGTACTCAGCTTGGAGGCTTTTTCTTTGAGCCAATCTGCCATCTCCTTCCCAGCGCAGTCGACTAACAACAGTCCCGCCCTGAAGTGCACGCCATTAAATTTCAGTTTATGCGTCCAACCAAGGGAGACTTCCTCAATAATGGCATCCTCCAATACTGACAATTCGTCAGCACTGAGGGAGACCTGAGGGTACTCCCTTGGCAGAACCGCAATCCTCAATGTACTGGCCGCGCTCGCGTACGAGAGCTGTTGTACGTCGGCTCCGATTTTAGCGGTGCTTGTTCCCGCTGTGGTTGCTGGCGACGTTCTGGCTTTTTTGACGTCTTGCCTTAGGGGAGGAGTTATAAGGTGGCTCTTCCTCTTACCCTGTTCTTGGCGTTGTGCAGGTTCCTTATTTGCATCCGCCTTTCTCTCGTCTACTTTCTTCCGGGCATCCTGCGGGGACATGCCCTCGGCGAGGAACCGGAGGTACCATCTTGCACCTGCACCGCTGAGTCCTTTCCTATTTGGGTCATCCCGGCCACCTGGCTCGCCCATTTTCGGAAGTGGGCCGTTCTTTTTTCTGATTTGGCCTCTTTCTTTTTCTCGGTGCATCATTCTCATAGACTCAGAGACAGCTTTTGATGGTGTCATTTTCCCATCACTGATTGCTTTGACAGCATCCTTCACCGGCTTGGGAGGTATTCTCCTCATGCTAGCTTCAGATGTGCCAGGAGTATCATCTGTAACTCGCCTGGGTGGCATTTTCCCCTGACTCGTTGTAGACGATTCTCCTTGAGCTGCCCGATTTTGAACTTGCCCATGAGGCTTTCTCTTGAAGAAGTGACTGATGTTCGGTCTCGAATCGTCTCCACGGAGGTTAGACTCCATACGATCCGCATACTCATTCGCGGTGACATCCCGCGGAATGTTAAATTTAATGTGGTTTGAGTTGTTTTTTTGTTTTTTGTTTTTTGGCATATTGTTCCCACGAGTAGCTAGAGAAGGGTAGGTCCGCCATATCAGAGCTCCGCATGATATGGTAAGGTCATGGTTACTCTTCGATTTGACCTGGTGTCGAAGAGGTACCGTTAGAATACAGCCGGTATACCCCCTGGCTGCAAACCATCCAATGGGCACGGTTCACGTAACACCCTGGATTAGGGGGGGCAGTTCTTAGTTCGTAACTCCTCAAAATCACTACCGGATTGGGGCTTCCAAAACCTGTAGGTCAGATGAATCTTTGAAACTTAAGCCTCCGCACCGCGGCAAGGTGACTACCACGCAAAGGAAAATATAACTTGAAACTTACTTTCAGTCACTGGAAGTTCATGTTTTATTTCACTCTTTTCTTTCTTCTCTTGATTTTCTTTAAAAACTTTGTACAGCAAATTCCCTCTTTGCAACATTTTTATCTGAGCTTTTATTCTAAATGCAAAATAGATAGAGCATGAGCTTTAAGCCCAAACAAAGCTCCGTAGCACTGCTTTTTTCGCACTCAATAAGAAAAGTTTAAACAAATAAACAAAATCTGCTTAAAAAAAAGTCTTCACAAAACGAAAATACAATGCAAACTGAAGAATAATCACCAAACACTTACAGACAAAACAAACGGTTTTTAAAAGTGTTTTCAATATATTTGAACTGTAATATCAGTTATTTTTTGAAAACCACACAACAGAACGATAAAAATATACTTAAATACAATCTTTGTATGCTTGTATTGCATAAAGTGAATAGGTGTGGTATTTTATTTTTTGGCTTTTATTGCATAAAGGGGTTAAGTGTACACTTAACACCTTCATGCAAAAACAAAATTTAATTAAAAATGCGTTCTCAACTCATAGAGGTGTTAAGTGATCTTAACCCCTTCTTGCTGAAAAAAACTTCAAAACAATCGTGTAGTTAACCTCTTTATCTAAAACTAACTTTGTAAGTAATAACAGTAGAGCCATGAGAATTAGACAAAAATTTAAATTGTCGCTTAACACCTTTGTTAGTATAAAAAAAGCAAAAAATCGAAAAATGTCACTTGACCCCTTCTCATTCTCAACGCTTCAATTGTAGTTAATGTAACAAATTGTAGCATTGCTATCAATTAACTGTCAATTGTGCATTTGAAATTTGAATTTTTAAATTAAACGTTCAGTTATTCCTACAATTCTTCATCCTTAATTATGGTAAATGAAACTTTTTTTTTACAAACCTTCATTAGATCATAAAAGTGCAAAATTGTTTTTTTTTTCCTTTATTATATTGATTTTTTATGAATTAACTATATACATATTTAGCAGACGTAACAAATTGTAGTAAATTAGGCATGTAGTTTCATCAATAAACTACGCGTAGTTAAATACTACGTTTATATGCAGTATCGAAAGATCGAGTTGGATTAGGGTCGGATTTTCGACCCACATTTCTACTCGACACCGCTGAGCGATTGGGATCGAGTCGAACGAAGCTCATTTCAACTCAATACAGGTATATAAAGGTTCGAAGCGAGTTTCAAGCTCACTTTAACACCTCATAAAAACGTAGTAAATCATGTAGAAAATGTAGTGTAGTTAATTCGGCCAACCCTGGTTCGCACAATTTGGATACCAAAAATCACAGCTGTTGAGGTTGACGTTTAAGTATATCAATGTGTGAGTGCTTCTGGTTTTGCTTCTGATTTTAAATACAGAAGCGAATTTCTCTTCTTTTCAGAATCAGAACTGTCATTTTTTCCCAATTGAACACTTTCAGAAGTGTCCGGAAGGCTTCCGGATTGCCAAATAAAAACGACATAAGGCGACAGCAACCTATTATTCAAATATTTAGCAGATCAAACTTTGGTGTATGTAGCCCTTTCAATCAGTTAATAACAATTTATAACGAATTTCAATTTTATTTAGAATCTGTAAAGGATAACATAAAATGTAAAAAATTTAAACTTATGTTTTTCAACAATATTGAATAATAAATATAAATTATGATATTAGATTATATTAGATTATAAGAACTATTTTTAATATTGTTAACGTTAGATTTTAACGAATTAAATAAATAAATAAATGAAAAAGCGTTGCTCGATCATACGGGACGGCGGGTCAGTCATAATTATTACGGTTAAATGGTACTCTAGACGGCGGCGGTGTGGGACGGTTATTATTAAACGTCCGCTGGTTTTTTTTTTTTTTTATTTGAATACAATAGCTTACAGTTGACAAAAAGTATAATAAAAATTATAATATCTCTTTTCAACCTTTAACAAGCTACAAAATTAAGAAATACTTTAATAATTATTTAAGAAAACGAAATTAAATTTTAAAAATTAATATTCATTTAAATATTTTATAAAATTCATTATGAAAACAATGAAAAAAATTCAAAAAGGGAACAAAACCAAAGCCATTTAAAAAGGGTATATAAATAAACAATTCAAATTTGAGAGGAAAGAAAAACCACATTCATGAACAATTCTTAATATAATCTTCTTTGGATTAATGCATTGAAAACACAAAACGTCGAATGATTTAAACATCTTATTGTGAAGTCTTTGAATTCTGACAATCGGTGATTTTAAATTTAGGAGCATTCGACAAAATGGAATTTGGAGCGAGTTGTGTATTGAATATTTAATTGATTAAGTAAATCAATTGAATCAATTTTACCACAAAGTAATTTATGAAGAAACAACTCGTCAAGCAGGGCTCTACGCTGAAACAAGGACGACATATGGAATAAATGTAATCTGTTAAAGTAATCGGTGTGATTTTTAAAAAATTTGTATTCTAATATCCTAGAAAATTTCTTCTGCAAATTTTCTATTCTATCAGAATGAGTCTGGAAAACCGGATTCCAAAAAGGAGATGCGTATTCCAGTATACTACGATCAAGCAAATTTAAGAGAGTAATAAAAGATTCTGGCTTACGAAAGTATTTTCCTGTTCTAAAAATGAAACCTATCATTCTTGATGCCTTGTTAGTAATATACTGGTAGTGCTTATCGAACAGTAATTTAGAATCAAAAATACCACCTAGATCTTTTTGCTCGGTGACTCGTTTTAGGTTTTCTTGGTTAAGACAATAGTCAAAATGAGTTATATCTCTTTTACGAGTAAAAGACATAACACTGCATTTATTAAAGTTCAAGGGAAGTCCATTCGCTGCACACCATTCCAGAAGGGTATCCAGGTCTTTCTGTAGTTTTATACAATCACGGACATAAATAATCTCCTGGTACATTTTAAGGTCATCTGCGTACAACAGTGTAATATCATTGATGTAAATCAGAAATATTAAAGGTCCCAAAAACGGAACCTTAAGAAACTTCAGATGGAGGGTAAGAAGGTTTAGAAGCATACTGATTTATTGTAACTACTTTATGTGGTCTAGCGGTTAGATATGATTTATACCATTGAATAAGTTCATCGTGAAATCCAAATTTGTTCAATTTATTTAATAAAATTTCATGACTTACTTTGTCAAATGCTTTCGAAAAGTCTGTGTAGGCAACATCTACTTGCGTAGAAGAAATGAAAGCTTTTGCTATTTCGTTCGTAAAGGAAACTAAATTAGTAACACTTGAAAAACCGTGCTGTTTAGAGTTAATCATAGGTCTAACCCTGAATATAATATCTACTGTCATGGAAGCATTTTTCAAATATGAGGGATAATGCGTTTAAGATACACACAGGACGATAGTTAGAAATTTATTCTTATGAACAGGTGTTACATGGGCTTCCTTAAGCTTGTCTGGAAATATTTTTTCTAATAAAGATTTGTTAAATAAGGTAGAAATGGGTTGTGCTAAATTATTAATGCAGTTTTTATAAAAGATATTTGGGATCCCATCAGAACCTTCCTTCTTACTGATGTCCAAATCCTTAATGATAGCAGTAACGGTATGTAAATTGATAAGTGGATTGTTAATGTTAATAATGGACAGTACATATTTGGTTGCTATAACTCTTTGAAATATTTATATTACTAGGAGAAGACTTGGGTTGCGAGTAATTATTTTGGAAAAATGTAGAAAAGGATTCGCATATTGTCTTTGTCGTGGTAGACTTAGTGATTTCATGAGTCATGACAGACGGTAGTGACTTGGTGGCCCTTAACTTTTTTGTATACCTATGACCAAAAGTATCTAACATCAGTTTTGAGATTATCTTCGATATTGTTCAAGTCTTATAACAGGTATTCAATTCTTTTTTACGTAAAGCTCTCAAGTTGTGATGTGCTTTTTGCTTTCCAGCCGAGGTTTTGCTCGCCGAATTTTCAGGGTCGTTCTGAAGAAAAACACGAAACTTCAGTAGGAAGGTCTTTAAAACCTTATACAAAATCTTTATTAAAAACAAATCTTAACTTCATATAACAACTTAAATATTTCTTGATTTCAATTAATTACACCCTGCCTGGTGTATCTAGTAAACATCGGTTATTCTCCTGGTATCGGGTCCTGCTGGCTTCCTTTAAAAAGCTTTATTCTGGCATCTGGTTTCTCCTTTAACTGGCATTCGGTATCGGGCTACTCTTTTATAAATACGGACTACGGACTACGCCTTTGGCGCTTACAAGATCAACAGCTTTTAGGCCTCTGGTAGGCACAAGATCAACAGTTTTTAGGCCTCTGGTAGGCACTAGATCAACAGGTTTAAGGCCTCTGGTAGGCACAAGATCAACAGGTTTAAGGCCTCTGGTAGGCACAAGATCAACAGCTTTTAGGCCTCTGGTAGGCACTAGATCAACAGGTTTAAGGCCTCTGGTAGGCACAAGATCAACAGGTTTAAGGCCTCTGGTAGGCACAAGATCAACAGCTTTTAGGCCTCTGGTAGGCACAAGATCAACAGGTTTAAGGCCTCTGGTAGGCACAAGATCAACAGCTTTTGGGCCTCTAGTAAGCACAAGATCAACAGGTTTAAAGCCTCTGGTAGGCACAAGATCAACAGGTTTAAGGCCTCTGGTAGGCACAAGATCAACAGGTTTAAGGCCTCTGGTAGGCACAAGATCAACAGCTTTTAGGCCTCTGGTAGGCACAATATCAACAGGTTTAAGGCCTCTGGTAGGCACAAGATCAACAGGTTTAAGGCCTCTGGTAGGCACAAGATCAACAGGTTTAAGGCCTCTGGTAGGCACAAGATCAACAGGTGTAAGGCCTCTGGTAGGCACAAGATCAACAGGTTTAAGGCCTCTGGTAGGCACAAGATCAACAGGTTTTAGGCCTCTGGTAGGCACAGCCAATGTATAAACACCGACAGATCAACAGGAACCAAAGCCCCTGGTGGCAATTAGGACGTTTTATTCTTCGAACCAAACTGATGGAACGAAATAGCCGAACAATTTCAGATGACTTGTAAACTAGAATCTAGCTCGTCAGCTTCGACCGTAGCAAACAAGTGACTTTCCTTCCCAAAAGGAGGTCTTCTTGTTATATTTTTCGTATAAACTGTGTGTGAACTATATACTGGTCGAACGCAAATCACCCAATGTGTTCACCCAACTGTGACGTCATGATCTTATAGTGACTGCATATTGTATTAAGACAAGGTATAAAATCCCTTTATATTAGCGAGGTAACTGGTGTCGTTGGTAGCTGCGGTGTTGCATGGTGTCGTCGGTCGGTGCTGCGGCGCACAGTGTGGGAATTCGCGAATTTAGCGGAATAAAATTAATAACGCTGGCATTTTAAATTTTTTTGTAGTTTTTTTTCTGTTTAGTGAATTGAAAATGTCTATACAATGAAATGTAACTCACATTTTGGTCATATTTTATTTAAGTTTTTGTAAAATGAGCTTTGAAGTGACAGGTTGCTTACACCAGAAAGTACTTTTTTTTTGAAAATCATAATTTACAAAAAAATCTTTTGAGGAATGATGTATTGTTTAATATTATTACAAATATGAATAAAATAAAGAAAAAAAGTTAATTATTATCAGATTTTACTAGTTTTTTTTGCAAACCGATATATCAATGCCGTTGTTTATGAACTAAAGAAACTCCATTCTTAAAAAGGGTATTAAAACGTACAAGAAATTCTATTTCAAAGGAAGTTTTAAATTAGTTTTATTTCTAGACAATCAATGTTTTTTTTATATTGGTAAGTGTTGTATCACGAATTTTTTCTGGCATACATCATCAAGGATAAAAAAAATTAAAAGAACTGAAAACTTCCTGTCGAAAAAATACATTTTCACTGGAATAGACAATTTTTATTTACCAATTCTGTTATTCTTGTAAAATAAAAAGCAAATTTAAAACAATTTTATTTAATTGTTTTTTATGTTTTGTTTTTATTGTGAACAATTTTACCTTTACTATAATTTTAACTACTTACATTCAACAATTCAACATATGTATATACATACATATAACACATTTTATTTACATTTTAGATTATTTATTTATTTATTTCATCAATATGAGATTTAAAATCTACAATTAGATTACTAGATAAATATAAATATATGTGTACATTTTATTAAATAATTCTTATCTTAAATATAAATACTTAAAATACCTATACTTAGAAGTATGAAAAACAAAAATTGTTTTAAAATCATAATCTAAATTTAATAATCAATTAAAATGAAAATGCATTATTAAATTATTTCTCAAAGAAGATCTACTTAATTGAAAATCAAAATCAACAAGATTTAATATGAGGTTTGTTTCTTTGACATAACGAGTTATTGGTTCATTTTTCGCACAGTTAACTCTGTGCTCATCTTCTCGAAACAAACAACGTACTCGAAGCTGACGTGATGGAGCATATAAGTTGATTAAAGACAACAGATAAGGGCATTTGATATGATAAGATAAAATATCACTAATAAACATCACAAAATAAATTTGCGTCTGTTTTCAAATGATTGAATTCCTAAAAGTTGACATCTAATATTATACGATGGAGTATCGATGTTCCAGCCAAATTTCTGAATAGTAAACCGTGTAAATTTTTTTTGGACAATTTCAATTCTCTTAGAATGGCTGTTATAACAAGGGTTCCAAATTACACAGCAGTATTCCAAGATTGGTCTTACGTAAGACGTATAAAGCGATTTAAGCGCAAAAGGGTCTGTGAATTCCTTACTATTACATTTAATAAAACCTAGCATGGAATTTGCTTTGGATACACTAAATTCAATGTGTTTCGAAAAGTTCAGCTTGGGGTCAAAAATTACACCAAGATCTTTCTTCTCACTAACACTTTCAAGAACTTGGTTATCAATTATATAATCAAAAGTAATTTCAGAAAAGTTGCGACAAAATGAAAAACATTGACATTTAGAAACATTTAAATATAATTGGTTTTTCGTGCACCACTGGGACAATTTGCAATATCCAAAATTTCAAGAACCTCAGGCTCTAAGTTACTTCGTTTTCTTCTAGGAATACACCTTGGGCTTGCTAGATATGGATCTGATGTAATAAGCAGCCTATGAAATCAAATTTTATGTTAAATACGCATAAAAAGCACTTTTGCTCTTCAAATAAAAAATTCGTCGGTATTTCGGGTTGTGCAGTCGATGCTCTACTATTTTGATGCCAACGAAAGGATCTACAGGCTTTGGCTTATGGACTTTCCTCGTTTGTTGACTGATGCTAGTTGCGGGTTCAGTTGTGCGCACTAAAATGGGGAAATTGACGTGGGCTAGTGTGGTGGTTTGGAGTTTTGTAGTCGAGGTCGGCGGGGGCTTAGTGGAAATACCTTTTGCATTGATCGAGTGTGTAGTGACGTGCACTGGTATAGTACTCAACTTTTTCTGGTGGATGTTGGTGACAAAAGAAGTTGGGGGCGTTACAGGCCCTCTCAATTCGGCTGCATTCGCTTTGATTCCTCTACCAGGAGTTGGCGGTAGGTATCGCTTTCTTGGTTGTGCGGCTCCTGACTTTGCTGATGTTTTTTTGTTCGCGATCCTCTTTTTATCTTTTCGTTTGGCCTTTACTAAAGGCGAACGCGTCACAGCGGTTGCTAATTTCGCCTTTTCTTGTTTTTGGCGTGCTGCTTGGCTAATACTCGGCAAATCTGGCAGAAATACCACGAATCTTATCTCTGACTTCATTTTTGCTGGTCTGGTCGGTTGGTGCCTCCACGGATGGGCACTTTCTTCATCGCTGATCGTGATAAAATCTTTGTCGTTACCCTGTGACGGTGACATCGTTGTTGTTTGCTCGACTGTTACCGGATGACTGATTGCGATATTCTCAGTAAAATGTCTTCCGGCTACAGGGGGTGTTCTCACCTTCTTAATTACATGCTCACCTATGCCTGGCTTCCATGCTCTTCTACGTAAGTTGTAGTGTCCTTCGGCTATTTTGGTGTGCATGAGCACACTCGGCTTTCGCTGAGATACCTTAAATTCCCTGCATATCTGGCACCTGCTCACATACTTTGATATATCTGGATACATTCCTGGCCAATAATACAACTTCATAACTCTGGACGATTTCATCCTCCAATTTGTGAATAAAACGGGTGGGTAAAAAATGTTGAAGAAAAATTCTATGAAAATCCTACCATGTCTTTAACCTATCGCGGTTTATGCGGAACCCCCCAAGAGCTGTTCCTCTAAAAATCTCTGGGAGTGCTCTCAACACATCGGTGGGTCGGATATCGTAGCAACATGTTAACTCCTCAAGTCGTTCTATAAATTCCAATGCATTGCCTGATGAGTCAAACTTCAATCCCCATTTTCTAACCGTATTCATAACCTCTGCTTCATGGCTTCCAGCTGACCAGTTTGTAAGCTGCGCTTCATGATGTGTTTGGAAGTTATTGGCTCCTGGCTCGGAAGTAAATACTGGGTGTGACTCGGGCGGTTTAGATATAAATTTACCTGCGCATTGCATGTTGGGAACAGAACGTGTAATCGGTGGTACTTGGAAAAATATTTCCGTATATTTTTCACCACTTCTAGTATTTCCTGGTGCGGTAATCACTTCTTCCTCTTTATATTCCCTTTCAATTGTTGCCTTCTCGATTTCTGCGCATAAATTCTGTGTGGATTTTCTCTGTCTTTGTGACTTTACGTAAGCGCTGAGTCACGCTGTTAAAACGGCTATAGAGCCTTCGGTATCGAGTCCTAATTGACTCATTCGATCCACTAGCTCCTGCTTTTTCAGAAGGTAGATTGCTCCTAAGCTGGCGAAGACATCGAACTCCTCTTCGCTTTCGGACATGATGAGCTGGATCTTTGTTGCGGACTGTTTTGTTATATGAATGTTTTTCGATTTTATATTTTACGGGGATGGACCTTATAAGTCCCTGCTCGGGCGCCAATTTGTGATGTGCTTTTTGCTTTCCAGCCGAGGTTTTGCTCGCCGGATTTCCAGGGTCGTTCTGAAGAAAAACACGAAACTTCAGTAGGAAGGTCTTTAAAACCTTATACAAAATCTTTATTAAAAACAAATCTTAACTTCATATAACAACTTAAATATTTCTTGATTTCAATTAATTACACCCTGCCTGGTGTATCTGGTAAACATCGGTTATTCTCCTGGTATCGGGTCCTGCTGGCTTCCTTTAAAAAGCTTTATTCTGGCATCTGGTTTCTCCTTTAACTGGCATTCGGTATCGGGCTACTCTTTTATAAATACGGACTACGGACTACGCCTTTGGCGCTTACAAGATCAACAGCTTTTAGGCCTCTGGTAGGCACAAGATCAACAGGTTTAATGCCTCTGGTAGGCACAAGATCAACAGCTTTTAGGCCTCTGGTAGGC
Source organism: Chrysotoxum bicinctum (assembly GCA_911387755.1). Taxonomy (NCBI): domain Eukaryota; kingdom Metazoa; phylum Arthropoda; class Insecta; order Diptera; family Syrphidae; genus Chrysotoxum; species Chrysotoxum bicinctum. The sequence continues at coordinate 137,810,204 of OU426987.1, read as the reverse complement.
ACTAGATCAACAGGTTTAAGGCCTCTGGTAGGCACAAGATCAATAGGTTTAAGGCCTCTGGTAGGCACAAGATCAACAGCTTTTAGGTCTCTGGTAGGCACTAGATCAACAGGTTTAAGGCCTCTGGTAGGCACAAGATCAACAGGTTTAAGGCCTCTGGTAGGCACAAGATCAACAGGTTTAAGGCCTCTGGTAGGCACAAGATCAACAGGTTTAAGGCCTCTGGTAGGCACAAGATCAACAGCTTTTAGGCCTCTGGTAGGCACAAGATCAACAGGTTTAAGGCCTCTGGTAGGCACAAGATCAACAGGTTTAAGGCCTCTGGTAGGCACAAGATCAACAGGTTTAAGGCCTCTGGTAGGCACAAGATTAACAGCTTTTAGGCCTCTGGTAGGCACAATATCAACAGGTTTAAGGCCTCTGGTAGGCACAAGATCAACAGGTTTAAGGCCTCTGGTAGGCACAAGATCAACAGGTTTAAGGCCTCTGGTAGGCACAAGATCAACAGGTTTTAGGCCTCGGGTAGGCACAGCCAATGTATAAACACCGACAGATCAACAAGTACCAAAGCCCCTGGTGGCAATTAGGACGTTTTATTCTTCGAACCAAACTGATGGAACGAAATAGCCGGACAATTTCAGATGACTTGTAACCTAGAATCTAGCTCGTCAGCTTCGACCGTAGCAAACAAGTGACTTTCCTTCCCAAAAGGAGGTCCTCTTGTTATATTTTTCGTATAAACTGTGTGTGAACTATATACTGGTCGAACGCAAATCACCCAATGTGTTCAACCAACTGTGACGTCATGATCTTATAGTGACTGCATATTGTATAAAGACAAGGTATAAAATCCCTTTATCTTAGCGAGGTAACTGGTGTCGTTGGTAGCTGCGGCGTTGCATGGTGTCGTCGGTCGGTGCTGTGGCGGTGGCTGCTTAGGCATGGTGAATCAAATCACCCAGTGTGTTCGGTATTGGTAGAAGCATGGAACGCTTCGTTACAATGTATTTAAGTGTTTCTCTGTCAGCAGTCAGCCACACGATTGAATTTTTTTTTGCCATGAAATGAAAACGTTTTTTCTCCTGTTAATAAGGCTGAAAACACACCGGATATAGCAAAACATGTTTTTTTGTTTCGTGAAACAAGAGAACACTGTTTCTTATGAGACTAAACACACCAAAGAAAACAAAACACATGTTTTTGTTTTGAAGTGTTACGATGGTGGTTGTCGAAAATACATGCTGTTGTATACGAGCAACACACATCGAATGCAACAAAACTGTTTCGAACAGGGGTCGTTGACGATAATTGCATAGTTTCTTATGGCGAGCAGTATAACTGATTCAAGGCCGCCAGACCAGAAGCCAGAAGAGTTGATGCCCGTGAACTGTTCAATTACCCGAATTAAGTGAAACATTAATAGCAGAATATTGTACGTTATAGATTTAAGAGTTATTTCCAAAAAAGATTTTGTAATAAGGTTTGAAGACCTTTAAATCTGGAGTTTCGTGTTTTCTTCAGGACGACCCTGGCGAGACTGGCGAGCAGAACCTCAGCTGGAAAGCAAAAAGCACATCACACCATCCCGTGCACCAATTACCATGTCCACTCCGTCAGTCAACCCGCCAACATCACCGTCGCGTCCAACAAACATGTACTCGTTACCAAGCACCCCAAACTTCTAGCAAGACATCTCTCATCTCTCAATGTCTTTCTTTTATGCAGGTCTAAGAAGAACTGAAGATTTTTTTCTAAATCTCTCCTGCCTTTTATTGTGCAACTTATTTGGTCCTGCTTCCTCCGTGATCTCTCATGTAAGTGTGAGCCCCACACGCTCGTTCTCATTCTCATTGCTCAGTTCACCAAATGGTGATTAATACAGCGCTGTCGCTTTGTATTGAGAAAGGTAGGAATCGGCGGGCAAACGTTACATGGGAAACTGTGATTCGGGATATCGTTTTACGGGAAAATGATTTTCGGGCAAGCGTTACGCGGGAAAACGTGACGCGGGAAATCATTTTGCGGGAAAACGTAGAGCCAACCCGTTAAGAAAAGGACAAATAGATAAAGTTAGTCGTTCCATTTCACCGTATACTAATAACATTTCCAGATATTCTTGATTAGTGTAATCCATTGTTCACAAATAATTAAAAAAAAAAAACACTACAACTTGAATTACAAATCCAAAATGGAGTAACAAGTGAAAGAACCTTCAAATCATAATGCAAATCTTTACTGTTTACATTAGTTGACGGTCTTACTAATTAATTTTATTTATTTGTCCTTTTCTTAACCACAATAGCTCAGAAAAAAGTTTTAATTCACTTGAATTAAGTTTGTATTTAAAAATTAGTTCTTTTTATTTAAATTCACTCAGTTTGTTTATTTTTTGTTAATTACATTCAGTATTCTTTTTAAGGAAAAAAATATTTTTTTTTAAGAAAATAAACGGGGCTTTAATAATAAGCGAAAAAAATTAATACTCATTAACGTGTTTTTTTGAATAAAATGATATCAAAGTGAAAAAACAACTTTAAAAACGAAAAAAATTGGGTTTGATTCAAAATTGCGGAGAAACGGTCATCCGCAGAGAAAAAAATTTTGAGAAAAACTAAAACTCTAATAAATTCTTAATTGGTTATAAAAAAAATCTTACGAATCGGACGTAGTTTGGCAAAGATAAATCCAGTTAAGGGAAAAGAGAGCAAAAATAATAAAAATCGTTATAACTCGAAAACGGGAGGAAAACGAGAAAATCACCTCTTAAGTTTTTCGACTTAAAATGACCTCAGGAATCCATGGTTTTCATTTGGGGCGGTGACTGTGGGACACCCTGTACATATGTTTTTTTGTTTCCTCCGGATAAAAAAAGACTAAAATGCTAACAGCCATATTAATAAAAAACGCTTATTCCACCTATATTCCAAGGTTTAACTTAACCGTGGAATAGGAGTTAAGTCCTGGCTTAAATATTTACATTAATAAAAACGAAATGTTCGCGGAATAGTTAAGTGAAGTTTATCAAAAATCCTTTGAGGAAGCCTTCATGTTAAGAATACCATTTCCCAAAAAATTGAACACGACCGACTCAGTTGGTATTGCCATGTTCAAAGGAGAGATCCTGAGAACCCCGTCAAAAAGGCAATATCATACAACGTTCCAATTCGGAATAAAAAGAAAGGTAGGCCTAAACACTCCTGGTACAAACAAATGCAAAAACACCAGCATTCAGTTGGCCTCAGAAATGGAACAATACAAAACCGGGAGGCTTGCCGCCGATTTCTGAGGTCAACCCGGCGAACCCCACAGGCGGATCACTAGTGTGAAGCAGATACGTGGGAGAGTTATGATCCCCTCGACATCGAGATCATAACAGCGCCGAAACAAAGGAAGAAGAAGATCAAAAATCCTTTGAGAAAGTCTACTGCAACGAGTAAGCTACATATCTCATATTTATATTCTGTGGCTGCCTAAATTGATTGTCAATTGCTTGTTTCTAATTGTGTATGTTTATTGCTGTTTCTTTTGTAAATTATATTGAAAAATCAATTATGAACATGGAACATGAAAAACCTATATTTCTTTCGGAATTCCTCTTCGCTTAGCTCTTTTATTAGATCATATCCGGGTTTATAGATTTTTGGTCTTCTTATAGAAAAATTAGGATTATCCAGCAAATCCACACGGTTCAAGGAATCGTAAAACTTTGTGCCATTTTTATTATTACTATTTCTTTTCAAAATTAATTTAGAAACTTCTCACTTTTGTTTAATTTTCTGATAAAAAAAAACGAATTTGAAATTTCTACTTCTTATTCCTTCGCTAAACCATCGCAGCCGTATTAATAAAAAACGCTTATTCCACCTATATTCCATGGTTTTGCTAAACCATGGAATAGAAGTTAAGCCATGGCTTAAATATTTACATTAATAAAAACAAAATGTTCCCGGAATAGTAAAATGACATTTATCAAAAATCCTTTTAAGAAAATCTTCTACAAAAGTAAGCAATCCCTTTTTTATATTCTGTGGCTACCTAAATTGATTGTCAATTGCTTGTGTCTGACTGTGGACATTTCTATTTCTTATTGCTTCGCTAAACCACCTACTTCGGTGGTTTAACTTAATCATAATTAATAAACGTCACTTAACAGAAAATTTGTTTTATTAATGAAATTTCGCATTTAGTCCAGGACTTAACGATAAACCTCCACTAAACCATCTTTATTAATATGGGTGTCGGTGGCTTAACTTAATCATAGTTAGTAAACGTCACTTAACAGAAAATTTGTTTTATTAATGAAATTTCGCATTTAGTCCAGGACTTAACGATAAACCTCTACTAAACCATCTTTATTAATATATGTGCAAATGTTTATAATACTCGTATACTTTATTATTATGTTATACTACAACAGCCGTATTAATAAAAAACGCTTATTCCACCTATATTCCATGGTTTTGCTAAACCATGGAATAGGAGTTAAGCCATGGCTTAAACATTTTCATTAATAAAAACAAAATGTTCCCGGAATAGTATAATGACGTTTATCAAAAATCCTTTTAAGAAAATCTTCTACAAAAGTAAGCAATCTCTTTTTTATATTCTGTGGCTACCTAAATTGATTGTCAATTGCTTGTGTCTGACTGTGGACATTTCTATTTCTTATTCCTTCGCTAAACCACCTACTTCGGTGGTTTAACTTTATCATAATTTGTAAACGTCACTTAACAGAAAATTTGTTTTATTAATGAAATTTCGCACTTAGTCCAGGACTTAACGATAAACCTCCACTAAACCATCTTTATTAATATAGGTGCAACAGTTTTATTTATTTTAATTGATGTTATCTTTTCCATAGCTTAAAAATTCATATTGCTCGCAGTTGATCATGTTAGATAACAGTTAATAAAAGCGAATTCAAACAAGAGAATATATATAACTTTTACACCCATATTAACAAAGATGTTTTAGTGGAGGTTTATCGTTAAGTCCTAGACTAAGTGCGAAATTTCATTAATATAACAAATTTTCTGTTAAGTGACGTTTACTAACTATGATTAAAGTTAAACTACCGAAGTAGGTGGTTTAGCGAAGGAATAAGAAATAGAAATTTCAAATTCGTTTTTTTTTATTAGAAAATTAAACAAAAGTTAGAAGTTTCTAAATTAATTTTGAAAAGAAATAGTAAAAATAAAAATGGCACAAAGTTGTAACGATTCCTTGAACCGTTTGGATTTGCTGGATAATCCTAATTTTTCTATAAGAAGACCAAAAATCTATAAACCCCGATATGATCCAATAAAAGAGCTAAGCGAAGAGGAATTCCGAATAAAATATAGGTTTTCCATGTTCCATGTTCATAATTGATTTTTCAATATAATTTACAAAAGAAACAGCAATAAACATACACAAGTAGACACAAGAAATTGACAATCAATTTAGGCAGCCACAGAATATAATTATGAGATAGCTTACTTGTTGTAGTACACTTTCTCAAAGGATTTTTGATAAACTTCACTTAACTATTGGCACCTGGTAAGTTGCTTTGCACGCCACATGTAAGTCAGTGTTTGTACTGACAAATGGAGATAGAATTTTTTACGATTTGTCGTTCAATGTATTTCGCATAAGAAAAAAGCAAAAAGGGGCTCGAAAAACATAAATTTTACTAATTAATTTTATATTAACGGGTATCAATATTATGATTTTAGCAGAATAACAATATGTATTTATTTCTAAATCAGGTGGAAAATATATCAAAAACATAGTTAATCTTGTGCAATTCGTACTCAAAAAATGTAAAGAAATCGCAAGAAAACAACAACAAATACTTTAAAAAAATGGATACGCATGAATTTTTTGAATTAAGTCACGAGAACAACAAAGTTTTTTTCATTTTTCTGCTTTTTAATTTGTCTTGATTATCATAGAAATTTGTTAACAAGAAAAAATAAAATTTTTCACAAAACACGAAAACACTAACTAAGTAAACTTTATTGTGTTTTTTTTTTATTACAATGGTTTTCTTAAGCCTAGTATACAGTTCTTTTTGAAGAAAAAAAAAAATGAGTGGTGAAAAAAAAAATTTGTTCTCATGAAAAAATTTCTATAAGTTTTTTCCGTCAAAACAATGGGATGCACATTGTTTTGCGTGAAAAAAAATCGTGGTGAGTATAAATTTTTTTTCGATTTTTGTTTACAGTTTGGTGAAATGAAAATAGTTTTTTTTTCGGGAAAAAACTCTCCCATAAGAAATGCATTTGTTTTTTTTTTTTTTTTTAGAAGAACTGTATACTAGGCTTTATAGTACATAGTAATTTAATTACACTTGAAAAAAAAATAGATGACTTAGAATTGGTCAGATCACAGGGGTCTTATGTTTGTTTTATTTTTAATTAAATAGATAATTATTGATTTAAGGACAAATATTCTACCTTGAGACTAAAATATGGCTAGTCGAAGAAGGCCATGCAAATTGCTTCTTAAAAAATTGTTTCATCTGTCATTCACATACGATATGCTTACGATTTTTGAAGATAAGTTACAAAAGATTAATTAAGTTTCTTTCTATATTTTCAACCTGATTTAGAAATCAACACATATAACTATTCTTTTAAAATCATAAAATGCATAACGGTTCATATAAATTTGATTAGTTAAATCAATGTTTTTCCGACGAATTTTTGCTTTTTTCTTATGGGAAATACATTGAACGTCAAATTTAAAAAAAAACATATCTCCAATTGAAGGTTTACGCGCTGACTACCAGGTGCCGTGACTCCATTTGTCAATTCCGCGAACATTTCGTTTTTATTAATGTAATTATTTAATGATTCCAAATAGCTTTTTTGGCCGTTAGTCCAAAAAAATTGGCGTTTCGTCCGGGTGATCTCACAGGGACTCATCAGTTGACTGTGAGGACCTTGTCAATACGCAATTTTTGTTAAATTCAGTTCATCTTACATCGATTTTTTGACAAAAATCCAAAGTGAACTATATCCAACCAAGTCAAAAAATCGATGAAAGATGAACTGAATTTAACAAAAATTGCGTATTGACAAGGTCCTCACAGTCAACTGATGAGTGCATGTGAGATCACCCGGACGAAACGTCAATTTTTGTGGACTAAAGGCCAAAAAAGCTATTTTGAATCGATATTAGGTACCTACCATAGAACCATGTTTTCAAATTTTGACATTTGACAATTTTCTCATTATCGAAATTTTTTATAGAGATGCTTTCAAAAGTTTAAAAACATTGCGTCTCAAAGCTTTGAAAAAAATATTTTTTTAATTTTTGGAAAAAAATATTTTTCTTTCTTGGAAAATTCGATATCTCAAAAACGGCTCAGTATTTTATCGCGAAACCTAATTTTCATTCGTACAATAATAAAAACTTAAGGTTGGCGTACCAATTTTTTTTTATTTTATTTTCACTTAAAAAATTATGTAATTGCAAGTTTTGCATGTGCAAAAAATTTAACTCGAGATTTTGATCAAAGTTTACTTTACGATGATAGAGAACATGAAAAAATATTTTTTTATCTAAAAAAATTGTTTTTTAAAAATCAATGTCTTGAAAAAGTTTGAGCGACTAATTTTTGAAAATATTTCCTAGAATCTTTATTTTTAAATACTTAAAATTAATATCCCAAATTTTTTTCTAGAACAATTTTAAAGAAATTTCTTATATTCAAAATAAGTTCAATAATAAAAGGTTTTTTAAACTTTGTTTGCATAAATTCGTACTTTTTATATTTATATTAACATTTTTATTTTAATGAATTAATAATTTCCAAATTTGATAAAAATTCGTAGACAAACATTAAAAGAAATATTTGTTTGTTCAAAATTCGCAGGGCAAATATCTTATATTGTTACAAAATATATGGATAAGAACTATTTTTTGTAAAAAAATGTTTATTTTTATTTTAAAAATTTTTCATGTGGGGTGCATCAATAATTTTTTTAAAATTGACACCAAATTTCTTTTTTTTTTTTTATTTTTCTAAAATTGCTTATAAGCATTTACAATGCATACAAAATATTTTTTCCAAGAAAGGTATCTGATTTTTTTAAAATATTATGTCAATAATAATTTTATTCTATTTATTCTATTTTTTTTTAATTAATTTAAGTTTTCTTAAATTATTTTTTTCTCGAAAAACTTATTTGATTTTTTTCACAATTGCTTTATGTGAATATTTATACATTTCTGAAATTGTTTATATACACATAAAAAGTATTAAAAATTTTCTAAATTTTTTGCAAACAAAGTTTATAGGTATGAATAAATTTTAAAAACTGTTCTACACCTATATTTATGAAATTTCTTTTTTTTATTTTTAATTATATAAATACCTATCAACGAATACAAATATTTTTTTTTTGTAATCAAAATTATTTTCTAACTTAACATATTTTATATATGTAGGTATGTACCTACATACCTATATTTCTTTAATAAAAATATAGGTATACGTACCTATTAGATTTTCTTAAAGAAATAGTTTTGTACCTATATATGTACATAATTATATTAATTGCAAACAAAAACAATTTCCACTACCTAACCACCCATTGCATCTCATGTAGGCAGTTAACCTAGTTGATTGTAATTATTATTTTTGTTCTTCAAAATTACACCAATTCTTATACTTTTGAATAACAAAAATAATAATAATTGCAATCAACATAGATAAGTTACCTAATATATTAAGATAAAGTACCTATGTGTATGTAGGTATACTAAAATTAAAAAAAGCCTAATCCTATCAAGAATCAAATTTCAAAATTATTCCTACTTAAATCTATTCAAACAGGTATGGATGTGTGTCCATACAAATAAAAAGCAACGTTGTATTTTGGTTAAATATACCGAAATTGAACAACGTTGCTTTGTTGCGTATGAAATAGACAAAACAAAACAAATATTCTTGACAAAAAAATATAAGAACAAAACACACAGAAGATCCCTAAAAAGAAAAATGCTACAAAACAAATTTCATTTTCTCATTGCCACGTGGCTAAAAAATTCTCGTTCTTTCCTCAATTACCACCCCACTCTAAATCAAAAGTCTCCACGAAATTTTTTCCTCCGACAGCGCCATCGGTAGAGTGTACTCCATAACATTTTTTTCTGTTCCATGAGAGCTTTGTATATACACTCTATAGTATTCTCATGAAACCTGTGGAAGTAACTTATTAGTATTAACTTCCAACAAATAAAATATTCAATTCACAAAAACTTTCAATCTTTATTTTATTATAAAAACTATAACTACGAGAAAATGGCGAAAGATGCGTCTCGATGAGAAGATAAAGAACATCTGTCGGATACTTTAAAATCGTTGAGATTCGATTTTGAAATTCGTTGCGATGAATATGCCATCTGGGTGTGGTAGCTGTTGGTCGCCACATGAGCCCCTCAGGAGTGGGACGAGTGTGGAACGAGATTCACGAATTTAACCCTGTTTCGTTTTTTCTTGGGTTGTTCGAATGGTGTGAACGGCTGAGTATCATTTTTTTCCATGACGTTTGTTGATGTAAGCGAATATGCAATACTCACAGCTGGTGTTCATATTGGTGTGACAGTAACGGCAGGATTGTCTTCAACGAAGGCTGGTTTTAATCTTACTGTTGACACGGTGGTTGAATTTCCATCAATGTTAATTTTAAAAACAAAATGCGATAAGCGCTCGACGATTTCGTAGGATCCACGGTATGGCTGTTCCAGTGGTTTCTTGACGCTGTCTACTCGAACGAAAACGTGTGTGCATGAGTACAGAGTTCCATGGGAGAATGCTCTGTTCTTGTTGTGATGCGCTGACGGAGCTGAACGGACTTTCCTCATGAAAACTCGGAACTGCTCAATGAAGACTTGAGGATCTTGATTCGTTTCCTCGTCAATGAAGTACTCACCGGGTAGTCGCAAAGTTGTTCCATACAACATCTCAGCTGCGCTAGCTTTAATGTCTTCTTTGAGGCTGCTTCGTAGGCCGAGAAGTACGACGGGTAGAATTTTTGTCCAGTTGTTTGTGCTGTGGCACATTATTGCTGCTTTCAACGAGCGGTGCCATCGTTCAACCATGCCATTGGAGGCAGGGTGGTACCATACGTAGTCGTTCTGACTCGAGTGCATCCGATGAGTTATGTTAGGGCCTCAAATAAACGTGATTCGAACTGTGATCCTCTATCACTAGTTATTGTTAAAGGTGCACCAAATCGACTTATCCATCCAGAGAAGAATGCGTTGACAACGGTGTCCACTGTAACATCTCTTATCGGAACTGCTTCTGGCCAGCGAGTGAAGCGATCGATGAAGGTTAAGCAATAGCGATAGCCCTCGGACGGCGGCATCATGATGATGTCAATGTGGATGTGTTTGAAGCGTTCACTGGGTATCTCAATATGCTGTGGTATATTTTTTACATGTCGGTGTACTTTACTCCGCTGACAAGGTAGACAAGTTCGTGCCCAGTTAGAGATGTCACGATTCATGGAAGGCCAGACGTAGCGTTGGGTTATGGCTTTCCTTGTTGCACGACTGCTTGGGTGTGATGCGTTGTGTATAATTTCGAATACTTTTCGTCTAAGTGCTAGCGGAATAAATGGACGGACGGTTTTGTTGGCAATGTCACAATAGATAGGACTTTCTGCGTCGATTTTGAGCTGAAATAGTTTGATTGCGGTATTTGACTCAGGTCGCAATAGTTGTTGAATTTCCTCATCATCTGTTTGGTGTTCGGCAATGTCCTTGGTGGATATGAGAGTAGGCATGTTGATTGTTTCAATTCTTGACATTGCGTCAGCCACTACGTTTGACTCTCCGGGTGTATGGACTATATTAGTTGTGAACTCGCTGATGTAATGCAATTGTCGCTGTTGTCTTGGTGAGGCTTTATCTGATCGTTGTGAGAAAGCAAAAGACAGAAGACGGTGGTCAGTTATGAGAATGACGTTTCTTCTTTCGAGCATGTGCCTGAAGAATTGTATGCCTTTGTAGATGGCAAGTATTTCTCGGTCGTAATAATTCGATTCAGATTTGCTTAGTTTTCTTGTAAAGAATCCCAGAGGTTGAGGAATACCGTCGACAGTCTGGTCTAATGCTGCGCCGATTGACTTATCCGATGCATCGCAGCGTAATGTTAAAGCTTTATTTGGTATTGGAAATACCAATTGAACGGCGTCAACCAACAACTGCTTGCATTTTTCAAAGGCCTCTTCTGTGTGTTTGTTCCAAATAATTTCGGTTTTGTCGTTTTTCTTCACGGTGGGTGCCAATTCGATGAGTGGAACGTGGACTTCGGCTGCGTTTGGCATGTTCAGTCGGTAGAAATTCCACGATCCCAAAAACCTGCGCAGTTCAGCAACTGTTTTTGGTTTGGGATAGCTGCATATTGCCTCGACCTTCTCTTCAGGTGGTTTGATGCCTGATTCGTTTATTCTATAGCCAAGATAGTCGACACTTGGTTGGCCGAATACGCACTTCGATACGTTGATGGATAATCCGTGTTGTTGAAGCTTCTCGAGGATGATTCGTAAATGCTGTTCGTGTTCTTCTAGATTCTTCGATGCTACCAGAATGTCATCTATATAGACGTTGCAAAAATCGAGCTCTCGCAGGATGGAATCCATTAGTCGTTGGAATGACTGTGCAGCGTTGCACAAACCGAATGTCATCACGTTGAACTGAAAGAGTCCGAACGGTGTGATGACAGCTGTTTTTGGTCAGTCTTCTGGAATCACAGGTATCTGGTAGTATGCCCTAGTCAGATCAAGGGTTGAGAAAACTTTGCATCCGTGGAGATTGAACATGAAATCACGTACGTTCGGAATGGGGTAGCGATCTGGAATGGTGATTTTGTTTAGGCGACGGTAGTCACCGCAGGCACGCCATTCGCCGTTCTTCATTTGTACCAGATGTAGAGGACTTTCCCACTCAGTCTTAGACGGCTCACAAATTCCTTGCTTCATCATGTTGTTGAATTCAGTTTTTGCGGCTTGTAATTTCTCACCTGCTAGACGACGGGCTCTTTCAGCAACCAGTTGACCTCTTGTTGTAATGTAGTGGTGAACATTGTGTGCAGCTGTTTTGCACGCGACAGGTTTCAATTCAATTTTGTTTTATTGAACATACTATTTACAATTTGGCTTACAACTAATAAGATACTACATATATGTATGAAAGTTTACATTTGTTGGCTCATAGGGGGCCTAACTATATACAGTGACTTAAGTTTAATTATTTTTATATAAAATTTACATGACGAAAAAAAAATTAAATTTAAAATGTCGGTTGTATTGTCCTCAGGATGTTCATTCCTGGTTGTCAGTGGTGATTTTTGTGGGTTGTGGGCAGGGATGGCGTTTTAGCCGCGGTGGTAGGCTGACCCAATGTCAGCGTAGAACGAGACTACTTCCTCGTTGTCCATGATTACGTTGTCATCCAGAGTTTCCATCACACTGAGGTACCTCGGCTCGGGATGTCTTTGTTCTGTGGTCATCCTTCTCATAAGCTGATTCGGGTGGTCGATGATGTTCCCCATTAGTTTCTTCGTTGAAAGAACTAGATATTTGTCCAGCGGGATTAAATTGGCTTCTGTGTAGAGATGCTCGTTCCTGTAGTGTTTCTGCCGTTGACGGTCGAAGTAGAGTCCAGTGCAGATCCTCAGTATCTTCCTTTCGAATAGTTGAAGTTCCTTCATAGCTGTCTTCGAGATTGAAAACCAGACTGGGAAGGAATAGCTGATCACTGATCGCAGGAGCTGCTTGTAGATTAATACCTTTGTCGGTTGGCTAAGACCTGATCTTTGCACGCGACAGGCTTGGTGACATTTTCGAATTCCTTGAGTATCTTGAAGTACGGATGGTTGAAATTGACTGTGAGAATGGTTGGTTCTGAAGAATGGATGAGCTTTGATGGAGAAAAAAGGTTCGTCTCTGCATCAATCAGTCTTCGTCGACGAAGATCGACGAGCAGGCCGTGGTGTTTGATGAAATCTGCACCGAGAATAGGTTGTGTGACTTCGGCTATGGTGAAAGTCCAAAGATATGACCGTCGAAGGCTAAGGTTTAGTGATATGGTCGTTGTACCGAAGGTGTTAATGGTTGATCCGTTCGCTGCGAATAGTTTCGAGTTTGTTAGATATTTCTTTTTAATATTCTCACCTTTTTTGTGTTGTCGAGGGATGACAGAGATGTCGGCTCCGGTGTCCACCAAAAACTTTAAACCACTCGTTCGGTCGATTATTTGCAGGCGTGTCGTTAAAACCCCTTCAGAGGTGCCTGCGTGGTTGTCTGAAGGGTTTAGTGGTTTAAAGTAGTTTTGTGGGTTTGGAAGTCACATGGCTCTCTGCAGTTTCGTGCCTTATAACCGAATTTGTTATGAAAATAACAATAAGTTTGTTTTTTGTTATTACGCGAGAGACTAGTGGATCTAGGACGGCTGTTCCTGTCTAGTTTTAAACGCAGATCTTTAATCTCCTGTGAAAGCGCGTTCATCTGGTCTTCTACTCCTGATGGATCTGGCTTTGAAGAAGACAATTTTGTTGACTCTACTGCCATAATGGAGGGACGTGAAAGATCGATGATTTTGTCGGCTTGAATGGCCAGTTTGGTTAAATCCGTGACCTCACTTATTGCCAAGATGCCTCTTATTTGTTCGGGGAGCTGTTCGAAGAAGAGTGAACGAAGAACGTTTTCTGGGACTTGGTTCTCGGCCAGGTTTCTCAAACGCTGCAGAAGGTTCGATGGTTTCTCTCCCGAAATTTCGGTGCCACGAAGGAGTTTTCAGAGTTTGGACTCACTGGTTTCATCAAATGAAGAAATTAAGCGCTCTTTGATAGTATCGTAACTATTTATAGCTGGCGGTGCAGCGAGAATGTCTGAGACAAACGGCAGAGTGGATGCGTCTAAATTCACTAGTACGTAGCGATACTTCGTGGTGTCTGCGGTGATGCGTGAAATAGCGAATGCGGCTTCCACTTGCATAAACCAGAGTGAAGGGTTTTCTCGCCAGAAGGGTGGAATTTTGACCACTCTAACTGCGTTAACCTCAGGGATTTCTTCAATTTGATCGTTGTTGGCCTTCATTTTGTACGAACTTTACGACGCCGAGAGTTCTACAGCGAAAAATGCGGAAAGATTGAGAAAATTTTGTGATCACGTCGGGGTCACCAGTTTGTGGAAGTAACTTATTGGTATTAACTTCCAACAAATAAAATATTCAATTCACAAAAACTTTCAATCTTTATTTTATTATAAAAACTATAACTACGAGAAAATGGCGAAAGATGCGTCTCGATGAGAAGGTAAAGAACATCTGTCGGATACTTTAAAATCGTTGAGATTCGATTTTGAAATTCGTTGCGATGAATATGCCATCTGGGTGTGGTAGCTGTTGGTCGCCACAAACCTTAATTTAAGAGGACATCTATCGTCGGCCTGACTACTATTTCAGACTATTTCAGAGTGCAAAACTATTCAAAATTTTAAATAAATGGCGGTTATAAAATAAAGGGGATCAAAAAAGGACTTTTTCTTGTGTGGATGATTTTTGTTTATCTTTCTATACCTTTGTGTATAGATATTCAATACGTGGTGTCTGGTAAGAAGTGAGACGTGAGGGATGAGAGATTGCTTTAGTTTTGTTTTTGTAAATTTGGTTATGAAGATTTTTTGTTGAAGTTCTTGACCTACCTTTTATTCTGTGTATGTTTTTGTTGTTTTGTCCTGGTAGCTGGTGTTTGATGATTTTTTTTCAGTAATGAAGAAAATCTTATTTTAGCTTTCAGTATTTTATTGGGTAGGTATACTATTGTTTTTTTATTTTTTTTTTGCTTTGTACGCGTGCGTATGTAGGTATTTACTTGGAGGATGGGGTTATCATTCATCGCGTTCTCGATGGCAAGGATTTGTTTTAGTTGTCTGAGAATTTTTTAAGGTCAGAAAAATATATCAAGCAAGGTTTCAAATAAGAGTTTTGTTTGAAGGATTTCTCTGTTTTTATTTAAGGGTGAAGAATACCTATATGTTTAGGTATTTGTGTAATTTTTGTGATGAAATGGTAGACTTGTTGGCCTCTAAATGTACATTTTTACGTGTGACATAGGTAGGTAGGTACAATATGGCATTTTATGCATTTGTAAACAAAATTGAAGTCGATATTTTAATCAGTCTTAAGACTACGACTTTTACTTGGAACTTATTAGTACTTTGTATAAAGTAAGTTACACATTCGTAAAAAATCGAACTAGAATTTTGATCAAAGTTGATATTACGATGATAGCAAAGACGAAAAAAGTGGGTCTTGTAATTCTGTCTGTCTGTTCGACTACAGCCTAAGCGGCTCGAGCGATTTTCTTGAAGCATCGTAGGTAGGTATACAGGGTGATTGGCATAAGGTGTGACAAAAAGCTAGGGCGTATAGGTTGGACTTAGACAAGAAAAAAATCGTATGGGAGGGGGGGTCTATTTCCCCCCGTTTAGGCGGGAGGGGCAATTTAAAAAAAAAATCACTTAAAACAGAAAAAAAATTATTAAAAAATAACGGTGATACCTACAGAGTAATGCTATAGCATTTTGAAAAGCCAGAAATACATTCTTTAATTTTGTTTTTAAATAAAGTTGTTCGAGTGAATAGTTTTTGAAAAATTAATTTTCAAATTCAAAATTTTGAAAAAAAAAAAATGAAATTTTTTTTTTAAACAATTTTTTTTCAAAATTTTACGTAATTAAGTATTATTTTTTTATTCAATATTCAATGCTCTTTTTAATTTTTGATCAAACACAAAAAACCGGATGTCAAAATGTTTTGTAGTTTTTGAGAAAATCAAAAATAACAAGAACTACTTTTGTTCTAAGAAAAGCCTTTTATTTTAGTTTTTACGTTTTTGGATTCTTATGTAGGTGAATTTACGATTGAAAGGATTAACTTTCTTTTTACTATTCTTTTAATTATCGTCTTATAAGCATACAATAATGTGACAAAGTACTGGATTAACCATATTTCACACATTTTTTCATTGAGAACACCTGCGTGAGAGCATTAGTTTAAAATTGACCTGCCACTTTTTTATTATGGTGGGGTCGGCTTGGCTTAGGTGCATTTACGAAAGAAAGGATTAACTTTAAATAAACAGTAATTATGTATTTTATCTAAATATGCATGTATTTATTATTTAAATTGATTTCAAGATTCAGGAACATTTTTGTTCTTATTTCGCAATTGCATTTTTCTGTCACTAGTTAGGGCGTGTAACGCTGCATTATTTAAAAAACATTCGCAGATCAATATTAATCCAATGCTCTCACGCAGGTGTTCTCAATGAAAAAATGTGTGAAATATGGTTAATCCAGTACTTTGTCACATTATTGTATGCTTATAAGACGATAATTAAAAGAATAGTAAAAAGAAAGTTAATCCTTTCAATCGTAAATTCACCTACATAAGAATCCAAAAACGTAAAAACTAAAATAAAAGGCTTTTCTTAGACAAAAAGTAGTTCTTGTTATTTTTGATTTTCTCAAAAACTACAAAACATTTTGACATCCGGTTTTTTGTGTTTGATCAAAAATTAAAAAGAGCATTGAATATTAAATAAAAAAATAATACTTAATTACGTAAAATTTTGAAAAAAAATTGTTTAAAAAAAAAAATTTCATTTTTTTTTCAAAATTTTGGTTTTGAAAATTAATTTTTCAAAAACTATTTACTCGAACAACTTTATTTAAAAACAAAATTAAGGAATGTATTTCTGGCTTTTCAAAATGCTATAGTATTACTCTGTAGGTATCACCGTTATTTTTTAATAATTTTTTTTCTGTTTTAAGTGATTTTTTTTTTAAATTGCTCCTCCCGCCTAAACGGGGGGAAATAGACCCCCCCCTCCCATACGATTTTTTTATTGTCTAAGTCCAACCTACACGCCCTAGCTTTTTGTCACACCTTATGCCAATCACCCTGTATATACTATTTTTAAAATTGTCTTTTTTTTTAATTTTTAAATAACGATTTGAGAAATTTGGAATTATGTAGATACTTTGATATATTGTTTGTTGTGAATAAATTGTCTATATAATGTGTGTATTATGATTTCAATGTTGTTATGTTGAAATATGTTAGGTACCTACCTATATCACTTTGGTCTAGAACTCTATTTGTTCTGTGTTTGCTCTTTTTATAATCACTTGTTTTGGTTATTTTCAAACGTCCTGAAGAAGTTTGTTTATTATACCAACCAAATACCTATTAAATGATTATTCTTTCTGATGACTTTTACAAGGTAGGCAAGTTATACCTTGTTTTGCACTTTCAACCGTGAATTGAAATTAAGAATGCTAAATTTAAATTGACTTCATTTGGTTTAAGAATTAAAAATAATTTATTTACATATTTTTGACTCGATCTTAGTTGTATCTTTATGTTAATTTTGAACTTTATTGCACTTCCAAGAGTGCAATAAAGTACAAAATTGAACTGAAATAAAGTCCAAAGATAATAACAGAAGAAATGAAAATACTAAATTTTATCTTAAAGGTTGGAATAGAAACTCTTTCATTAAATAATGAAAACTTCAGAACGACCAGCTCGATTGAAGAGTATCATATAGCTACGAGATTTGTGCTCAAAACTTCCAAAAAAAGGAAACTTTTTCAAATTTTTGGACATTCTATTAGATTAAGAGTGTGCAAAATCTCAAAAGATGAAAGGCGCCATTCAGATGTACGAACCAACAAAACAGTATAGATGCTTAAAGGAAGATTTATTGAAGTTTGCTTAGAAAAGCAACTGGAAGGCAAAATTAATTTGCAACAATGTATTAATGTATCTATTAATCAACTCTCTTTAAGAAATTGAAGCCAACTGAATTTATCGAACCCGTAGCAGATAGTGGAAAAGGTTAATAATAATTATGGTATATTTACCATTTAAGAAAATTAACTGAAATTCCTTTTTATTTTTTTACGTTTTTGTTCCTAGTTTATTTTTTATTGTTAGTTTAGTGTTACTCTTTTTCGAAACAATTTGTTATTACAAAATAATAGATTTTGTTTTTTTTTTTTTTGTAAAAACTTTAAAAAAAATTGAGTTTTTGCACTCTTCAAAATTTTGTTTTGGACTTTATTTCATGGCACCTAATAATTACCTGGTTAAGGAGAGATTCTAAGGGCGTGGTCCTTTTCTTTACCCCCAAATTAGGTATAATTCCACCACCAGGCCCGTAGGAGCATGTGGCTCCTTGCAAATCTAGTAGATGAGTTCGACAGGTCAGTGTTTTTTGTATATATATGTCTATTTGTTTAGTTAGTATTGCTGATTAAGTTCAAGGGACTGTTCCTCTTCTCAAGAGGATTTTACCAATTTTAGAAAAGCATTTAGCTCCATCACCTCACGCTCATTTTCACCAGAGGAGTGGCAATCGCA
Source organism: Chrysotoxum bicinctum (assembly GCA_911387755.1). Taxonomy (NCBI): domain Eukaryota; kingdom Metazoa; phylum Arthropoda; class Insecta; order Diptera; family Syrphidae; genus Chrysotoxum; species Chrysotoxum bicinctum. The sequence goes on along the minus strand of OU426987.1, from coordinate 137,791,775 downwards.
ATATAGGCGAAGTGCCCAGCCCATTCTTCGTTTCTTGGTCACTATCGTCTGTGACCATTTTTGTGTTTCCATTTTTTTACTGTGGTTGAAGGCGATTTTCGGAGTTTAGAAATTTTCAAGCCATAAATAATTACTATCAACAATACAAAAAGTAAAAGTTCTAAAGTACTGCAAGAATTATGAAAGAGATAAAAATGAAAATTAAATTAACATTTGTCAAGCTTTATTTGGGTTTACATATAAATAGTCATAAATGGGTTAAAATGCACCAAGTCCATTTTCAATTGCAAGCTAACAGCCCATACATGGTTTATTATGCTCTAAAGACCATTTAAGGTAAGATGTACCTGGAGTCTCTGACTGTTGGACCAATTGTCAGCAAGATTTTATGGTTGACATGTCTGAGTACAGTTGCTGTGAGAGTGTAACCCCATTTCCACCAACACTCAAATCAGGAGCGCCCTCAGGACGAGTGTTACTTTGATCACTTGCAAATATGTCCAAATCATAACTTAATGCAGATACCCCAGTCAAGACTTAATTTTTGTATCTCCAATTATGAGATTTTGAGGGATTGTTTTGTTTTAGGCCACTTCAAACTGGAGTTGTAACTATTTGCTGATAAACTGCCGTTTGAATACATGAAAATTATAATTCCAATTTATTTTAACTAATTCTTAGTGGTAGGTATTTCAGGCCTAGATTTTTCTTTGATCTTTTTTTTCTGTCTTCGGTAGATTTGATTTGGGTTCGTCATCGGAACAATCACTATCTGTCGAACTAACCTGTTTATATTAAAAAATTTATAAAAAAATCGAACTTTTTTCACTGAAATGAACTTGACACTTGATCTTTCAACAACGAGCTTACTGGAGAATGACGAAGCCCTCGCAGAAAAAAAAAACAGCTTATCATAGTAAAATAGACCTGGTATACATATATATTTCTAAATTACAGTTTTTCAAAATAGTGTTGTTATACGAGAAATAAATGATTTTGAATTTGGAAACCCAGATATGGGTTTTTTATTGGGTAAAGGGTTCCAATCCGTTTTGAGATTGAACAATAAAACCAAATAAAAATCAAGTAGGTACCTACCTACATCATTTTCTTCCAAAATTATTTTTGACCGGTTTCAGTAAAATGTTTTGTCATTTTTAAGTTATATTTTGAGTTTTCAGAAATTTTATTAATTATCTTCACAATATACCTATTTTGAAAGTTGATAGCAATGGACATTTGTGGAAGAGCAGATTGGTCTTAAAGGCCAATTTTCTTTATGAATCTTTAGTTCTTCAGTGAGATAAACATTTTGGGATTGTTGGAAGTGTATGTTGTCCTAATACTTTTGTTTTCAAATTCGTTTATAATTTTTGGACTGAATAAATCCTTACAATAACTATTGTTACAAACTTATGGTTTGTTGTTAGAGTCATTTTCCAAAATGGCATACGTATCTCGATTTCTCATTATATCATTCATAATATGGATCTTTCGAAATTGCAACAGTGTGTAGTGACCGCTGTATATAAATTCACAACTACATAGGTACTTACTCGCACAACTGACATAAAATACGTATACATATTTTTTATCCTACTTATCCTATTTCTATAGCTCTGAAGTTCATTTGATTGATGGCGGTTCTAGCTTGTGGTCGTGGTCTTACCTTTTAATTATTATCAACTATCATAAAACCAAATTGTTAAAAGTTAAAAATTAAATTAAATGATGTGATAAATTAGTTTAAGTTATTTATGAATATTAATAAATGAAAATTACAAAACTTAATAACGCATCAAGTGACATTATCTTTATGCGCTGCGATTATACACATTTCGGAATGTCTTTTCAGAAATTTGTTTGCACTACAAGATATTTTATTTACATATTTATCAGCCCAGCAAAATCAACAAGAAATGAAAGGAACAAAAGTATTTATCTTCTACTATCATCATCTACTTTGAACTGATCCTTTTGAAAGTATGAGTATAAGTTTCAAAAAAAAAATAATTTTTTTATCATATTTTCCATTCAATTTGATTAAAAATTATTAAAATTTCAGCTTAAATTTTGTTCATATGTACAGTACAATTTTGTATATTAAAAGATATGCGGATATCTCAAAATATATGTATATAGATATATAGACATAGGTACTTTATAATCCACTCACCCGATAAAAAATACAGATTTAGTAATTTTGTTGTAGTTTTTTTTTAAGTCTACAAACCATATCCTTTATTGAAATTGATTCGCCTCAAAAAAAACTTTTTGTTATTTCGATTTCGTTTTTTCCAATATAAACAATAGCTTTTTTTGGCCAGTTTTAAAAGCAATTTAAAACCAACAAATACATACACATAAGTACATATGCATCTGTGCATATAGTACATGCACACATTTACATAAGTTTACATTTATATTACTGGCTTAAAACTTTGAAAAACTGGAAAAATTACTTGAAATTTTACGTGGCCTCAATGAAGTCTACACATACATACCTACCTATTTTGTATTGCGAACAAAGAAATAGGTAGGTATACAAAAAATACCTACATCATTAGAAAGAAATTTAAATCACTTACCTTCAAAACCTTAACACTACCCTAAATCGGTCAAAAAATCAATGAGTTAAAAATCGTTTAGTGCACGGTCACTCAGTAATTATTATTAATTTATCTATTATTTTTTTGTACTCAATCAGAACCTAAAACCTAAATTAAAAAGTTTATGCACTTTAGTTTTATTTGTTGCATTGTCTAATTAAGTGATGCTGATAATATTTTGACAAGATTTGAATCAATTATTTAAATTAATACGATGCTAAGGCTGTTTAAGTATGAAACAAAGTTAAAAACGTTGATGTTGCAAATTTTGTTCGAATATAATCTACCCTTTTATTACAGTTAAAATCATCGTATTACCTATCTTATTCTGTTAGTATAGTGTTAACTTCATAAGACTCTTTGACATTTAGTGGTTAAAAGGTTTGTTTAATTACTTTTTTTTCACGAAACTACTTTTAAGTTAGCAAATTGTTAAATAGTAATATAACCTACTAATACTTTAATACATACCTACTAAGCTGTTTAAAATTTTGCGCCATTCTTTCTTTTAAACATAGCTACGTACCTATCTACTTATTAAAAAGGTACCTATAATATTTAAATACCTGCTTAACAACATACATACATAATTATAAGATTATAAAGAATTAAAGATGCTTCGATTTGTCCTTAAAACTTGTCTGCTTTTTTTGACATGACACCAAGAAAGCTAAGAAAAACATTTATCTTTGTTTTTAATCCACCAAAACAGTGAAAAACTAGCATATATACCTAAATAATAAAATTCTCTGCGACAATCAAAATCATGTCAAGATCACCAAAAAAGCAAGGACAAAATATCCGAAAAGATACCTTTTCCATATCCTTGCATTTGTCCTACATTTAGCGATTTGTAAATTCAACCCAAAAATCCAAAGAAAACATTCTACCCAAAATTGCAAGGCAAAATACGTAAAACTCACAATACATACTTATAGATAATCAAATACGTACAAACCTACTATACATATTAGGCTTCATTCTTACACCTGCATCCATAAGCTAAGGAAAACGAAACAAAATATTTGTGAAATAATCAAAGAAAACCAACCACCAAGATTATCCCCTTATGTCGCGCACGTAGCAGCCATCCACACATTGGCAGACTGTTTGCAAGAATGCATAAGGGTATTAAAAACAAAATCCAATTTCCCAAACAAATTTTCTGTTTATTTTGGTCAGGTTCAAATCTAAAATAAGCGATTTTGCGACATCTGGATCTCCATGTAACACTACAAAATCGTGTTGCATAGGAATACTATAGAGTGTATATACAAAGATGAGAGTACTATAGTTTTTATTTTTATATAAAATAAGTTCACAAGTGTAAATTAAACTAAAAAAATATTTTTTCGGAGCTAGAGCTCTTTATTCTTTCAATACTAATTATCAACTGAACTTACAAATTAACTTTTCTTACAAAACTAACATAAACTATCTTAACCTATGGGAGCCGCCAGCGTACGTGCAGGAATGCACTTGGTGTCGTCTTCTGTACGTTGGATGTTCTTTGCCAGACGTATAGTCAGCATTTTCAGGCACTGCGCGTGCATCATTCGTGGGATCGTGGGAATGATGATGTTTAAATATTTGCTGCATTAACTCCTCCCCCTTTAATTTCAAACGTCCTCGTTTGACATTCAGAAAAAAGGGATTTGGCTAATCCTTGTTCGCTTGGTTGTTACCAGCTGTTTTGGTAAGCTCGCAGTATTTTCCGTTTGATTTCCAGGTACTTCCTTCTCTTCTGATTGAATTTCAGGTATCGATATTTTTGGAATCGGGTCCAGATTAGTGGTGATATTTATCTGTCCATTTTTCCGAAGGATGAGCATTCTAGTGACAATAACTATGATTACTATTATTATGATTGTAATCAGGCTGGAGTTGGTTATCAGATGTAGGTTGTCCTCTTCTTTTATCTGCTCGATGTATTCCGTGTTTTTAAGATGTAGCTCTTTCATCATTTCTAATGTTAAAATCTCTTCGTACTTCTCCGCTTTTGAGTCAGGCTGTACGATTGCCGGTAGTGGTTTTGACCCAGGGATTTCGCTGGAAATGTAATTTTGTTTATCAATGGTTATGGATGCGTTATGGAATTGAATGATAAAGGATCCTGTTAGATCCATGACTTCGCCATTTACGAGAACTGATCCGTTGCATTTGTTTAAAAGGAGGGTTCCAGGGAGTATTTCTTCGACGCTGGGAATATGTTGGTTATTTACTTCTGTGCAATTTGATGGGCGGCTCCTTAATAAGTTCGGTATGCAATTACTTGTACTTATGTCTAAAATTTGATTTTGCTTACAAATTGCTAAATTATTATATGTTTTACAATTTTCTTTTATACCAAATATTTGGTTGTTACATTTTAAAATATTGTTGAATGGTATTTTAGTTATAATGTTTTTTCTTTTAATTGGTTTTATCATTAGGTTTTGGCAAGATTTTATATTTGTTACAGGTATACTTATAATATAAAGTATGGTTGAGACATTTGTTGCGATTTTCACGTCTGCAAATTCAAATGCCTCTTCTAAATTTACGTATGGTATTTCATATTTTTCAAATATTTCTTTTGCTAAATTTATTTCAAAGTTTGATAAAATGAACGAGTTTATGATACCCGCTTTTGCCCAGTGTATGGCATAGTTTACATTTGTTAATTCTTCTTTTATTATATCTAATTTATATTTTATATTTGCAAAATATTCGTCTTTTAGATTTGAATTTTTCTTTATTGAATTAATAATATTGTTTGTAATATTTGTGATATTATTTATTCTTTCATTGGTCAATTTATTAATAACTATTTGCTTATTATTATTTTTCAAAACATTATTCATTTTTGACTTTATAATTTGAAAATCGGCATGGTCTGGATTGCCAGCTATCCATTTCCATGCACTGCCAATAAAATTTAACGACCTTTGTTTTCTTGGTTTAGGTTTGAGTCGCATGAGGAGGTTCTGAAGGTTGGAAATTTCGTGTGATAGTAAGGGATGTAATGGGTCTTGGTTGGAAACATAACTTTGGATTTTTAATTTGATGTCATCGATTACTTTTGCGTATAACTCTAAGTTTATATCGTGTATGATGTTGAACATACCTGTCTGTACTTTTGAGAGCCCTAGGCTTAGGGTCGCCACTTTTGAATTTGTGTAATCCAGGATTTGAATATCCACATAGAACATGGGTAAGAACAATCTGTTGGGGAAATTAATGTTTTATGAGACTTTTGTGAATTGTTTTTCCTGATTTTGTTATAACTGTAGTGTTTCTATTTTCACCTACAATTTCTTTCCTGTATCTAGGGGAAAGTTTATTCCCTATTCTTTTGTTTATTTTCACGTAAATAATGTCTCCTACAGAATAATTTCTCGGAGGTAATCTTTTTTTATTGTGGTAATCTAAGTCTGCAGTCTGTTTAGTTTTAATATTTTTGATAATTTCTTTTTTCTCTAATTCAAGCTGTTCGGGGTGATTAAGTTTATGTTTTCCAAAAAAAACATCTATCGGTTTACTTTTTGTCGTAGAGTGAATAGACCTATTATATTCATAAACAGACATATCCAGTAATTCAGAAAAAGTGTTGTGGATTTTTTTTGTTTTAAGACAACGCATGAGTTCGGAGAGCGTGGAATGAAATCTCTCTACCTGTCCGTTAGCTGAGCTTGTGTAAGGTGGGGTTTTATGAACTTTAATTTTGAACAGACTTTCCAACATAAATGAAATTGAACTTGAACTTAGAGATTTTTCATTATCTACTACAATTGTTTCTGGGACGCCGAAAGACAAAACAATTTCTCGTAGTGGTTGCTTTATATCTTCAGTAGCTCTGGACTTTAGATCTTTGGTTAGAAACCCCAGGTTGTGCCCTCGTTTGGGAACTTTGAGGCTCATACTTTAACTGCGGCCTTGCTCCGTAAGGAGTTTGCGGTCTTGTTGGAGGATTTGATCTTATGTTAGGTTGGTTAGATTGTGGAATAGGAGTTTGGTTAGGAACGGGTGGACGATATTGATTGTTAAAGTGTGCGTAATTGTGGACGGGTGGACGGTTCGAAAAATCATTGTTAGTTCTAGGATAGTTGTTATTTTGATTCAAATAGCGAGGTTGTTGCATGTTATGTGAAGGTAAAGGTCTTGAAGGAGTTTGGTACTGATACTGGATGTTCGGTGTATGCCTTGGTGGATGCTGTGGAGGAGGGTGTGAATACTTTTTCACTGCTCCCTGACTATTAAACGCATGGTTTGACCTGTAATTCTGATTTTCCAGCTTTAGGCAGAGATTTAATGCGTGAGGTAAATCGAGTGGTTCTCGTATTCCGAGCAACCGAGGAAGGTCACCTTTAAGACCTCGAATAAACGTATCGAGAGCCTTATCTCGATATGTTTGGGTTAGCAAACTCAAAGATTCCGAGCTCACTTCCAAACATGATAGTTTATTTAGTATCAAAGAGAGATGTGAATACACCCTTTGATAGAATTCTTGGATCGAGGCATTTCCTTGCACTAAGGATAACATTTGGTATTCTAAAGTACCTAAGTCGCGCTTGTCGGCGTAGTGCATGGTAAGACAGCGGGATATGCTTTCCCAATTTAAGGGAATATTATAGGCCTCAAGAGCCGTGTCTGCGTTACCCGTTATCTTGTTTCTTATGGTGCTCAATATCCCAAAATATTTTGGGGTGCCTCTAAAAGGCTCATATAATTGTAGTACCCGATCTATACTTTTTTTCCAGGAGCTAAATTCTCCTGGATCACCCGAAAAATTTCTAAGGCACCTAACAACGTCAGGTATCTTGTCCATATCGGACAAACTGTTCCGGTGTATAGGATCAATAGCTTGTTCCACACCGGGAAATGGATTAGTATTTGGATTTAAAACTTTTTGGACTAAGTTGTGTCCATGTTCTTCAAATACGCGTTGGACAATAGATGAAATTAGTGCATTAAGTGCAGGGGTTGATTGGGGCTCTGAGGGTAAGTCGTTACGAGAATTCGTAGACTGAAAAGAGGAATTTGGGTTTTCGTGATGCAACTCTGATGAGGGATTTATTTGAGGAATTGTGTTATTAATTTGGGGCGTTATATTAGGATGTCCACCACTGCTGGTGGTTGTACCTGATCTTAGGTCTGGCATGGCAAAGTTTTTTTTATTGTATTTTTTTATAAAATGAGAATTAAATAACCTTTACTTAATTTATAGTTAGGTATTTCAGTTTCGTAATTAATTATTGTTGCTTTCAGTTTTTTCTTGGCAACAATTTTATTATAATATTTTGTATAAAATGGAAATTATTCAAAAATAAAAAGAATTATTATATTTTTTTTTTTTTGCTTAATTTTAAGTTACTTCTGGTGTCTTAGTTAATCGAATTAATCGTTTCTTTTAATTTCTTATCTTATTGCTTTCACTTTTTATTTAAATGAACCAGGCACTTATTAATATTATTTTCAATGGTTAAAATATCTTATAAACTATTCTTACATTAACAACAGGAACTTCATCGTTATGTTGAAAGGTATGATGATGATGGAGCGGCTAGTTTCCAAACTTCCTTTTCCTCCGATTATATTTAACGGCTACTCAGGGGCCTCGTTTCTCCACACTTCCTGCTGGATACACTTGAACTGTTTCTGTCTATTTTTAATGTTCGCGTAATTTACATACACGTAGACCACTGGCCGATATTGTACCACTTAGGGACTTAATATATGGGTTGTTTTTTAAAGCAAAAAGATAACACTTCTTGAGGGTTTTTTTTTTTCGAACGACCGCGAAGTTAATTTTTTCAATATAAACACTACTTGAGGGTTTTGTTAAATTAACGACCGTTGGCACTTTTTACTTTAACCAGTGGTCCCTGCTCGGGCGCCAAATAAGTTCACAAGTGTAAATTAAACTAAAAAAATATTTTTTCGGAGCTAGAGCTCTTTATTCTTTCAATACTAATTATCAACTGAACTTACAAATTAACTTTTCTTACAAAACTAACATAAACTATCTTAACCTATGGGAGCCGCCAGCGTACGTGCAGGAATGCACTTGGTGTCGTCTTCTGTATGTTGGATGTTCTTTGCCAGACGTATAGTCAGCATTTTCAGGCACTGCGCGTGCATCATTCGTGGGATCGTGGGAATGATGATGTTTAAATATTTGCTGCATTAACTTATACAAGGCTTTGGCTTTTTTCTACTTCGTTGCTTCGTTCACGCCATCTTCTATTGTATATAAAATGTGGAATATACATTCTGTTTCATGTCCATTCCTATTTGGTATCTTTGTATATTAACTCTATAGTACTAGTCCAGTCAAAGCCTCATGAAAAAGGGCCTGATCTTGCGCGCAGAGGCATATTTGTTTAACTTACTATAACTTTTTTTGGATTTGTTTAAACAGAATTTAGAACATAATAGATAATGTTATTAGGAATAAATACATGTTTAATTTTTGTTCGTACGGGATAGTGGAGCCGAGATATTCGCAAATGACCAAAAAATGACACAAATTACATTTTTACCAATAACTTTGGTAAAAAAAGTTGTCATGTGGTGCAAATTTGGTTTTAAGCTTTTCTCATAAGCACCTATCGATCCATGAAAAAAAAATAGACAATGCCTCTGCGCGCAAGGTCAAATGACGCTTTGACTGGACTATACTCTCATGGAACAGAATTAAATCTTTGCTTTCTCTGCCTTGTGAGGCGCTGATATCGCTATAATTATTAGAGTAGTAATAATTTGGAAGAGCAAAAAAAGAGATGCGGTAGTGATATATTTGTTCTGACAACAATAAAGATAATAAGAGAGAAAACGTAATCTGGTTTTGTTTTTGCTTTCAGAATCAATTGTAGGTAGGGATATAGGTATAGCTTGAACCAATTCAGTTGGCCGTTCTACTGCGCAAGTCTCTTTAAATTTCTCTGCTCTACTATTTAATTCTGAAAGAGACAGAAAAATCACTGAGAAAAAGAAAACAAAGATGTACATGCTAGCGTTGTTGTTAATAGGCGTTTTTCTTTTTTAGTTCAGAACAGAACCTGAGTTGTCAAAAAATAAATTGTGTTTCTTTTTTAGTTCAGAGTGTTCAGAATTTCGAAAATGTGTTTCTTTTTTCGTTCTGAGCATGTTCTGAGCGTGTTCAGAGTGCGCTCTATGAGCTCAGAATAAAATAACTGAGCAGACAGAGTAAAATGCTTAACACAAGCATTTGACAGATGGAAATTAAAAAAAATGGCGACAGCTACATAAGTGTTCAGGTCTGTTTCAAAATATACTCAGAGCGCTCAGAGCACGCTTGGTTCAGAGAATGTTCGGAACATGCTCGACATGCTCGGACTCTGTTCAGAGCTCTATACTGAACTAAAAAAGAAAAACACCTAATGACGCTGCTGCGATCATACTAGAGTTGGGTCGTTCCGGACCTATATAGTTCCAGGAACTACATATGTCCTTACTAGTGATGGGCATAATCGAATGATTGAAAGAATCGAGATATTAGTATTCGAATGATTTAAAGAATCGAATGATCATTCGAATGATCTTCGAAAAAAAATCACAGTAAAAAAAAGGAGCAAATAATCCAAATTTTATTTTTAAATACATTTTTATTTTAAGAAATAAGAAAAATACACTATATGTATACCTACTTATTACAAATAAAAATAAATTTTCAAAATTCACTCCATTTAAAAGTCAAAAAGAAATTAAAAACAAAACAAAAAATATGACAGTTTAAATTTTAAACTTTAACATAAATTAAATATACATATATACATACACATATGTATGTATCATCTTAAAATTAACTCAAACTAAAACTTCTCACTTTGTGAAAAATAGCTGTTGAAGAAAATTATTTTGTCGAGAGTTTTGTCCATTAATCGATTTCGTCGATCATTTGACAGCTGACCTGCTTTGGAGAAAACTCTCTCTGAAGGTACAGATGTGGCAGGAATACCTGAGTATTTAAGATGAAGCTGGTACAACTCCGGTAATGTGTTTTTTTGAAGTTTCCAAAAATCTAGAGGATTTCCTAAAATCGGTAAATGAGGTAGATCGTAATATTGCCTTAACATCAAAGTTGCCCTAGTTTCTGGAGTAACAACTGTTTTTATTTTAGCCACTTTTTCTTCTAAGTGAGCTAGCAATGAGTCGTTGTCCTTTTCCAACGTTCTTGTTGAAATTGCTGTTTCAGGAGAAGCCTCAGATATGATAGTACTCTGAAGAGAAAAAATGCTTGTTAATTCTTCTTTGAGCAACGTATCAGCTTTTTTTGAATTTTCTTCTGATCCAAACGCCGTTTTTTTTAGTCTTGGATCCAAAAGTGTACACTTTGCAGCTATTTTATTAGTTTCGAATGCACCGAAGCGTTTTAAAATTATTTGTAGCAAGTCAGATTGGAGTTTAATGCCAATTTGAGTTTTGGGCTTAGCTGCCTTTACTCTTATTTGGAGACCTCTGATGAATGGTATGACGAGGGACATAGTTGGAAATTTTTCTCCAGAAAGTTCTATAGTAAATTTCTCAAAAGGCTTCAGAATTTGAATGCAATCCTGTATGGATTCCCATTGGGCAGCCATTAAAAATTCGGGAGCTCTTGGCAAATCTGTAATTGCAACAGAGAGGGGAGCTTTAATCTCCAATAGCCTTTCCAACATAATTAATGACGAATTCCACCTTGTAACAACGTCCTGTTTAATTTTTAATTGAGGTAATGCCATGTTTTCTTGCACTGCCCTTAGTTTTTCTGATGCCAAAATGCTATGTTTGAAATGGCCTACAAGTGTTTTACACTTTTTAAGAAGTTCCATGAAGCCAGCGTTTTCATTAAAAGCATCGTTTACACATAAATTTAAAGTATGGGCCACGCAAGGATGGTGATATTTTTGCAAATGTTCATTAATTGCCTTTTTTATGTTTGCGGCGTTGTCCGACACTATTGCCACAATTTTTGAATCTATGTTCCACTCCAAAAAGACACTTGATAAAACAGTAGCAATATTTTGTCCAGTATGTGAATCACGCATTTCTCTAGTTGCGAGTACAGGAGAGTAAAGCTTATTGCCAAAATTAAAATGACATGTTACAGTGTAGTATGATTTATTGCTGTCAGAGCTCCACATATCAGTTGTGACTGCAACGAACTCTACAGCTGACAGCATTGTTTTTATTTTTTCTGCAACTTCATTATACATATTTGGAAGCAATTGAGTTGATAACGTTTTTCGACTCGGCGGCTTGTATAGTGGTTGAAGTTTAAAAGAATATTCAAGAAAACCAGAGTTTTCCACTATTGAAAGTGGCTGGTAATCCGAAGCAACCATTTTTAACAAACATTTGTCTATTTGCTCTTTATCGTTTTGGGTAAATTCTTTTTCTTTTACGCCATACAGTCGCATTTGTTTAGTAGGTATTTTACTTACCACTGTTGAATCTTGGGCAGGCCTTTTCGAAGGAATGTTTGCAGATATATGAATTCCTGTTGAAGTTGAGGGAGATTCTTCATTAGGCTGTGCCCTTACTCTGCGATCAGATCCCGAAACCACAAAATCTATTTCATCTCTCATTTTAGTCGGATGGATTCGTTCGAGATGTTGCTTCAAATTCGTGGTGTTTCCGAAATATTTTATTTGTTTTTTGCATATATTGCAAATAACAGTTTTTCCATCTTTCCCTGTGCAGGGACGGGTTAGAATATTCCTGCAGCGCCTCCCCGCTTGTCGTATAAGGCGACTAAAGGAGTAAATACATCTAGGCCACAAACAGCAAGGTGAACCTAGCGACACGTAACACCTATAAACTTTCCCAAAAGTGTGCATGCCAGTCCCTGGGTTGGCACGACTGGAGATCACCGGTGCCGTAAAAGAGAGATCAAATACAAAACTGGAGCATGCACACGTCGATACTTACAACGGATTTTGTGGATTCAAGCATTATGGAAGTACTCGTCCAAAATGACACTACCCCGCCAGGCACTACCATTGTTACACATGGTACTGATCCTGGACCGAGCAGCAATGTTCGGGTCAGAGCTAGACGGATTCCGGGGGCTAGCAAAGTAATGCCGCAGATTATACAAAATCTGAGAGTTGCGAGTTGGAACGTTGGCAGTATGACAGGTCGAAGCTTCGAGTTGGAAGAGATGATGAAAAGAAGGCGAGTGGACATCTTATGTGTTCAAGAAACAAAATGGCGAAACACGGGAAACAGGGCCCGTTTCTTGGATACGAGGACAAAAAACTATAAGATGTTCTACTATGGAACGGAAAAGGGTAAAAACGGAATCGGAATCATCCTTGCAAAACATCTATTAGGCAGCGTATTGACCATTTCGAAATCCAGCGACCGTTTGATGTCCCTTAAATTGGTGATTAAAGGAAAGTTGTGGAATATTGTCACTGCATATGCTCCCCAAATTGGATGTGAGCAGGTACAAAAAGATGCATTTTGGCTAGACTTTCACAATCTAAGAATCTTAAGAATATGTTCTTCATCTTTAACAATTAAATTTAAAGTATAGATTTAAGTATTTTTAGTTTTTTATTATGTAAATAGTATCATATAATTTAAGATTGTTGCGTTAGTATTTAACGTGTTGAATAAAACTGTAGTGTCGCCAGCAACAAGAAGCAACAAATATGTGTAAGTATGTGTGTGGTGTTTGAAGGATACCAATATATCTTGTTGCTGGCGACACCAAAATTACAAGCTAGAAGGTTAAGATACTGAATTGTAAGCTTTCCTAAGTTTTTAAATCATGAATATCTTGGCTCCCGTTTGTCGTAATGGACTAATTTTTTTTTTTTTTTTAATTTGAAGAAAATTAGCAGGACTATAAAACAAAAATCCAAAACTGAAAAGTATTTACCGTGAAATACAGTTTTTTTCTCAATAACTATGAAAAAAAGGTACTAAATACAAGAAAAAAAACGTTAAAACCAACGGTAACTTTTATATTTTTGCTCAAACATATTAAATTAAATGCAAGTTGATAGAAAATATTGTTATTAGTAATACAGTTTTTTTTATTTTCACTTTTCGACATACTGGGGCTGAGATATTAATTAAAACATAAAATCATAAAATGCGTGGGTGCGCTGACTTACCTATGTTCAATAATTTATTACTCGGCTTTCGTTCATCGTAGAGTGTTGAATTTTTTTTTAAATTGTAGGGAATTACAAGAACTTTAATAATAAAAAATCTACTTAAGGACATCCCAAAGGAAGAGTTTTTGTTCGTGGGCGGAGATTTGAACGGACATGTCGGAAAGACAAACGAAGACTATGAAGATTGCCATGGAGGCCTCGGATACGGCACCAGGAACCCTCCTGGTGAAGACATCCTGAGCATGTGCAAAACATACGGTCTTATCGTGCTAAATACCATGTTCGTCAAACAAAGCCGACACCTGGTCACTTACAGCAGTGGTGGAAATGAAACCCAGATTGATTACCATTTGGTATCTAGTTTCATGAAACCCCGGGTAAAAGATTGCAAAGTGATACTAGGAGAAGCGATCGCCCACCAACACCGTCTCCTACTGACAGAATTTTTTATGGAGACAGTGAACGACAACAAACATACAAAAACTTTTGGGAAGATCAAATGTGTTACGGTAAAATTTTCCGTAACAAGAATCATTCTTTCGGTTCCCTATCCTTATTCCTTTCTTTTAATAACTTTCTTCAAGCAGGTGTTTCTTTCAACTTACTGAGAGAGAGAAGGGCAGCCATGGTCCATCAGCCATTGGTTCACTCGCTCAGTAACTTGAAGAAACAAAATACCAGTGTGTTCAATTTTGAAACTTAATGGACGACAGACGGGTGGTCTGTTCAAATCGCTATTGCTGGTGACAGCTGGTCACAGAAACAGACGGGCGGTCTGTGTTAAATATGCACAAAAAGTAACATTGGCGAAGTTTTGTTCCCAATTGTTGAAGTTACTCCTGGTGAGAATGGCTGCGTGCCCAACCTAAAACATATTTTCATGTATGATGTATGTAAAAGATGGAACGTTAACGGCTAGTCCCTTTAATTCCCCAAATCTGCGCAAAAACCCAACGAATCAAGTAAATTCGCGATGAAAAAAATTACCACCAACTTCCTCTTAATAGTAATTTTTAAATTATAGCAACTTTCTTTGCACAGGTTTTCCAGTGTTTCTTACCGGGTTGTATGTTAGAAAAATTAAGTTCCTTTTTTTTGGTTTTCAAAAAAAGTTTGTTTAAAAACTTGTATGGGGATGTTAGGTGGCTGAATGCACCCATTGAATTGCCCGCCACTGGAAAGTCAATCCGGAGGTCGGCGAATTCAATGATGATGACTGTGCATAAAGCTGGGTGTAAAGTGCGAGTACGAGAAGGCTGATGGGTTCCAACTGCGTTGGCGCACTCTCGCCAATGTGCTGAGTGTTGCTGATAAATGACGCGATCGAAGCCCACGTCACTGATTGGCGGAAAGCACTGGGTTTTAAAAAGAGAAGAGGTCTTCCAGGCAAGGTGAAAGCCTGGAAGGACACTTCTTTACGGAGATTAAATCAAGATAGACGTTTAAGAACAAAATTAACAAGCAATTTTTTTGAGAACGAAAAGAAAAAGGAAATTAATTTTAAAACGCAAAAGAAAAGGAATTTTATTTTGAAATAAAGGAAAAAGGAACGTGGAGTTTTATTTTAAAATAAGAAGAAAGAGAAATTGAAGAAGGATTAAGTTGAAGAAACGCAGGAAAACTTGAGTGGAAAGAATTTGCTGTAGAAGAGTTGAAGCTGAACAAATAGAAAAGAATTTGGTGGTAACGAAGATAAGTATAGTGGTACTAAAGGTGTAATTTAAAAATTTTCTTTGAGTATAAATTCGTTTTAAAAATTGGTTTTTCTTTTATATCCCGTTTGGTTTTTGCTATCGAACAATTCCGATATTGCGGAACGCGCGACCCGTTTCTTAACACCGTTTTTGTGCTTTCGGGACCGAGTGTTAACGGTCCATCTTGTTAATTTCATTTTTTTGTGTTCTAATTATTCAAAAGATCTTGGGTTTTAGCCCTCCTTAATTGCAAGGTTTCCCAAGCAATTCAATAAAATTTTAAAATTCCCATTCGGAATAATAAATTTGAATCTTTTATTTAAAATATCTTTCACCGTCGGTTTCGCTCCAAAGGTTTGTAATTTCCTTGTAAAACAAAAATTACTGGCGCCCTTTTTCATTTTTCAGCTACGCCTCTGCGTAAATTGAAAATAAATTACTTCACTCTTTTTATTATTTTAACTAATAATCATCATCAAAATAATACATCGTGAACCCACCCCCTTGCTGAGCATAGCCGTGGTGGTAGCATATTGTTGCTACCAGTTGCAATTTTTTTTCGCTGAACTCGTCTGCTTGTGGTTTGACAGTTCATCATCGAGTTCTCTTTCTTTTAGTCTTTTTAATTACATAGTTGTTGTTCGGTTTCGGTCGCGTCGGCGTATTTCTGTTCGTCATTTCGTTTGATTATTTTATTTTAATAAATCAAAGTTAAATATCGCGAATTAAAATTGTAACAAGTGGCACCCGAACGTGGGGCCTTTCAATAAACAAAATATAAATATTCGAAAAAAAAATATTTCAATTACCGCGGTGAAAGTGTTGTTTGCATATTGCAATTGCATATGCACATTTTTCAATATAAATACCTACCAACGATTGTGTTATAAAGTGAATTATCTTTAGGGAAGTTATTTTATTCAATTGTGTCTGTGCCAAGTTACTTTTTGTTTTGTTTTTCTTTTCCAGAATATATTGTGGTTAAATTTTATGCAAAAATTATCATTGGAGTACATACGCATTGTCTGAAAGTAAATAAAGTGATTACAACAGTGGGATAAACTGAAGTAAACAGTTGAAAAATTTGATTGATACGAGTATACCAATTATTTCATTTTTGTGAGTAAGTTTCTTCATTTTAATTAATTTGATTAATTTAAATTGAAAATTTATAAATTCATTTACTGACATTACGGATTATTTTCATTACGGGGTTTATTTACTAATTTTTACATTTACATAGTGGTTTTTATTTGAAGTGTTTATTTGTCTCGCTCTGACGCATATACATATCTACGACATTTATTTTTTTTGTGTTGAAGTTTGATAGTTCTTTTCGGTGTTCTAGTGAATATTCATTTTCTCTTCTTGCATTTTGGGCTGAGTTTTTTTTGTATAAAAAAAAAAGTTTTGTTTACATTTTTGGCATTGGTTTGCGAAGTAAATTTTAATAGAATATAAGAATTTTCCTTCTAGTGTGACCATACTAGGTTTTATTATTCGGAAATTTTTATTTGAAATTTCGTTTTTCTTTGGAATTCTGTTTTGAAAAGTTGGTATTATTTATTTCCAGTTGAATAAAATTGAGCTCATTGAGTTAAAAGTGTGTCATTTCAAAATAATTTAAGAAAATTTAAATATTTCGTATAGTGTTTTTGTATATTTTTTTGGTGTTGTTTTTGGTGGTCATTTTCACTTGAGTGTTGATTTCTTTTGCGGTGTTTCGAAATAAAAATTTGCAAACATTTTTTTTTGGTTTGTTTTTCAAAATTTTGATTTGGCATTTGGGCTAAACATTTTATTTAGGTTTCGAGATTTTTGGTTTGCATTTTATCGTGAATTTACAGCAATCAACTGGGTGTTGTTTTGTGCTTTTAATTTTATTTTGTTTTGTTATTGGTACATTTTCATTTTTCTGATTTTGATTTTGATTTGGTAATTTGTTTCGGTTTGGTTTGTTAATTAACTTGCTTAAAATGGACGTAAATAGATTAAATAAAGAGGAACTTCTATATGAGTTACAGGCCCGGGGCCTTAAGGAAGGGACGGTAGACAACATGAGGATGACGTTGAGAGCATCGCGTACCCTAGAGCGGTCGGGTTCCATATCGAGCGATAGCCCTCATTACCCATTCTCATTTGAGGACGACGTTAAGGCGGTTAAATTAAAAATTTTAGAGATTAGGGATCTTTTGAAAACCCCTCCGAAAAATCAAAAGTCAGGAGAGTATTTGAAGATTTTGACAAAAATCGAATGGGCGTTAGGTAGGATTAATAGGGCTAAGGCAGAGTCGACGGATGAGGTTAATGAAGTAGCGGATATTAAGGGCGAATTATTGATGTTGATGGCAGCGTTAAGTGAAGGTGGTGAAGAAGCACCACCTGAAAAAGATAAAGTAATGGAGGATAACAATACGTCGACAGCAGACATGGGTGCGTTACCAGCTGCACAGGTCGGCCAACGAGCGAGCTCAGGGTTCCAACTACAGGAGGAAGACTGTGACCGGAATTCTGAGCGCATTGAAAAGTGGGATGTAAAGTTCTCTGGTGAACGGTGTGGTTCATCAGTGAACTCATTTTTAGAAAGAGTCGAAGAGCTTAGGGAGTCGCGAGGTGTTTCGGAGTCAAGGCTTTTCAGGTCAGCAGTGGATCTATTTTCTGGGAAGGCACTCCTTTGGTTTAGGGCGATTAAGGATTCTATATCTACATGGAAAGAGTTGGTTAGGGAGTTGAAATTGGAGTTTTTACCCTCCAATTATGATGATCTCTTGTTGGATGAGGTCAGGCGTCGTACCCAGGGTAGAGATGAGACAATGGGTATGTACATTGCTCTCATGCAGACCCTTTTTAAAAGATTCTCTGAGCCTTTGAGTGAGAATAGGAAATTAACTATTCTCATGAAAAACATAGCTCCCTTCTATCAAACACAATTGGGCTTGGCTGATATCAAGTCAGTCAATGAACTGGTTGCGTTGGGTAGAAGGCTAGAGACAATTAGGTCAAATGTTGAGTCCTTTGTTCCTCCTCCTTCAGGTCGCAGCAGGCAGGCTTTGGAGCCTGATGTTGCTTATGTTGCTTCAGTTCAGGAAGCAACAGTTGCAGTTAATCGAAACCCCCCACCCAGTAGGCCCATTCGTTGTTTTAACTGCAATAGGGAAGGTCATTTTTCTAATCATTGTTCCGCTCCTAGGCGTTGTTTTGGATGTGGCACTGTAGGTACTACACATCGTAACTGCAGACGTTGTTCGGGAAACGGGCAACGGACTCTTGGGCCAGCAGGTCAAGAGCGCCGTCGAAATTAGTTAGGTCGCCTGCTGACGACCAGCTGGTGGATAGGGTTAGGTTAGGTTTCACTTTAGATACAAGTAGGAATGATAGTAGGCCATATTTAGGAATCAACATTTACGGGTTTAGGTTTTTAGGGCTTTTGGATTCCGGGGCATCGCGAACGATTATTTGTAGGGACGTTTGGAAAGTTTTGAAAGATTTAGGGCTACAGTTAGGAAAAGCAAATATTAGGCAGGTACTTTTAGCAGATGGTGCAGGTGTAGGAGTTTTGGGGGTTGTTAATCTACCTATTGTTGTCGAGAACAAATCTGTTTTGATTGAGTGTTTAGTTATACCCACTCTACCCCATGCGATGATACTTGGTGCAGATTTTTGGGCACTGTCGGGAATCGTTCCGGATCTTCGATCGCGCATGTGGAGTTTTTCGAGCCAGGATATGGTGGCTTCGATAGAAACTACATCTATCACAGAAGAGTCTGAGTTAGATGGGGATCAAAAGGGAAAACTGAATTCTTTAATCGAAGATTTGTTTAGGGACATGCCAGAAGGGCTTGGAGTGACAACAATGGTAGAACACATTATTAGGACGTCGACAGAACCTATAAAACAGCGGTACTATCCGGTATCACCAGCAATGCAGGTGCATATCGACAAGGCTCTTAACGAGATGTTAGAAGAGGGGGTGATTGAGAAGTCTAATAGTCCTTGGGCTTCTCCAATAGTTTTGATTAAAAAGAAAGATGGTACATTCCGGTTCTGTGTCGACTATAGGAAACTTAATCAAGTTACAGAAAGAGATGCATATCCACTTCCGATAATTTCAGCAATTTTAGATAAACTTAGGAACGCGAAATTTTTAACATCGTTGGACATTAAGTCGGCGTATTGGCAGATTCCAGTAGCTGAGGAATCTCGCAAATTTACTGCTTTTACGGTACCTGGTAGGGGATTATTTCATTTTAAAAGAATGCCTTTCGGTTTGCACAACGCCCCTGCTACGTGGCAGAGATTTATAGATAGTGTTTTAGGGCCTGAGTTGGAGCCATACGTTTTTGTATATCTGGACGATATTATTATCGTTACAGATACCTTCGATAAACATATCGAAATTCTTAACGAAGTTTTTAGAAGATTGCGACAGGCAGGTTTAAAAGTAGGTAGGGAGAAATGCAACTTTTGCAGACCCTCTCTTAAATTTTTAGGCTACGTGGTTGATCGGAACGGGTTACATGTGGACCCGGAAAAAGTGGATAGTATGGTTAGGATACCTGCACCGAAAAATGTTAGGGAGGTTAGGAGTTTTGTAGGGACTGTTTCATGGTACAGGCGCTTCGTACCGAATTTCGCAACGTTAGTTAGGCCCTTAACGGATTTACTTAAGAAAAGCAAAAAGTTCGTCTGGACTCAGGAATGTGAAGATTGTTTTAGGAAAGCTAAAGAATGCTTAATTACGGCTCCAATTTTGACATGCCCCGACTTTAATCTTCCATTCGTGGTCCAAACAGACGCGTGTGATTACGGTATCGGGGCCGTACTCACACAGACTTTTGAGGAAGGGGAAAAAGTAATATGTTACTTGAGTAGGTCTCTGAACAGAAACGAGAGGAACTATTCCACTACGGAAAAGGAGTGTTTAGCAGTTTTGTGGGCAGTTGAGAAGTTGCGGCCGTACATCGAAGGAGTTCGTTTCACGGTCGTAACTGATCATTACTCATTGATTTGGTTGAGTAATCTCAAGGACCCACAGGGTAGACTCGCGCGCTGGGCAGTTAGGCTTCAGCAGTTTGATTTTCAGATCATTCACCGGAAGGGTAAAGAACATGTCGTTCCAGACATGTTATCTCGGGGAGTTCCAGTAGTGGCTGGGATTTCAGATGAGGATTCGGACCCGTGGGTGGCAAAAATGATTTCGAAAATTGAGTCAAACCCGTTAGCTTTTCCGGCCTGGAGAGTAGATAGTGGCCGATTGTTTAAATTTATAAAATCTAATCATGTAGTGGTACATGAAGAAAACGATGAGTGGAAGTTAGTAGTGGGTAGGAAAGATAGATTAGGAATTTTGAAAGAGTGTCACGATAGTCCATTAGCTGGACATATGGGTGTTCGAAAAACGTTTGCGAGAGTAGTATCAAAATATTATTGGCCTAAAATGAGGGGAGATATAACGAAATATGTTAGGAAATGTAGGGTATGTCAACAAGTGAAACCAATCAACGATAAACCAGCCGGTCTTATGACTGAGAGAATAGGAGTTTCTTCCCCGTGGGAGATGATAAGTGTGGACTTAGTAGGGCCATTACCTAAGTCGAGTAGGGGATATATGTACATTCTTACTGTAGTAGATTATCTTACTAAATTTCCGTTGCTTTTTGCTTTAAGGTCAGCCACTGCAAAGGCGGTGTGTAGGGAGTTAGAGGATAATGTTTTTCTGTTATTTGGAGTACCCAAAATTGTCATTTGCGACAATGGTCCTCAATTTAGGAGTAGGGAGTTAAAACAACTTTGTGAGGGATTTTCAACTAAGATTAGGTTTACTCCACACTATCATCCTCAGGCAAACCCCGCGGAGAGAATTAATCAAATAATTAAAACGACTTTGAGGGCATATGTTTCAGAGAATCACCGAAGTTGGGATTCTCAGTTAGCAAAAGTGGCTTGTGCCATCCGCACATCCCAACATGAAGTTTTAGGAGTTACACCGTATTATGCTAATTTTGGAAAGGAGATGTCTACTAGTGGTCAGGATACAATAGGAATTAGTAATGAGGTTTTAGATAGGGATATTGGTGTACACTCGGTAGGAGATATAGGAGATAGATTTAGGAAGCTTAGGGAAGATATTGCTGTCAAGTTGAAGGCAGCAAGTAAGAAAACATCCGACGCATACAACCTCAGGAGGCGAGATGTTCAATATCTCCCGAATGATGTTGTATGGCGAAGAAATTTTGTCCTTTCAGACGCATCAAATTATTACGCAGCAAAGTTGGCACCAAAGTTTGTGGGCCCTTTTAAAATCAGGAAAAGATTGTCTCCTTGGACTTATATCCTTGAAGACGAAAATGGTAAAGATCGTGGCACTTGGCACACGAAAGATCTGAAACTTTTTACTTCGTTATCTGAAAATGATTAAGTCTTAAAGTCCCAAATAAAGTAAAGTAAAGCAAAGTAAAGTAAATTAAAGTAAAGTTAAGTAAAGTAAATTAAAGTAAAGTAAAGTTGAGTAAATTTCTATTTGTTTTGTTAAATTTTTTTAATTTTTTTTCTGATTTTCATATTTTCGCCTTTTAATTTTTTTTGTAAGACTACCATATTTGGTCTGATGGTCTCCTTTGTTGTGTTGTTAACCAAGTTCATCCGCAGGAAATTGCTTATTTTCTTCAAAACTAAGCAATTTCCGAGGAGGAAAGGGTGGGATTTGTTACGGTAAAATTTTCCGTAACAAGAATCATTCTTTCGGTTCCCTATCCTTATTCCTTTCTTTTAATAACTTTCTTCAAGCAGGTGTTTCTTTCAACTTACTGAGAGAGAGAAGGGCAGCCATGGTCCATCAGCCATTGGTTCACTCGCTCAGTAACTTGAAGAAACAAAATACCAGTGTGTTCAATTTTGAAACTTAATGGACGACAGACGGGTGGTCTGTTCAAATCGCTATTGCTGGTGACAGCTGGTCACAGAAACAGACGGGCGGTCTGTGTTAAATATGCACAAAAAGTAACATTGGCGAAGTTTTGTTCCCAATTGTTGAAGTTACTCCTGGTGAGAATGGCTGCGTGCCCAACCTAAAACATATTTTCATGTATGATGTATGTAAAAGATGGAACGTTAACGGCTAGTCCCTTTAATTCCCCAAATCTGCGCAAAAACCCAACGAATCAAGTAAATTCGCGATGAAAAAAATTACCACCAACTTCCTCTTAATAGTAATTTTTAAATTATAGCAACTTTCTTTGCACAGGTTTTCCAGTGTTTCTTACCGGGTTGTATGTTAGAAAAATTAAGTTCCTTTTTTTTGGTTTTCAAAAAAAGTTTGTTTAAAAACTTGTATGGGGATGTTAGGTGGCTGAATGCACCCATTGAATTGCCCGCCACTGGAAAGTCAATCCGGAGGTCGGCGAATTCAATGATGATGACTGTGCATAAAGCTGGGTGTAAAGTGCGAGTACGAGAAGGCTGATGGGTTCCAACTGCGTTGGCGCACTCTCGCCAATGTGCTGAGTGTTGCTGATAAATGACGCGATCGAAGCCCACGTCACTGATTGGCGGAAAGCACTGGGTTTTAAAAAGAGAAGAGGTCTTCCAGGCAAGGTGAAAGCCTGGAAGGACACTTCTTTACGGAGATTAAATCAAGATAGACGTTTAAGAACAAAATTAACAAGCAATTTTTTTGAGAACGAAAAGAAAAAGGAAATTAATTTTAAAACGCAAAAGAAAAGGAATTTTATTTTGAAATAAAGGAAAAAGGAACGTGGAGTTTTATTTTAAAATAAGAAGAAAGAGAAATTGAAGAAGGATTAAGTTGAAGAAACGCAGGAAAACTTGAGTGGAAAGAATTTGCTGTAGAAGAGTTGAAGCTGAACAAATAGAAAAGAATTTGGTGGTAACGAAGATAAGTATAGTGGTACTAAAGGTGTAATTTAAAAATTTTCTTTGAGTATAAATTCGTTTTAAAAATTGGTTTTTCTTTTATATCCCGTTTGGTTTTTGCTATCGAACAATTCCGATATTGCGGAACGCGCGACCCGTTTCTTAACACCGTTTTTGTGCTTTCGGGACCGAGTGTTAACGGTCCATCTTGTTAATTTCATTTTTTTGTGTTCTAATTATTCAAAAGATCTTGGGTTTTAGCCCTCCTTAATTGCAAGGTTTCCCAAGCAATTCAATAAAA
Source organism: Chrysotoxum bicinctum (assembly GCA_911387755.1). Taxonomy (NCBI): domain Eukaryota; kingdom Metazoa; phylum Arthropoda; class Insecta; order Diptera; family Syrphidae; genus Chrysotoxum; species Chrysotoxum bicinctum. The sequence continues at coordinate 137,768,188 of OU426987.1, read as the reverse complement.
TTTTAAAATTCCCATTCGGAATAATAAATTTGAATCTTTTATTTAAAATATCTTTCACCGTCGGTTTCGCTCCAAAGGTTTGTAATTTCCTTGTAAAACAAAAATTACTGGCGCCCTTTTTCATTTTTCAGCTACGCCTCTGCGTAAATTGAAAATAAATTACTTCACTCTTTTTATTATTTTAATTAATAATCATCATCAAAATAATACATCGTGAACCCACCCCCTTGCTGAGCATAGCCGTGGTGGTAGCATATTGTTGCTACCAGTTGCAATTTTTTTTCGCTGAACTCGTCTGCTTGTGGTTTGACAGTTCATCATCGAGTTCTCTTTCTTTTAGTCTTTTTAATTACATAGTTGTTGTTCGGTTTCGGTCGCGTCGGCGTATTTCTGTTCGTCATTTCGTTTGATTATTTTATTTTAATAAATCAAAGTTAAATATCGCGAATTAAAATTGTAACAAATGGTATAATCTGGATAAGGAAAAAGGCGAAGCTTTTATTTCGAATATGCAAAACTTTCTGTATAACAACACCGATATAGTTCGAAATGAAGAGAGTACAGCACAAAGTATGTGGGATGTCCTCTCAAAAGGACACAACCAACAAGGCAAAGAAACATGGTGGTGGAATGATGAAGCTAAATCAGTTATAAGTAAAAAGAAAATGGCTTTCAAGGCTTGGTCGAAGTGCCCCTCTAATAATACAGAGCAAAAGTCACGCCTCGAAGTGGAATATAGAAACTGCAAGAAAGAAGCGAAGAAGAAGTGCGCCCAAATTCAAGCAAAGAATACAGAAAACCTGTATCGGGAGCTGGATGAAATTTCTACCCCGACAGCTGGTGCTATTCAAGAGCTACGGCAAAACACGAATAAGGGCGCAACTATCTTTAAAATAGCCGCTCAAAGAAGAAGAAATGCCCAGGAGATTTGTTCGCCAAAGTTCATTAACAATGCTCAAGGCCAACTACTTGTGGAAGACAACGAAATTCTTCACAGGTGGCGACAGTATTGTGACGGACTTCTAAACGAACAATTTCCAAGGCTATACTTTCCAATAGCTTCACCTAACTTAAGCGAAGTATCCGACGTCACAGTCGAAGAAGTTAGTGAGGCGGTAAAATACTCCAAAAAGGGAAAAGCTGTTGGCCCAGACGAAATACCCTCAGAGTTTTGGAAAAAGATGGGAGATATCGGGTTTAGATGGCTCATGATTCTTGTCTCCAAACTTATTCGAGGTGATCGCATGCCTAATCAATGGAGGGAAAGTTACCTTCTTCCAATTTATAAAGGAAAGGGTGATACTCGAAGCTGTGATAATTACCGTTCGATTAAGCTGATGTCACACACCATGAAGATCGTTGAGCGAGTCTTGGGTAGCCGACTGCGAAAAATAATTAGGCTATCTGATGACCAGTGCGGGTTTATCGGGGGTAAGTCAACCACGGATGCAATCCAGAGTATAAGAATAATTATGGAAAAACATCGGGATTCTTTGGAGGATTTGCATGTCGTATTGGTTGATTTTGAAAAAGCATTCGATCGGCAACCACGGGATCTAATATGGGTGGCCCTCAGGCAACGAGGAGTTCCAGAAACCTATGTGCGGATAATAATGGACATGTATGATGGAGCAGTTACTAAAGTAAGATGCGCAGCTGGAGTCACCGAAGAATTCGAAATCACAGTAGGTGTACACCAGGGAACTGTCTTGAGTCCCCTGCTCTTTATTACAGTTCTTGATTACCTGCTTGAAGGCAAAGTGACGGATCCAAAAGTACATCAGTTATTCTTTGCTGACGATGGAGCCATCATAAGTGAAGACCCGATATCCCTACAACGAGCACTTGACGTATGGGTGGATGTTCTAGAAGGAAGTGGGTACCGCATAAGCGCGAAAAAGACAGAATACCTATGCTGCCCATTTTCTGATCCACACAGGCCTACTCCAGACATTTATTTGAATGGAGTAGTGCTTCCCAAGTGTGAAAAGTTTAAATATCTGGGGTCTATGATAAATAACGAAGCTACTTGTGATGACGATATCAATCATCGCGTAAGCGTAGGGTGGATGAAGTGGCGGGAAAATTCTGCTATCTTCTGTGACCGAAAAATGCCCCCTAAGCTGAAAGGAAAGCTCTACACTTCAGTTGTGCGTCCAGCACTCACATACGGTTCACAATGTTGGACAATGTACAAAAAGTATGAGAGTAAGCTTACGGCAGCTGAGATGAAGATGCTTCGTATGACAGCAGGAGTTACAAAGCTTGATCGAATTAGAAGTACGAAGATCCGAGGAAGCCTTCATGTTAAGAATACCATTTCCCAAAAAATTGAACACGACCGACTCAGTTGGTATTGCCATGTTCAAAGGAGAGATCCTGAGAACCCCGTCAAAAAGGCAATATCATACAACGTTCCAATTCGAAATAAAAAGAAAGGTAGGCCTAAACACTCCTGGTACAAACAAATGCAAAAACACCAGCATTCAGTTGGCCTCAGAAATGGAACAATACAAAACCGGGAGGCTTGCCGCCGATTTCTGAGGTCAACCCGACGAACCCCACAGGCGGATCACTAGTGTGAAGCAGATACGTGGGAGAGTTATGATCCCCTCGACATCGAGATCATAACAGCGCCGAAGAAAAGGAAGAAGAAGAACAGTTTTTCCATCTTCGTTCTTTTCGAAAAATTTCCAAACAATCGAGATTTTTCCACCGGGTTTCATTTTAGATAACTGCCGAATGCACAAAATATCCAATATAAATAGCAGTAGTCTAATTATTCGAATTTAATTTACCTACCTTTAGTACTTTCTAAAGAAATTAAACATTAAAGATAAAACACTCATAAATTATCCGTACCTTCTTCTTCAGCAATTAGCACAGAACAGTGAAGAAAAATAAATGAACAAGAACCCAAAACAAAAAAATCATAACATAACGGTTCTCGTTCTCGCCTTTCCGCTAAATTGCATATTGAACCCGAACCGTCAACGATGAATGAAGCAGTGACTGCAAAAATTTATATAAACATAAACCCAAAGTCGTCGAGTACACACAAACACAAACGAACACGAGAAACGAGATACACAAAAATAACCAACTTCTCGAGTTCTCGATTATGTTTTCTTTTGTCGTTTCGTTCAATAATCGATTCTCGGTCTCGAATAGGCAATCGAGTGTCGAGTCCTCATTTCACTTAGAATAAGTAGATGTGAGAAATCATTCGAATGATTTGAGTATTCGAATGATTTGGGTGAAGAATCGAGATATCTCGAGATGTTGTGTGAATCGATTATAATCGATTATATCATTCGAATGCGCCCACCACTAGTCCTTACTCGGACACATTTCCTTTCGTTCCACAAACTGAATTCAAACATGTCCACAGTTCCGACAATGTAGACACAAAAGAAGAACGAGAAAGCAAACGAGTTGAGTTGAGCGCCACACTAAAATCTAAATCTGCCTACCTAAACGCAGTTCGCACCGATTGGAAAGACAATAGTAGATACATCATTGTATATATATTTGAATAGTACTCTCATGGAACACGATTTTAAGTTAACTTATTGTGCCGCAAAATCGTAAGTGTGGCTATGTTAAGCAGTACAGAGTTGACGTGGAAGGAGAAAATATAAGCAAAAAAAGAGACGAGGTAGAGATATATTTATTCTGACAACAATAAAGAGGGTAAGGGAGAAAGTCTTATCTGCGTTTCTTTTTGCTGTCAGAATCAATTGTAGGTAGTTATATAAAGTTTTATATGCCATGCGCGAGATGAATACAAGCAAATAGTATTGAGAGTGTATGAGAGATTTTGTGAATTTTGTTTTATTACTCATGCAATCTGGTTTGTTTGAATTCTGATACAATTAATTACCGAGGTTGCCATTTTATGGACTTTTTAATAAGATCTAGAGGAATTTGAACTTAATAAACTCAAATGGTTTTATTTCGTTTTTGAAAACTAAATAATTTCAAATTGGCTTTATTTCGTTATGGTAACCAAAATAATTTTATAATAATAATTTTATAATAATAATTTGCAGTGGGTAGTTAGATAGTGGCAATTGAATTTTTTTTGTAATTAATATAGATATGTATCTACATACACAGTTAGAAAACTATTTCTTTAAGAAAATCTTATAGGTACGTACCTATATTTTTATTAAAGAAAATAGCTTTTGCATAGGTATAGACCAGTTTTTAAAATTTATTCATATAAACTTTGTTTGCAAAAAATATAGAAAATTTTTAATACTTTTTATGTGTATAATAAACTGTTTCAGAAATTCATAAATATTCACATAAAGCTATTTTGAAAAAAAATCAAATAAGTTTTTCGAGAAAAAAATAATTTTACAAAACTTAAATTAATTAAAAAAATAGAATAAAGTTATTATTGACATAATATTTAAAAAAAATCAGATACCTTTTTTGGAAAAAATATTTTGTATGCATTTATGCTTATAAGCAATTTTTGAAAAATTAAAAAAAAAAGGAAATTTGGTGTCAATTTTAAGAAATTATTGATGCACCCCACATGAAAAATTTTTAAAATAAAAATAAACTTTTTTTTACAAAAAATAGTTTTTGTCCATATATTTTGTAAAAAATAAGATATTTGCCCTGCGAATTTTGCACAGACAAACATTTCTTTTAATATTTGTCTACGAATTTTTATCAAATTTGGAAATTATTAATTCATTAAAATAAAAATTTTGTTTTTTTTTTTTATTTTGTTAATATAAATATAAAAAGTAAGAATTTATGCAAACAAAGTTAAAAAACCCTTTTATTACTGAACTAATTTTGAATATGTATAAGAAATTTCTTTAAAATTGTTCTAGAAAAAAAAAATTGGGATATTAATTTTAAGTATTTAAAAAAAAAGATTCTAGGAAATATTTCCAAAAATTAATCGATCAAACTTTTTCAAGACATTGATTTTTCAAAAACAATTTTTTTAAATAAAAAAATATTTTTTCGTGTTCTCTATCATCGTAAAGTCAAATTTGATCAAAATCTCGAGTTAAAGTTTTTCCACATGCAAAACTTGCAATTACATAATTTTGTAAGTGAAAATAAAATAAAAAAAAATTGGTACGCCAACCTTAAGTTTTTATTATTGTACGAATTAAATTAAGTTTCGAAATGAAATATTGAGCCGTTTTTGAGATATCGAATTTTCCAAAAAAAAAAAAACAATTTTTTTTCCAAAAATTAAAACAAAATTTTTCAAAGCTTTGAGACGCAATGTTTTTTCAACTTATTGGAAGCATCTCTATAAAAAATCCCTATTTCGATAATGAGATAATTGTCAAATGTCAAAATTTGAAAAAAATGGAAAATTTTTATCTTTAAACGCGATTTGCGGCTAAACGGAGCCTCGTAGACCCCTCAAAGTTGACATTTTCAAACGTGATTTCTGGCCAAACTATCCTATCCTACAGAATTAAAAATTACATATTCGTGATCTAGGGAGTGCCACCTTTCAATCCACGTATGAAACGAAAAACGAAAACGGTTAAAAAGTATTTTAAGCGTGGAACAAAAAAAATATTGTTTTTAAGTAAAATCTCCTAAAATCGTGCGCTAGCTTTTTAAGTTTTATTACTGTACGAATGGAAATTAAATTTCGAAAAAAAACATTGCGCCGGTTTTTGAGATATCGAATTTTCCAAAAAGAATGACTTTTTTCCAAAAATTAAAAAAAAAATATTAGATATAAATATATAAGACTTTTGATAATATTAAAATTTTCAAAAAAGTATGAACATTTTTTGGAAAAAGGAAAATTTGTATACGAGTGAAAACATTTTTTTTTTTCGTAAGTAACTTGATATTTTTTCAAAAATAATTTTTATGTAAAAAACTTTTATTCATCAAGTTTGAAAAAAATCGAGCATGGGGTTTTCGAAATATTGAGTTTTCAAAAAAAAAATTTGAAATTTTTTTTAAAAATCCGAAAAATAATTTCTTGAAAATTTGAATACACAATAATATTCAAACTATTAGGGACCTTTAGCAAAAAAAAATGATCAAAATCCGTCGTACAGTTTTTTGAGAAAATCGAAAACAAAAAAATGGTCCCAAGGGGGGTACCAAAAATAACAATTTTTTGTAAAATTTTTTTCAACCATTACCTAGCTCATTGTATATACATATATACAATGCCTAGCTTTAAGTAAATGAAATTTTTTGTTTTTTTTTTTTTTTTTTTTTTAAATCCTAGGGACAGTTTTTGAGAAAAAAAATATTTATGAAATTTCGAAAAAAAATTCCAAAGAAAAAAACATCCGGGGGGAAAAATTAAAAGCCATATCTACCAAGTTTGAAGAAAATCGGCCGAGCCGTTTAACTGTAGTCGAACTCAAATGTTTAATAAAGTGGTTTATTGAACATAATAGTTGTTCATAACTTAAAAACTAAAAGAGTTGGAAATAAATGGAGTACGCCATTCGAAAGAGCATGTTTGATTTATAAAAACTGCATTTCTAACTAAATTTCGCCAAAAATGCTCTTTTGAACAAGATATATCTAACTCAGCCGACAATATGCACAGAAATAATTTTCTTCTATCCCAAAAAATACGTAATCGCCAAAAAAGTATTGAAAGTATTGACCTTGAAAATATTTGCCTACAGAAAATAACAACTACCAAATCCCCACACACACCTACATTCTACTCCAATGTACATAGTATGTGCCTTTGTTCTTCTATTTTATATACAGTTCCTATTGCTGTCATGTATTAAATGTCTATCTGTTAAAAGTCTGCCATAGGCACCTCTGCTAATTTAGTAATTATGGTGCCGCTTGGTTCGCCTAGTCGCGTTCCTATTCATGATAGTACTATTCAAATATATATACAATGGATACATACAGGAACGAAATAGTTCCATATCTTCTTCAAGCACATTGCCTACAATATTTCTTCGTAGTTCCACTCTTATTACTAGGTATGGAGTATAGTTCATTTGTCGTATGTAGTTCCTTCATGTCCGGCTGAATATAAATCGGTCCGATCTCTTTATTCTCTTTATCATGCTCATAGTTACCTTAATAGTTCCATGTCTTTTGTTTACATTGTATTTCCATTCTTTCTTTTTCTTTTACTTATTTTTTTTTTTTTTATAATCTACACGCGCTCAAGGGATTATGATTACCATTTAATGTTTGAACACAGTGCGGGCGTGAAGTTAAGGAAGAGAAAGAAGGATAGGAAAGATGTGTGGCACGATGTTCTACGACTGAAGGTTGTTGTCTCAGATATTTTATCTCCAGGGATGGCGGCTGAACTAAAGCGGAGAATGCCGTGTCTTATTTCTATGTCGCTTATAATTCACATTATTTTATTCGTGTTCATCCTTGTTGGGCATACTAGTTTAACTCAATTACATGTTGTTAGTATTATGCCTGAACAACATGTAATAAGTAAACCAGCAACCCATTGATGACAATTTTAGAAGGTTTTTAATGGAATTAAAACGACATAGACGACGGCAGGGATCGAACCTGTGATCATGACGTTCACAGGCGAGCACACATCCATCGCGCCACGCCCACCCCCGGATATGCCGGATATACACTGTTCAAATGCATGACAAGCAGTGTTCAAGAATTCAAAATCAATGTACACCGACACCTCCTTTCTAACCCCTCCCTTTTTTCCTAATGCTCACACTGCGTTTCTGGCATATTAAGGGTATACAACAACCTTTGAGTGTGTGCTAATTATAAAAAAAAAAAAAAAAAAGCATGTGCAAGTGTGTTAGTGAAAAAGTCACACGCATACCATAGATTGGATGTTGGATTGAAGCAAAATCAAAATCTTTTGATTTATTTTCAATCTAGCGTCCTGCATTGAAGTAGTGTATTGTGATGTACTTTTGTCAAAGGCTGAGGTTTTGCTCGCCGGTATACTGGGGTTCTATCTAAAGTAGTACTAACTCCAGATTTTAACGTCAATATTCCTTTATTAATAAAAATATCGAAAATCAACCTAACTTAATTTAACATTTATTAATTTACATACAATTTCAATAAGTAATGACTTTTTGTGTGGGTATCCTTGGTTCGTTCTTCTATGTGGATATATTCTCGTTAGATATCCTTTTAGTGCATTCGCCTGGTTTCTGTACTAGGTAGAGTGTAGATGAACGGGTACAGGTGGTGCTTCGCTTCTGATCCTGCCAATCTTCAGTTGCATCCGGTAATCATAGATGAATTTGGTAATCAACGGACGAATCTGGCAACTCAACGGCCGAATCCGGCAAATCACAGACGAATCGGGCAAATCACAGACGAATCTGGCAAATCACGGACGAATCCAGCAAAATCACAGACGAATCTGGCAAATCACGGACGAATCCGGCAAATCACGGACGAATCCGGAAAATCACAGACGAATCTGGCAAATCACGGACGAATCCGGCAAATCACGGACGAATCCGGCAAATCACAGACGAATCTGGCAAATCACGGTCGAAACCGGCAAATCACGGACGAATCCGGCAAATCACGGACGAATCTGACAAATCACGGACGAATCCGGCAAATCACGCCGAAACCGGCAAATCACAGACGAATCTGGCAAATCACGGACGAATCCGGCAAATCACGGTCGAAACCGGCAAATCACGGACGAATCCGGAAAATCACAGACGAATCTGGCAAATCACGGACGAATCCAGCAAATCACGGATGAATCCGGCAAATCACAGACGAATCTGGCAAATCACGATCGAAACCGGCAAATCACGTACGAATCCGGCAAATCACAGACGAATCTGGCAAATCACGGTCGAAACCGGCAAATCACAGACGAATCCGGCAAATCACAGACGAATCTGGCAAATCATGGACGAATCCGGCAAATCACGGACGAATCCGGCAAATCACAGACGAATCTGGCAAATCACGGTCGAAACCGGCAATTCACGGACGAATCCGGCAAATCACAGACGAATCTGGCAAATCACGGTCGAAACCGGAAAACCACGGACGAATCCGGCAAATCACAGACGAGTCTGGCAAATCACGGACGAATCCGGCAAATCACAGACGAATCTGGCAAATCACGGACGAATCCGGCAAATCACGGACGAATCCTGCAAATCACAGACAAATCTGGCAAATCACGGACGAATCTGGCAAATCACGAACGAATCCGGAAAATCACGGACGAATCCGGCAAATCACGGACGAATCTGGCAAATCACGGACGAATCCGGCAAATCACAGACGAATCTGGCAAATCACGGTCGAAACCGGCAAATCACGGACGAATCCGACAAATCACAGACGAATCTGGCAAATCACGGACGAATCCGGCAAATCACGGACGAATCCGGCAACTCACGGACGAATCCGGCAAATCACAGACGAATCTGGCAAATCACGGTCGAAACCGGCAAATCACGGACGAATCCGGCAAATCACAGACGAATCTGGCAAATCACAATCGAAACCGGCAAATCACGGACAAATCTGGCAAATCACAGACGAATCTGGCAAATCACGGTCGAAACCGGCAAATCACGGACGAATCCGGCAAATCACAGACGAATCTGGCAAATCACGGTCGAAACCGGCAAATCACGGAAGAATCCGGCAAATCACGGACGAATCTGGCAAATCACGGACGAATCCGGCAAATCACAGACGAATCCGGCAAATCACAGACGAATCTGGCAAATCACGGACGAATCCGGCTAATTACGGACGAATCCGGCAAATCACAGACGAATCTGGCAAATCGCGGTCGAAACCGGCAAATCACGGACGAATCCGGCAAATCACAGACGAATCTGGCAAATCACGGACGAATCCGGCAAATCACGGACGAATCCGGCAAATCACGGACGAATCCGGCAAATCACGGACGAATCCGGCAAATCACAGACGAATCTGGCAAATCACGGTCGAAACCGGCAAATCACGGACGAATCCGGCAAATCACGGTCGAAACCGGCAAATCACGGACGAATCCGGCAAATCACAGACGAATCTGGCAAATCACGGTCGAAACCGGCAAATCGCGGTCGAAACCGGCAAATCACGGACGAATCCGGCAAATCACAGACGAATCTGGCAAATCACGGACGAATCCGGCAAATCACGGACGAATCCGGCAAATCACAGACGAATCTGGCAAATCACGGACGAATCTGGCAAATCACGAACGAATCCGGAAAATCACGGACGAATCCGGCAAATCACAGACGAATCTGGCAAATCACGGACGAATCCGGCAAATCACGGACGAATCCGGCAAATCACAGACGAATCTGGCAAATCACGGTCGAAACCGGCAAATCACGGACGAATCCGGCAAATCACATACGAATCTGGCAAATCACGGACGAATCTGGCAAATCACGGACGAATCCGGCAAATCACGGACGAATCCGGCAAATCACAGACGAATCTGTCAAATCACAGACGAATCTGGCAAATCACGAACGAATCCGGAAAATCACGGACGAAACCGGCAAATCACAGACGAATCTGGCAAATCACGGACGAATCCGGCAAATCACGGACGAATCCGGCAAATCACAGACGAATCTGGCAAATCACGGTCGAAACCGGCAAATCACGGACGAATCCGGCAAATCACATACGAATCTGGCAAATCACGGACGAATCTGGCAAATCACGGACGAATCCGGCAAATCACGGACGAATCCGGCAAATCACAGACGAATCTGTCAAATCACAGACGAATCTGGCAAATCACGAACGAATTCGGAAAATCACGGACGAAACCGGCAAATCACAGACGAATCTGGCAAATCACGGACGAATCCGGCAAATCACGGACGAATCCGGCAAATCACAGACGAATCTGGCAAATCACGGTCGAAACCGGCAAATCACGGACGAATCCGGCAAATCACAGACGAATCTGGCAAATCACGGTCGAAACCGGCAAATCACGGACGAATCCGGCAAATCACAGACGAATCTGGCAAATTACAATCGAAACCGGCAAATCACGGACAAATCTGGCAAATCACAGACGAATCTGGCAAATCACGGTCGAAACCGGCAAATCACGGACGAATCCGGCAAATCACAGACGAATCTGGCAAATCACGGTCGAAACCGGCAAATCACGGAAGAATCCGGCAAATCACGGACGAATCTGGCAAATCACGGACGAATCCGGCAAATCACAGACGAATCCGGCAAATCACAGACGAATCTGGCAAATCACGGACGAATCCGGCTAATTACGGACGAATCCGGCAAATCACAGACGAATCTGACAAATCGCGGTCGAAACCGGCAAATCACGGACGAATCCGGCAAATCACAGACGAATCTGGCAAATCACGGACGAATCCGGCAAATCACGGACGAATCCGGCAAATCACAGACGAATCTGGCAAATCACGGACGAATCTGGCAAATCACGAACGAATCCGGAAAATCACGGACGAATCCGGCAAATCACAGACGAATCTGGCAAATCACGGACGAATCCGGCAAATCACGGACGAATCCGGCAAATCACAGACGAATCTGGCAAATCACGGTCGAAACCGGCAAATCACGGACGAATCCGGCAAATCACAGACGAATCTGGCAAATCACGGTCGAAACCGGCAAATCACGGACGAATCCGGCAAATCACAGACGAATCTGGCAAATCACGGACGAATCCGGCAAATCACAGACGAATCTGGCAAATCACGGTCGAAACCGGCAAATCACGGACGAATCCGGCAAATCACAGACGAATCTGGCAAATCACGGTCGAAACCGGCAAATCACGGACGAATCCGGCAAATCACAGACGAATCTGGCAAATCACGGACGAATCCGGCAAATCACAGACGAATCTGGCAAATCACGGTCGAAACCGGAAAACCACGGACGAATCCGGCAAATCACAGACGAATCTGGCAAATCACAGACGAATCTGGTAAATCACGAACGAATCGGGAAAATCACGGACGAATCCGGCAAATCACAGATGAATCTGGCAAATCACGGACGAATCCGGCAAATCACGGACGAATCCGGCAAATCACAGACGATTCTGGCAAGTCACGGTCGAAACCGGCAAATCACGGACTAATCCGGCAAATCACAGACGAATCTGGCAAATCACGGACGAATCCGGAAAATCACGGACGAATCCAGCAAATTACGGACGAATCCGGAAAATCAACGGACGAATCTGGCAAATCGCGGTCGAAACCGGCAAATCACGGATGAATCCGGCAAATCACAGACGAGTCTGGCAAATCACGGACGAATCCGGCAAATCACAGACGAATCTGGCAAATCACGGACGAATCCGGCAAATCACGGACGAATCCGGCAAATCACAGACGAATCCGGCAAATCACGGACGAATCCGGAAAATCACGGACGAATCCGGCAAATCACAGACGAATCTGGCAAATCACGGATAAAAATCCGGAAAATCGTGTGCTAATTTGTTGAGAAGTCTAGAACTATAATACTTATATTACTTTCCTGGGTTCTTATGTCGACTGAAACTAGACCTTGCGCTGCACTTCTTTGTGCGATGTTACCTCGGTGAACGTCTTCTGCACTCTGTGTTTTAGTCGAACGTAAGGCGGTCTTTTATTATGCTTTTTAGCCAAACTATGCGTGAGTTGTAAAGTTATGAAGCGCACATTTACACTCAACATGCTATCTTTCGCTACGTCATCGCTTTTTGTCTATTCATTACATTAATTTCCTTCATATACATTTTACTGGTGAGGGCGACGGGGGCATCATATTTAACTATACGTTATCTCATACTGAGATTACTTATGGTTGCAGGTGGGCGGTAAGAGGGTAGTCAGTTCTTGTATGAGCCTTAACTTACCATCTTAGTTCTAGGCCATAGTTCATAATTCAAGGGGGCGACCGGAAAGAGGACGAACGATCTCTCCTTTTATTGTTCGAAAACCTACCATCGAGGTTCTTGATCGTTGACCAGTTGCTGCCTTCAGTGGAGTTCTTTCTTCTTCGTAAATAAATTCCTGCTATCAATGCACCACTCCTAGTAGTTGTTGTTGTTGTTTTTGCGTACATAGTGTGGTGTAATTGTGCCATTGATTTATGTTAACTGATAAGCTCCTTTGTAATCAGTTGCTGGCTATGGCTTGCAGTAACCACATGCTATTGGAGCATGTAGTCGCTTTGGTAAGTACTCGTTTTATTTAATTTTTAACAGGTCCGTAGCAAAGGGGGTAGCAGAATTGTAATGCTTCATTACAGTATATGCAAGATTGATGATCGATCATGCATTTAATGGTTTTGCGTATAGTACGTTGAAGAGATGAGAACACAGCACAGCGTAAGCACAGATTTAAATATTAAAACAGTTAACACAAATTGTATGATGAAATGGACAGACAAAATAAAACAAATTACTCGCATAGAATTGAAAAAATCGCAACGAAATTCTTAAAATCACAATTTTGCAAAAAAAAATTCAAAAAGCGCAACGTCCTCTCACCACACCGTCGATGTAAAAACAAAAGATTGAAGCCTCATGCTTGATATGTGTATATGCAACTTCAACCCCAAATTATCAATACACTTGCATATGCTTGTCATGCATTTGAACAATGTATGTTCGGCATTAGGATGGGAAACATAACTTGCTCGTGCACGTTTATTCTTTTTTTGTTCAGATTCAGATGAGATAGGATACAGTTTTGGATTTTTTATCTAATGATAATGAATAGTGTTTTTTCTTGCGACTTATCGGTAATATAAGGCAAGTTATGCATTCGGAAAAAAAATTGAACTCGATATTTTAATCAAAGTTGACATTACGATGATAGCGAAGGCTAAAAAAGTGGGTCTCGCAATTCTGTCTGTCAGTTCGACTATAGCCTAAATTTCGTGAAACTTGGTAGAGGGTGATGGCACCAGTAGTCGGCCACTTAACTTTTTTTTTATCTTTGATTAGCGTTTAAAAATCACTTATTTAAGTTTTTGATAGAGTTATCAGTTTTAATGATTAGATAATTGAAATGTGTAGTTCGGGAAATTCTAGACGAATTAAGTATATTTACTACATGAAACAAATTATTTAACTTTATGGAGATGAAAGTGTGATTCTTGAGTAGTCGTCCCTTTCAGTTTCAGTAGTCGGCCGCATAGGTATCTAGTAGTCGGCCTCTATTCGACAATTCATATTTTCATACTATTTGCAATAGTAAAAAGTATCTAAGAAGCATTTTAGCATTTAATAACTATCAAAACCACAATTTTAATAGAACAGGAACATGTTCGGCAACAATGACCAGCACTCTTCAGTGATTGCTTCACAACACAAACCCACCTTTCCCAGAACACCCTCAACGCTGGAATTCTTCCTCGCTTCCTCGAACCTAGTACACACTGTTCATGAATTATATGTGTACATTATTGCACAGTGACACGGATCATGAAGCTGTTCAACTGTCGATCAATCTCAACCAACCCGTAAACTTTACAACAGAAGTTCCTGAGAATTTCAGACGGATGGATATTGATAGACTTCACAGGGACATCGAAGACATCTTAACTCTTATACCTTCAGACAGGAATCTTCTGGCTACCCAAATCGATGCAGCGATTGTCAATTTTAACATGCCTTATCTAATGCCTTGGACAAGCAAAAACAGTCTAGAACGTCAAAGGATAGGTACCAGCACCTTCCCGAGTACTTTCAGAGTCTCTATCCTCACTGCCAGCTTCTAAAAAAACGAATCAATTAAAAAATCAAGTGACCACAACTACAAGGCGAAACGCACCTTAAATTCAATCACTCCACTTAAACCGAAATAATTTTCATATCTTCATTGGTATAAGAAAACATCTCTAGCGGATCCATCAAAGTGAACTGAATACAACCAACAGAAACTTACAGTAGTTTGTAATGAGCTACCGCAAGCCAACATCATGTTCCGGAACTCTATTCAATACCACAATAATATCCAATACCAGAAAAGATTGCAAATCAGGACGTGATGCTTTTAAAACATCAATAGGATCCATAGGAAAACAGCCATAAATACAGGAAACCATCATCAGCAGTGATACTGAAGCTACCTCTCCCCCAAACAAGGTGGAAGCGTTAGCCGACTACTTTGAAGGAAACTTCACTCCGTATCCACCTACTGACTCAACTTTATTACAAGAAGTTGAGGCAACAGTTCAACAAACTCTTCGAACGATCAATTTTAATATCATCAATCCAGCAAATGATTCCACCGATGTTTCAAATTTATCCAATCTAGAGAAGATGTCGAAATCATCGGTAATTCTAGGCCAAAAAAGTCTAATGGGCCAGATGGTGTCTCCTACTACATCCTGAAAAGGTTGCTCATGCAGTAATCGTAATGACTTTCCTCACAAACAGTTTAAACAGCTGCTTGAATTACTGTTACTTCTCCCAGAAGAGAAAAAAAGCGAAGATTGTTCAAATTCCGAAGGAAGGTGCTTCCAACCTAGTTTCCAAGTACAGGCTGATATCAATTCTCGAAAACATCAGCAATTTATTGGAAGAAGTAGTCTTCCGAAGATTGAAGAAATTCTGCTGTGAAAATTCCATCATCCCTGATATGCAAATCGGTTTTCGAGAAAAACACTCAACCTCGCAACAATTAGCAGAAATCTGGTCCGGAGACTCCCTGAGGGATCTACTACTAGCGGCAAGAAATATACTGTTAATAACTTAAACTATTAATTCAAGTTTTTTGTCAAGAATTTAATAACACTAGTAAGTTATTTAAGTAAATCTTACATGTGTAATCCTATAGCCTTACATACAAATCGTAATAGGCCGACCTAAAAATACTGGTTGTCTATAGTCGGCCACCCCTTCTCCCTTTACGTTAACAGGCGGCCGACTAATGAAACCATGCAATATTTGTTCAAAGTGTTTGTGGGAATTAAAAGAGAATACAATTTCCCTTCACTTTGCATACTCAGTTGAAAAAAAACTAAAGATGAGTAGTTTTCAGTAGTCGGCCGGGGGGGCGCAAGCTAAGAAGAATCGAAAAAAAAAAATGTCTTCTGAGGCCGGCCCCCTTGTAGTTAATAACAAAAAAATATTTTTTAAGTTTTTTAGCGAAAATACTCAAATATAAACTATAAACAAATAAAAAATGAACACATAGTGCACCTACCTTCAATATCTTGCCAATTAAACCTGTTTTAAAAACTTACTTCCACTAATTTTTTTTGTTCGAAAAAGCATAAGAACAATGAATGAAATTTTGCACCCAGGAAGAAAAACCGTTAGCCTATTAGAAAATATTTTTTGCCTGGAAGTTGAACGAAGGCCTTTACTATTACGCTGTACTTTACGACGAAGTGGCCGACTACTGGAGGTGGCCGACCTTAGGTGCCATCACCCGATATCATTTGTAATTTTTCCCTACCACACATTTTTTTTCTTTTTTTTTTTTTAAGACCAAAAATAACGGTACCTGCTATACGAATCGACAGATTTAAAAAATAAAAATACAAAAAAAATTTCATTTAGTTAGCTAATTAATGGTTGAAAAAAATGTTCCGAAAAATGGTTATTGAGAGATCCTCCCAAGGTACAATTTTTTTTTGTTTTTGATTTTCTCGAAAATGGTACCACAGATTGATGATTTTTTTTTTGCTAAAGCTCCCCAAAAATTGTATAGTTTTCTGTATTCAAATTTCCAAAAAAGAATTTTTTAGATTTTTAAAAAAAAATTCAAAATTTTTTTTTTCAAAACTCAACATTTTGTAAACCCCCCATGCTAGATTTTTTTAAAACTTAATAAATAAAAGTTTCTCAATATAATCTACAAGACGTGAGGAAAAAAAATATTTTACCTAAAAGTAAAGGTACCCACCATACAAATGTTAAAAAATGGTTTTCAAAAATCGTATTTTGCTCGAAAATGGCGCTTAGAATTTTGGTAAAAAAATTTTTTCTTTCAATAAATTCTTATGATATTTAATTTAATAAAAAAAAAATTCAAATTAAGATATTACATAGAACCATTTTGTCTGGTTTTGAATTTCTCACTCACATGGCGGATTTTAATGAAATTTTTTATAGAAATGCTTCTAAAAAGTTTAAAAAACATGCATTTAAGAACTTAAAAAAAATATTTTTTTGGAAAAAAGTCATTTTTGTTTTGAAAATTCGATATCTCAAAAACGGCTCAATATTTTTTTTGGAAATTTAATTTTCATTCGTACGATAATAAAAACTTAAAGTTGGCGTACCAAATTTTTTCTTAAGGTACAAATGTCTTAAAAATTTTGTATATAAAAGCTTATTTTTTTCAAAAAAAAAAAAAACAGTAGAACGATTCATATTTGCATAGCATTCTGTTTTTATCTCTTACTACTAAAATAATTGAAAAAAAAAACTATTTTATCCATATGAACAGTTTTCTCTAATAACATTCGTTTTTAAAATTCGCACTATATAGGAGCAAGTTCGTGCGACCCAGTCGTGCATTTTATTTTTAGTAGTTTTGCTGTTGTGAATTGATCTGGAATTTTGGAATCGTATGCAGGTGGATAGGGGTAATTTTATTTTTTATAATTTTTTCTTCTGTTCAACTGTTGAATGTTTTTGTTTTGTTTTGTTGTTGTGAATGTGAATTATTGTCATTTGATTTGCAATTTCGGCATAGTATTTAGGTGGATTTTGGTATTTGTATAATTTAATATTTTTAACTCAGAACGGTTTCTTATGTCATTTTTAATTGTTTTCACTACGAAGAGGAGTGCATTTGGAATCCAAATGAACATGCAAAACATCCTTGTTTAGTTGTATGTGGAAAGCGAAACCAAAACATTTGCCCTTCAACAATTCAATGAAAAATGAACGAAAAAAAAATTGTTTGTGATCAACTATTAGGTATATTTGTTATTTTTCTGAGCTGATATATTCAAGTTTAGATTTTAAATCTTATAGTAACACTAAAGAAAAAAACATTAAAATATTTACTTAAGATTTAATTCTTATTTTATTTTTGTGTCAATATTTGTTCTGTTATTTATTTATTAGGTATTTTTCTTATATTTATATTGATTTAGTTAAAAATGTCAATTGGAAAGCTGAATTTTTTTGTGTTCATCAATATTTATTTGTTAAATATAAAAATTGAATAAAGTTACTTAAAAGTCTTTAAATTCTGGCTATACTAGTGCTTCACCGCACCGAGATTTGTCTAGCTCATGCCACTTAATATCAAATCTTGATAGTTCCGCGGACATGGTTCCAGGAACTAGTTCCGACCGGAAAAAGAACCGTTCCATGTTCGTTCCGCCCTTGGAACTGTTTTGCACAACTCTAGATCATACTGAAAACTGAAGCACTAAAGAGGGTGAGTTTTGTTTAACTTCGCTCACAGTAAAATAGAAATGAGTTTCCAGCGATGGACTTTCTTTGAATAAGATAATATGATCATGGTTTATTTTTCTCTCATAGCTTGATGTCTAAAAAACTATTTCATCTTTAGTGAGATAAAAAGAAAAGATTTTTAGGTGTAAACTTTACTTCGGAAAGATAAAATTAATAATTTTTGTTTTTATTATTGGGACAAATTTCAGTGCACCTATAATAAAAAATAAGTCTATTGCAAAATGCAATTGGGTTGGACATAAAAAACTACGTGCGAGCTGCGACATAGGGTTGATTGACAAAAAGTTTTGGGATTATTGTTTATTTCTATGTTTTATGATTTGTGGCTTAGTAACAGAAACGTTCCGAGGGCGTTGTGTTTATATCTATTTTATAGCGTTAGTGCATATTTGATATATTTTTTATTTGACCTGTGGGGTTGGGATTAATTGTAGATTAGTGTTAATTAGTTAGATTAGTGTTTACGAGTTACCTACGATTTTTGAAGACTGGTGAAAAGTGTGTGAAAAAGCCATAAGAACTGAGGAAGAATACTTTTCTTACGACCTGAAGTGGGACACAATTTCGGATTTAATTATAATTAATCCAGGTGACAATTCTTCAACCGACTATGAAAGCGACATTAGTTCTTAAAACTAAGTACATATATGTAAATGAACATTTATTATTTAAATTATATTATTGTTATTTATAGTACATATTTTTATTTTATTACTATGTTTTATATTTATTTCTGAAATAAAAATTTATAATAATTATTTTAAGGTAAAATAAATTCCTAAAAACTCGTAGGTAAAAATTATTCAAACTCGTAAATACTAATTAACTAATTAACACTAATCTACAATTAATCCCAAAACCCCACAGGTCAAAAAATAAAAACTACATATACATACATCAAATAAACACTAACGCCATAAAATAAATATAAACATAACGCCCCCGGAACTTTTCTGCTGCTAAGCCACAAATCATAAAACATAGAAATAAACAATAATTCCTAAACTATTTGTCAAAGTTGAGTTAGGCACTGTAAAATTTAAGGAAAAATCATTACTAATTAAATATCTTGCGCTTGCGCACCACTTTTGTTCTCTTAAATCCTCTCTCTGCGCAACCGACCGTTGGCCAAGTGAATTGGTTCAAGCTATATATAAAGAATTATATGCATGACAGCAAGACGCGACGCGAGAGGAATACAAGCAGATAGTATTGAGAGTGTATGAGAGCTTTGTGAATTTTGTTTCATTACACATACAATCTGGTTTGTTTACATTTTCATACGAACCAAATTCGAAATTCGGTTTTATTTCGTTTTTGAAAACAAAATAATTTCAAATTGGCTTTATTTCGTTACGGTAACCGAAATAGTGCCTGCCAAACAAAATTTGGAAATAAAACCGAATTCTAATCATTTTGCATGAATATTTTTCAAAGCATATTTCTAATGTTTTTTTTTAAGTTGAAAATTAATTTCATATTAATTTGAACTGTTTGTTTTTCAATCTAGCAAATCAAAACGAAAACAATTTCTACTGAAATAATTTACATTAAGTTTGTAATAATTCTTTTTGAATAATTCTTTAAAATTGGCCTTTTAGTCCAGTCAAAGGGTCATGAAAAAGGGCCTGACCTTGTGCGTAGAGACATGGTCTATTTTTTTCATAGATCGATAGGGACTTATGAGAAAGGCTTAAAACCAAATTTGCGCCACCTGACAACTTTTTTTACCAAAGTTATTGGTAAAAATTTGTTTTGTGTCATATTTTTATCTTTCGCGAATATCTCGGAATTTATTTTCTGTTTTAATACGCTTTATCAAACAAATATTTGATTAAATTTTATTTAAACTCTATATAAGAAAACAAATTTTTTCCAAAGATTTTGCTCTACATTTGGCGGATGTTGCGAAAACGCAACGTGAATTTTCCGGGAAACTAAAAGCTTTTCCAAAAAAATTTTTTTTCCAGATTTTCTCTAATTAGACCAAAAATAGACAGTGTGTGAAATTTCAAGTTCCTACCACACCTGGAACTAGACTTATGAAATTTGTGAAAGTTAACACTATATTCTATATATTCTGCTCATTTCACACCTCAGATCAAACAAATTGTTTAAATGTTGTAGGTATCTACATAGCTATATATATTTTTGCTTCTTTCACAGCAGTTTGACTTCTTCTTTTCCAAAACATAATACTTTGCAATGAAACTAAGGAAAAAATAGAATAAAATAGTAACTTTTTTTAAATTTCTGTTTTCAACTATCAAACCCACCTGAATATTTCTCAAAGCCCTTTTTTTTTGTAGAATTTCAACCAGGATTAGAGATGTTTTCTCAAGGCTCCTTTACCCCTCTAAATCTCGATACAAATTCCTTTTTGCTTTGAGGAAAATTTATTTAAAGAAAGCACTTTTGAAAAAACAAGAAATAATCCAGTGGAATTTGTTCTAGGTACATTTATAACCTCACTTCACTATATTGTATACACATTTATATAATTATATTTTGTTTGTGAAAGCTTTTTATTTTTAACTTCCCATAGGCAGTTATTGTAATCGGTCCGATTTGTCAAATTGGAAGTTTTGACATTTCTCGACATTTCAAGGTCCCTAGAGGCTATATCAATCATTTTTAGAGAGATGTCTGTGTGTGTGTGTGTACGTACGTTCGTACGTTCGTACGTTCGTACGTTCGTACGTTCGTACGTTCGTACGTTCGTACGTTCGTACGTCCGTACGTTCTTGTACCTTTTTTCGTCGTCGATATCTCAAGAACGAGTAAAGATATCGACTTCAAATAAATTTTGTTTAATAGATAATAACTTCAAAAGAAGCTGAAAGGGCGTTTATTAAAATTCAGTGAGTAGTTTTTTCACTATAACGGTTTAAAAAAAAAGTAAAAATTTTGCTTAGTTTCAAATATCTCACGAAAAAATAATGCTACTGATTTCAAATAAAATTTAATGTACTCATTATACGGTCATACAGATTTGGTATGAATTTGGAAAAAAATGAACATACCGTTATTTTTTTAAATGAAAAAAACTGAAAAAAAAAATTTCATAACCCAGATATTCTAAGAACGGAAAACAATTTGAAACTCAAAATAATTTTATTTTACGAAAAATAATGTGTTTGACAACTGGTGAAAATTTCAAAAAAAATCAGTTTACAGTTTTTTTACAAAAAATAAAAAACCACATAAAATTCTATTGAAAATTGGTAAAAATTGTTTTTCGACTCAAATTTCTCGAGAACTAGTAGTGATATTGACTTCTAATTTAGTTTATCTTATACATAGTATAATTTTGTACAATTGGTAAAATGTTGACAAATATTGAATTAATAGTTTTTTTTTTAAATAAAAAAACTATTAAAAATTCTAGTGAAAACTAGTTAAAATTGTATTTCAAGTCGAATTTCTTGGGAATGAACACCGATAGTGCCTTCTAAAGTATGTTGTTTTATACATCGATACCTTCCCGTAAGAATGTATACTAAGCGACATTTCTAAAATTGTTCAGGAAACGAAAAAAAACGAAGAAAGTTCTAGTTGAATCATAATGTGCTAAGAGAAAATTTTGGTACTCGTAAGTGACATCAAACAAAATTTTTTGTTGCTCACGACAATGAGATCTTTATTAATGTCGCTTAGCATATTTTTTTTTTGGCAGATAATAAAAATTTCAGGGGGCAACATTATTTTAATGAGAAAAGATGGCAGCTGATAAATTTTTTTATTTGTACTCTAGTTTCCTTTTCATGCATAATAGGTTGGCGAAACCCAGGCCAAAACGTGGCCCTTAACATATAGTACATTTCCTCATCAAAAAGTCATTTTCGAAAAAAGTGTCGCTTAGTACATTCTTACGGGAAGGTATCGACATAATACAATTATTAACATATGGTTAAATTTTGACAAGTATCGAATTGACAGTTTTAACAAAAATATAAAAAAAATCTACTAAAAAGTGGTAATATTTGACTAGAATATCTTGAGAACGAGCAATGATATTGACTTTGCCATTATTTAATTTTATACATAATACAATTTCTAACAAATTGTTTATATTTGACATATATCTAGTTTTAGAGCGGATATATTTTGTAAGTACCCTTCCATCAATAACCAAACCATATCTTTTATATTTGAATATTTCGTTTTTAATTTTTTTTTTCAATTAAAATGTTTGGACCCGAAATAACAAAGTAATTTCTATAATATTATATATATAATTTTATGATTTTATTATCAACTTAGTTTTTAGAAGAATGTATGTACTGTACATACGCATATGAATAAGGTTGTTCAGTTTTACCTAAGTCCCACATATTCAAATTCCATTAATAGCTATGGTAAAATTGAAGAAAACGTCACAATATGTTTTTATCTTTTTGTCCATGAAAAAGATGTAAAATTCTACTCAAGGTTTTCTTACCACAATGGGAAGTTATCAGTGTGGGTCGCACCCAGCCTCTTTTTATTTTTTGTTTTCTCCTTGACTTTTAGATCTATAATAACCATTGAATATTGATTTTTATTCTCACAAGCTAATTTTTAACTTCCCATAGGGAGTTATTGTAATCGGTCCGATTTGTCAAATTGGAATTTCTGACATTTCTCGACGTTTCAAGGTCCCTAGAGGCTATATCGATCATTTTTAGAGAGATGTCTGTGTGTGTGTGTGTACGTACGTTCGTACGTTCGTACGTTCGTACGTTCGTACGTTCGTACGTCCGTACGTTCTTGTACCATTTTTCGTCATCGATATCTCAAGAACGAGTAAAGATATCGACTTCAAATAAATTTTGTTTAATAGATAATAACTTCGAAAGAGGCTGAAAGGACGTTTATTAAAATTCAGTGAGTAGTTTTTTCACTATAACGGTTTAAAAAAAAAAGAAAAAATTTTGGTTAGTTTCAAATTTCTCACGAAAAAATAATGCTATTGATTTCAAATAAAATGTAATGTACTCATTATAAGGTCATACAGATTTGGTATGAATTTGGAAAAAATTGAACATACCGTTATTTTTTAAAAAAAAAAAAACTGAAAAAAAAATTTCATAACCCAGATATTCTAAGAACGGAAAACAATTTGAAACTCAAAATAATTTTATTTTACGAAAAATAATGTATTTGACAACTGGTGAAAATTTCAAAAAAATCAGTTTAAAGTTTTTTTACAAAAAATAAGAAACTATATAAAATTCTATTGAAAATTGGTAAAAATTGTTTTTCGACTCAAATTTCTCGAGAACTAGTAATGATATTGACTTCTAGTTTAGTTTATTTTATACATAGTATATTTTTGTATAATTGGTAAAATGTTGACAAATATTGAATTAATAGTTTTTTTATTTTTTATAAAAAAACTATTAAAAATTCTAGTGAAAACTAGTTAAATTTGTATTTCAAGTCGAATTTCTTGGGAATGAACACCGATAGTGCCTTCTAAAGTATGTTGTTTTATACATCGATACCTTCCCGTAAGAATGTACTACTAAGCGACATTTCTAAAATTGTTCGTTTCCTGAACATAGGAATAATTTTTTTGGCGGATAATATAAATTTCAGGGGGCAACATTATTTTAATGAGAAAAGATGGCAGTTGATAAATTTTTTTATTTGTACTCTAGTTTCCTTTTCATGCATAATAGATTGGCGAATCCCAGGCCAAAACGTGGCCCTTAACATATACTCGTAGTATATTTCCTCATCAAAAAGTCATTTTCAAAAAAAGGGTTGCTTAGTACATTCTTACGGGAAGGTATCGACATAATACAATTATTAACATATGGTTAAATTTTGACAAGTATCTATCGAATTGACAATTTTAACAAAAATATAAAAAAAAATCTACTAAAAAGTGGTAGTATTTGTTTTTCGACTAGAGTATCTTGAGAACGAGCAATGATATTGACTTTGCCATTATTTAATTTTATACATAATACAATTTCTAACAAATGGTTTATATTTGACATTATATCTAGTTTTAGAGCGGATATATTTTGTAATTACCCTTCCATCAATAACCAAACCATATCTTTTTTATATTTGAATATTTCGTTTTTAAATTTTTTTCAATTAAAATGTTTGGAACCGAAAGAATAAAGTAATTTCTATAGTATAATACATTTTGAAACAACTTATACATCAACAATCTCAATTTCAAATCTCTTTAAATAATTAAAATGCTTTTCAATCTTAAAATAATGTTTGTTTGAATTTTACAGCTAAAGTTTGTTTCACTGAAAATTTGGTTATTTGAAAAAAACTAAATATAAAGTTTTCAAGACCACAAACGGGAAGTTATCAGTGTGGGTCGCACCCAGCCTCTTTTTTTTTTTTTATAATCTACTCACGCTCAAGGGAATATGATTACCCTTCAAATGTTTTCAACACAGCGTGGGCGTGAAGTTACGGAAGAGAAAGAAGGATAGGAAAGATGTGTGGCATGATGTTCTGAGACCGAAGGTGGTTGTCTCAGAATTTTTATGTCCAGGGATGGCGGCTGAACTAAAGCGGAGGGAGAATTGCCGTGTCTTATTTCTATGTCCCTTATAATTCGCATTATTTTATTCGTTTTTCATCCTTGTTGGGCATACTAGTTTACCGAAATCACACGTTGTTAGTGTTATGCCTAAACAACATGTAATGAGTAAACCAAAAACCCATTGATGACAATTTATAGAAGGTTTTTAATGGAATTAAAGACGACAGCAGGGATCGAACCTGTGATATTGAGGTTGACAGGCGAGAACACAACCATCGCGCCACGGGCACCCCTATTTTTTTTCCAGTTAACTTGATCAAAAAAAATTTTTCTACAGTAGGTACTACTTATTCTTGACAGTAGATTCCGCGGTTTACCAGAAACTATTCAAATAAAATAAACAACTTTTGTTTGAAGGTGGACATCCGTAACACCTTGTTTCTCAACGCTAAGTCATTTGAGCATAGAACAATAAGGTTCTAATTACCTGATACTTACAGCCGTATTTATTAGAATTCCCTAAACGCGTAAATAGTTATGCAATGCATAAGGACTTATTCATCCACTATGCAAATTCATATTTATAAAACATTTGCCTACCCTGCATAGTTATAATGAGCTTGTGTCAAATAAAGTACAAAAAAGTAAGAATCTATTACATTTAGCCTTCATAACACTCAGCTGTTTATCAAAAAACAAAAAAAAAAAAACATCTTGTCTGTCTATCGAATTTAATAAACAAAAACGAAACTACCAAAAGCTAAAAGAATTCCAACAATTAACTTTGATTCATCAGATAAAGTATGTTATTATCTCTAGCATAATACTGGAAATCAAATTGTTATTCGTTTCATTATAGCTGGAATATTCCTTACACAAGTTCTTGGCGTTCTGGCGTTTCGTCCGGGTGATCGCACATGGACTCATCAGTTGGCTGTGAGGACCTTGTCAATACGCAATTTTTATTGAATTCAGTTCATCTTACATCGATTTTTTGACAAAAATCCAATGTAAACTATATCCAACCAAGATTAAAATTATAATCATTAAAGTTGGAATATTTTGCCCGTGGCCGAGCATTGATTCTATATGAAGGTTTTTATAATACAAATTCTATATACTACTGAAATAAATCAGCCTAGTAGAAGACTTAGCACTATTAATGGATTTGTTGAATTTGTTGAAAATAGCAAAATATTTCAACGTTAATGATTACAATTTTAATCTTGGTTGGATATAGTTCACATTGGATTTTTGTCAAAAAATCAATGTAAGATGAACTGAATTCAATAAAAATTGCGTATTGACAAGGTCCTCATAGCCAACTGATGAGTCCATGTGCGATCACCCGGACGAAACGCCAATTTTTGTGGACTAAAAGCTATTTTGAATCAATCCAAGTCCATTAATAGTGCTAAGTCTTCTACTTGGCTGATTTATTTCAGTAGTATATAGAATTTGTATTATAAAAACCTTCATATAAAATCTCTTCCACCAGAAGAAATTAAAAATCTGCAACCATAGTAAGTGCTTACGCAGATGATTTGGAGGGCAGTCTGGGCAACGAATTAGTGCAATTCGCTTCAATGCTCAATTCTGATGTGACTGGTATTATTGACAGCAGGAATCATGAGGCTCTGGAAATGCAGGTTTACAAGCTGTTGATAAATAATTCTTTACAATCTTGTTTCCCGAACGTTGAAATTGCTTTGCCCATTTATTTGTCTCTCATGATCACCAACTGCAGTGGTGAACGATCTTTCTCAACATAAAAAGTGTTAAAAATGAATTGAGGAACACGATGAGCCAACAACGCCTTAATCTCCTCACTTTAATGAATATTGAACATGATTTACTCCGAGAAGTCGATATCAACAGCATTATTTATAAAATTTCCCAAATTAAATCAAGAAAAGTTTGTTTGTAACAGTTTTGTTTTATTTAATACCATAAACTTGATAAGTGCCTAACCTAAAACAGTCTAAGGGCCCCTTGATAGAATTTGCTACAGGCCCCGCGCTGGCTTAATCCGGCACTGGTTGTACGGTATTGGGAACGCAATGTGATTTGGTTGGTACATTAATTTATTGGATTTGAACTTTATACAATCCAATTTTAAATGTATCCAATTTCCAATATGCATACAATGATAATAAAATGAATAATAATGGAAATTAGCTGGGGTTTGCTGGGGTTTTTGTTTGTGTGTAATAACCAGAGTTTTAGATTTGTGACTTTTTTCCCAGTATATTTGACATAAGGAAGGCGTAGCTAATACGGCTAAGAAATATATACTAAATAAGGATTTGTTTGACGTGGCGTAAACTCGAAGTTAGTGCTTCGGCTCGGTTTAACTATTTCGAGGTTGAACTTAGTATTAGTGAAAAATAATAAATAAGGTTGAAATGGTTTTATTTCGTTTTTGAAAACTAAATAATTTCAAATTGGCTTTATTTCGTTATGGTAACCAAAATAATTTTATAATAATTATATGCAGTGGGTAGTTAGGTAGTGGCAATTGTATTTTTTTGTAATTAATATAGATATGTACATACACAGTTAGAAAACTATTTCTTTAAGAAAATCTTATAGGTACGTACCTATATTTTTATTAAAGAAAATAACTTTTGCATAGTATGTAGGTAGAGTAAAGTCGGATAATATGGACCACCAATCATATTTTTGTTAATAAAACACAAACGGTGTAAGTTTTTTGTAAAGATATTTAAAAGAAAAATACATCAGTTAATTCTGATTAAAAAAGGAGCAACAAAAAAATAAATTCACTTAATAAAAAAATAACAAAAAACAAAAAGTTAAGTAACTCTAAAACGTAACAAAAAAAAAGTGGAGGGTAATATGGATCACCTGGTTTTCAATCCATTGACGGCTATTTATCCAGTTTGGACTCTGACATAAGACTTGCCGAGCAATTCACATATATCAAAAACATCAACAGTCGATGATTCATCTTCATCCAGACCCGAAACTTCTTATATTGAAATAGCGGGTAATGTGGACCACTAGTCCATATACTCCTTTTCTCCGGTGGTCCATATTACCCGCAACATAATGTTTGGAAAAAAAGCAATTTTACAACAAAATGAGACCCTTTACAATAGTTTTAAAAATAAAAACCTTAAAACAAATATTGTCTTCTTATATTTAAAAAATAAAAGGAGAACAAACTATATTTTTAACTATAGAAAAAGGAGAAATACCTACGAAAAAAAATAATCAATGCCTTGGATTTTCTTTTAATCCGAACAACTTCTTAACGCGCTACTCCTGACTACTCAAACTTTACTGAGTTAAGTTAAAGCAGGTCCCGCACAATCGCAAACAATCGTCTCCTCGATTGCATTTGTGTAAAGCGAAAAAAGCTGGTGGTCCATATTAGCCGACTGGTCCACATTACCCGACTTTACTCTACATACCCATAGAAAATTGTATGAAATTAAAATGATAATTTTGAATATGTACAAAAACGAAAAATTATTGTTATGCGTTGATAGGTATTTATATAATTAAATATAAAAAAAATTGATATAGGTATAGACCAGTTTTTAAAATTTATTCATATAAACTTTGTTTGCAAAAAATATAGAAATTTTTTGTGTATAATAAACAATTTCAGAAATTCATAAATATTCACATAAAGCTATTTTGAAAAAAAATCAAATAAGTTTTTCAAGAAAAAAAATATTTTAGAAAACTTAAATTAATTAAAAAAATAGAATACATTTTTTATTGACATATCTAATATTTAAAAAAAATCAGATACCTTTTTTGGAAAAAATATTTTGTATGCATTTACATATTGCTTATAAGCAATTTTTGAAAAATGAAAAAAAAAGGAAATTGGTGTCAATTTTAAGAAATTATTGATCCACCCCACATGAAAAATTTTTAAAATAAAAATAAAATAGTTTTTATCTATATATTTTGTAAAAAATAAAATATTTTCCCTGCGAATTTTGAACAAACAAATATTTCTTTTAATGTTTGTCTACGAATTTTTATCAAATTTGGAAATTATTAATTCATTAAAACAAAAATTTTGTTTTTTTTTTATTTTGTTAATAAAATATAAAAAGTAAGAATTTATGCAAACAAAGTTTAAAAAACCTTTTATTATTAAACTAATTTTGAATATAAGAAATTTTTTCAAAGCTTTGAGATGCAATGTTTTTTAAACTTATTGGAATGATCTCTAAATATAAAAAATCCCTATTTCGACGATGAGAAAATTGTCAAATGTCAAAATTTGAAAAAAATGGTATCGAAAACGAATTTTTATCTTTAAACGCAATTTGCGGCTAAACGGAGCCTCGTAGACCCCTCAAAGTTGACATTTTCAAACGTGATTTCTGGCCAAACTATTCATCCTACAGAATTAAAAATTACATATTCGTGATCTAGGGAGTGCCACCTTTCAATCCACGTATGAAACGAAAAACGCGAAAACGCTTAAACGTATTTTAAAATAAATTTTTTGTTCTTATACTTTGTGGATTATATTAAAAAACTTTTATTCATCAAGTTTGAAAAAAATCGAGCATGGGATTTTCGAAATATTGAATTTTCAAAAAAAAATTTTGAATTTTTTTTTAAATCCAAAAAATTATTTTTTGAAAATTTAAATTTGAATACACAATAATATTCAAACTATTAGGGACGGTTAGCAAAAAAAAATGATCAAAATCCGTTGTACCGTTTTTGAGAAAATCAAAAACAAAAAAAAATGGTCCCAAGGGGGGTACCAAAAATAACAATTTTTTGTAAAATTTTTTTCAACCATTACCTAGCTTTAACTAAATCAAATTTTTTGTTTTTTTTTTTAATCTGTGGGACAGTTTTTGAGAAAAAAAATATTTATGAAATTTCGAAAAAAATTCCAAAGAAAAAAACATCCGGGGGGAAAAATTAAAACCCATATCTACCAATTTTGAAGAAAATCGGCCGAGCCGTTTAGCTGTAGTCGAACTCAAATGTTTAATAAAGTGGTTTATTGAACATAATAGTTCTTTATAACTTAAAAACTAAAAGACATAGAAAAAATGGAGTACGCCATTCGAAAGAGCATGTTTGATTTATAAAAACTGCATTTCTAACTAAATTTCGCCAAAAATGCTCTTTTGAACAAGATAGAACTCAGACGACAATATGCACAGAAATAATTTTCTTCTATCCCAAAAAATACGTAACCGCCAAAAAAAAGTATTGAAACCTCACCTTGAAAATATTTGCCTACAGAAAATGACAACTACCAAATCCCCACACACACCTACATCCTACTCCAATGTACATAGTATGTGTCTTTGTTCTCCTATTTTATGTACTCCTATTGCTGTTATGTATTATATGTCTATCTGTTAAAACTCTGCCATAGGCACCTCTGCTAGTCACAGTTTAGTAATTATTCATTTAATTATCCATTTTAATTATGTCAGATGAAATATTTTACATAATCGCAGCTGATTATGATAACAGATTTAGTTCAGTTTCATAACAGATCTCGTTTTCGAAGTAGCATAACAGACTTTTATAAAAGTTCGAACCTCTGAATACCAATCATAAAAGATCTTTTAAGGTGGAAATCTTTTATGATTCATAACAGAAAATCTATAACAGAATAACAGATGCGGCAGAATAGTCTCAATTATTAAAGAAAAGTTAATTAATAGTAAAGCTCACACTGCCCATAACATCGTGAAGGCCCTAACTACATTTTTCATACTTCGAGTTAAAAAGGAAAATACTATTTTCCCATGTATCAAAAGATGTGTGGGTGTTTGGGTGCACTTAATGAGTTTTTTTATTATTGTTTTCTTCATCAGCGAAAGAAAGAAAAAGAAAGAAAGAAAGAAAAAATTGACCACAAAGTCAAAATTTTGCTCGGGAAAGAAAAATTGAACACCATTTAAAATTGAATATCTGACAACCCTAAGAACATCAGCTCAATTTAAACGTAGTTTTAAAGGTTAGTATTATGCTAAAAAAAAAGTTTAGAATGAGGTCCCTAAACTGTGAGTACCTACTGACAGAGAAATTGATTTTAACATGTGTCAGGGTACACCAAAGTTACCCCTTTTTTAAATCATCAAAAAGTGATGTCAAAGTTGAAAATCAGACTTTATTGCTTATTATCAGGAAGTGTTGCTAGCATTTTTTTCTTGATATTTAAACTTTTATTTGAAACTTTTTGGAAGCATCTCTATAAAAAATTTCATTAAAATTCGTTATGCCGATATGTGAGAAATTGAAAATTGGACAAAATAGTTCTATGGTAAGTACAAGCTGTAATATTTTAATTTAATTTTTTTTTTATTAAATCAAAGATCATAATAATTAATTGAAAGAAAAAAAAATTATCAAAATTCTAGGCGCCGTTTTCAAGAAAAATACGATTTTTGAAAACAATATTTTAACATTTGTATGGTGGGTACCGTTATTTTTAGGTAAAATAAAAAAAAATTTCTCACATCTTATAGATTATATTGAGAAACTCTCATTTATCAAGTTTAAAAAAAATAGCATTGGGTTTTCGAAATATTGGGTTTTGAAAAAAAAATTTAAAGCTTTTTTTAAAAATACAAAACAAAATTATTTGAAAACTTGAATACACAATTCTATTAAAGTTTTTGGGGAGCTTTAGCAAAAAAAAAATTATCAAAATCGGTTGTACCGTTTTTGAGAAAATCAAAAACGAAAAAAAGGTTCCATGGGAGGTACCCTCAATAACCATTTTTCGCAAATTTTTTTTCAACTACTATCTAGCTTTAACTAAATGAAATTTTCTTGTATTTTTATTTTTAAAATCTGTCGAACAGCTTTTGAGAAAAAAAATATTTATAAAATTTCGAAAAAAAATTCGTATGGCTTAAAAAAAAAAGAAAAAAAAACGTGTGTGGGGGGAATTAAAAATGATATCTACCAACTTTGAAGAAAAACAGAATTACGAAACCCACTTTTTTAGCCATCGCTATCATCGTAGTATCAACTTTGATCAAAATCTCGAGTTCGATTGTTTTTGCGAATGCATATGTCTTTCCCTATATAAGTATGTACATGTATATGCAAAAACTAAATACAATGGACCGCCATCAATCGCAAACCCCTCTTTGGCAATACATATATTGCTACCTTATTCGCTCATTCATATACCTAATGCATATTCTCATTTCTCATAGGGGTATCCAAAAAACAAAACAACGTTGTAAAAAAACTTCTACACAAAATTTCATTCGTAAAGTGCCGTCGCCACCGCCGCACAGTGTGGGAATTCGCGAATTTAGCGGAATAAAATTAATAACGCTTGTATTTTAAATTTTTTTGTAGTTTTTTTTTGTTTAGTTCATTGAAAATGTCTATACAATCAAATGTAACTCACATTTTGGTCATATTTTATTTAAGTTTTAGTAAAATGAGCTTTGAAGTGACAGGTTGTTTACACCAAAAAGTACTTTTTTTTTGAAAATCATAACTTACAAAAAAATCTTTTGAGGAATGATGTATTGTTTAATTTTATTACAAATATGAATAAAATAAAGAAAAAAGTTAATTATTATCAGAATTTACTAGTTTTTTTTTGCAAACCGATATGTCAATGCCGTTGCTTATGAACTAAAGAAACTCCATTCTTAAAAAGGGTATTAAAACGTACAAGAAATTCTATTTCAAAGGAAGTTTTAAATTAGTTTTATTTCTAGACAATCAATGTTTTTTTTTTATATTGGTAAGTGTTGTATCACGAAATTTTTCTGGGATACATCATCAAGCATACCAAAAATTAAAAGAACCGAAAACTTCGTGTCAAAAATACAGTATCACTGAAATAGACAATTTTTATGTAGCAATCCTGTTATTCTTGTAAAATAAAAAGCAAATTTAAAACAATTTTATTTAATTGTTTTTTATATGTTTTGTCTTTATTATGAACAATTTTACCTTTACTATAATTTTAACTACATTCAACAATTCAACATATGTATATATGTACATATAACACATTTTATTTACATTTTAGATTAGTTTGCAATATCCAAAATTTCAAGAACCTCAGGCTCTAAGATACTTCGTTTTCCTTTAGGAATACACCTTAGACTTGCTAGATATGGATCTGATGTAATAAGTCGCCTATGAAATCAAATTTTATGTAAAATATGCATAAAAAGCACTTTTGCTCTTCAAATAAAAAATTCTTTTTTTTTAATTTTTAAATTAATTTATTTTTGTTATTATTATTGGAACACCCTTTATCCGATATAATAGTTTTTTTTTTAATTGATAGTTTCCGTTTTTAATTTTTTAAATAAAATATTTCTTTTTTTTCTTACTGTTAACTTTGAATTTGAACACCCTGTATTTTTGTTGCTGTATAGTCATTTAGAAACATTGAAAAAAGAATATATCACAACATAAATGGGGTGTCAGATTTTAGTGATTCTTGATAGATAATAAATCCAGCTTTGCAGTGAATATTGTTTTGAGGCGCAATAACGCGGAATAACTAAAGTTTTGCTCTAATAAAGGTACAAAAATCGAAAAAAAACACATTTTTTTAACTTCAATCACCAAAACAAAAATGAGAAACACCCTGTGAAATAAAAAATTACTTACATTCTTATACCTTGATATTTAAGAAATATAAGAAAAATAAAACTTTTATTAAAACACACACTAAACGCACGAAAAAAAATTAAGAGCAAAGTAATCTCTTCCAGCAAATATACAGAATAAAAATCGCCAACTGCAACTTCAATGCTATGTTTTTTTTATTTACATGATCCGCACCCAACAGTGCATTTGTTATCACTTTCTACAATCTTTTAGCTTTAAGAAAAACCGGTTTTGGCATCAATCGAGACTAGTAATTTTTCGAATTAAATTCCGCTAAATTCGCGAATTCCCACACTGTGCGCCGCCGGCCATTGTGTGTAGGCTGTCCTTCTCAGTAGGTTTTCTGCATATAAATATAATGTATGCAAGCTTGTGTGCGCCTGCGCTGACTGGCTGGTGCCAGTCTGTGTGCTCTGAATAGCTATAGCATGTTTGTTGTTTATGTCTCTCTCTGCCGAGAAAAGAATATAGACTAAGAGCCCACAGCAATTTTTGGGTGTGATTGATAACAAAAAATAATTAGCTTAATTAGATAGGCCTTTTATAGTTATTTACAAATGTGAAAGCCTTGCATACTCTAGTGGGCGCATTAGTGCATTATAGTGCATTAAGTATGCAGTTCTTTCCAAATCCAAATAATTGTGATAACAACTTTGCTAAAATATAGAGTTAAGCCCCCTGATTGAAAATATCGAGGTCCAAGACGTTTTACAGACAGCCTTCTGCCTGCCAGACGCGATAAGAATAGGCAACTTCTTGCACTAAGAAGGCCACCTTTAAAACGTCATGGACCTCGATATTTGCAATCAGGGCACTTAGCTGTTCATTTTTAAGTTATGGCAAATTTTGTTCCCCAATTTTTTAGAATAAGGAAAGAACTGCATACTTGATGCACTATAATGCACTATTGCGCCCACTAGAGTATGCAAGACGTTCACATTTGTAAATAACTACTAAAGGCCTAACTAATTATGCTAATTATTTTTTGTTATCAATTACACCCAAAAATTGCTGTGGGCTCTCGGTCTAATAGCATAAGAGAAAATGTTAAATTAATTTGCTAAGAGAAGAAAATCTACGGTTTGGGTATTGGGTTTAGTTTATTTCTCTGCCGCTTGGTACATTACGTGGCGTTCCTCGTCATGAGACTACTATAAGAATTTATATACAAGGTTGGTATTGTGATATGATTGAGAACAAATTGAATGAATGAAACATAACTTTTTTTCGTTCGTTTCGTTCATCGGTTTCAGTGGCAAGAGACTGACATCACGATTGATTGATTTGGTCTACTTTGATTGCAATCAATTAATCTTTTTGGTGAACGGGTCACAAAGACCGAATCAATCACGATTGACACAGCTCTACGAGAAATTTGTGACTTCAAGCCAGCAGGCAAAAAAAAAAAAACAAACAGTTTGGGATTTTGTCATCACCTAATCCACGTGACGGACAAAAAATATCTACTGAAACGGTGAATTTGGTAAGATCCTTTTATAAAAGAGAAGATACAAGTCGAGTTATGCCTGGAAAAATGATTTCAGATGTCAGTTATAAAAGCAACTGCTTCTGTGGATTTGAATATTGTTGAGTCGAAGGAGCAGACAGCAGACTATATATTACTGGATTCTGGCAGCAAAGTTCTGAATTCATTCGACTGAGGTGCCGATTTTATGAAACCGTAATCAAGTTGCTGCATTTTTATACTTGTTGTTGAGGGTCGAGTTTGATTCTTTTCCAACATCTTTCCCAATTTTATCCGAAGGTAGTTTCCATTTTTGAGTGGCACCAGCACTGGTTCTAGCTGAGCTTGGTTTTCCATAGATGGAAAATCAGTATTTTCAAGTAAATAATCGGGAAACTGAAGTATTATTAATGGCCACCTGTCAATTGAATCGTTAGACACCTCAGGCAAACTTCTGGGAGATAAATTGATCTTTTAGGAAAACAAGGTTTTGAAAATATTTCCAATCTTTCTCCATTGGGTTTCCGATATGCGCACCAATAACGCAAAACTTAACCAACTTTTAAGAAAAAGAACGATTTGTAGCTAGTAATCTGATGGTGAGTTTTTTTTTTTGTTTTTCAAATTAATGAAAT
The DNA here is from genome assembly GCA_911387755.1 of Chrysotoxum bicinctum. NCBI lineage: Eukaryota > Metazoa > Arthropoda > Insecta > Diptera > Syrphidae > Chrysotoxum > Chrysotoxum bicinctum. The sequence goes on along the minus strand of OU426987.1, from coordinate 137,732,573 downwards.
TCACGTGCACGTACTGGCTCTTCTAATTAACTGCTATAACCTATAAGTAATTTAGTAATAATGATATGGATATTTAAAAGTAGTTAGGTAGACTGCAGGCAATATAATAGCCACGATTGGTTATTAAAACGCCAGATTTTCTTTTAATCGGCAATATTTATTTTTCACTTTGTTTCTGTTTGAAACTAACGTATACGCCACCCTTATTTTCTGTTTTCAAAACTATGGACTTTCGTTATTTGGCTTCAACATGTCTGAGCCGGGTTTCCGTGAATAATAATTTTATCAAACTTGGTATATGGTTACGCTGACCATCCGTCCCGTATTTCCCGGGACAGTCCCGTATTTTACTCGTTTGTCCTGGCTAAATTTTAAGGAAACCCGGGACGTACAACTGTCCCGTATTTGATTTTTTGTCACGGGTTTGTCCCGTATTTTCATATATTTTTATTATTCAAATAACGTTCAAAATTTTAAACAGTCTTGTTTATTTTAGCTGAGCAGTTAGATGCTTTTCAAAATGTGTATTCACAAAAAAAAAAAAACAATGCACAAGTTTGAAATATATAAATCATCATTTTTTAAAATATAAGCTTATGTACTTTTACCGAATTAAAGAAAAAATTTGAGCATAAACTGGTTCAAAAAATAGAATTTGATTCTCTTAATTATGTACAATAAATTTACAAATTTTTAAAATAACTCCAAAGAAAAAATGTGAATTCAACGATGATCTTCAGAAGAAATTTTTCTTCATACAAAGAAAAAAAATGGAAAAACCCAATATAGGTAGCAACCTGTTCAAAAATCGCTTATACGTTTTCAATACGCAGTGGTGATATTGAACAGCACTTAAAAGCAAAACAAAAAAATACAAAGAATCCGACATTGCTGCCGCTTCAAGCGAGAGTTTACAATGATTTTTTAGTGTATTAAATTTTCAAGGACCTGGAAAGAAGAATGCAATTAATGAAAGCACCTGGGCTTACCACACAATATAACATAACCAATCATTCAGGTTTAATTATTGCGCATCGAAACTTGTAAAAAGTGATCTTTTGTGCAATGTTGTTGCACCTTATTTCATCGAAGAAATTAAAACTTCACTATGCAAAGTAAGTTTTGTAACCGTTTTTTTGTCTGATTGTTCCAATCATGGCTGTACAAAACTGTGTCCGCTCTTATTGTTATTTTACACCACAACAAGGTATCGTTGTATTTTGAAAATCTTCCAGGGGAACCATCTGGCATCATTTTAAAAAATATGGCAAAATAAACTGTAGTTTTGGCGGGCCAGCAAGAAAAAACTTCAAGCCGTAACCGGTATCGATCTGATTGGAGTTAATTGTGCTGCTCACGTTTTAAATAACTGTAAACAAACTGGAGTTGAATGTTCTCCAATAGATACTCGTATAAAAGTTGTCATCATCAAAATCCACACTGTTCGCGTAGAAAAATTTAAAAAAAAATTGCGAAAAAAGACTGAATACCTTACTCTCAATAGCTAAGCTAGTAAAATAATAATAAAACTTTATAATCCCTTAAAAGAATTTGCATTTTACAATTTGCAAGAAATTTGCATTTCTAAAGTTGAAGAAGAAAAATATTAAATTGATGAAGGAAAAAGTCGAACAAAAATTAATTACTCAAAACGAATGTAAAGCAAATATTCAACAATTTTACATAACGTGTTAAGAATACTTAAACCAGTGGGATGTATCTTTCAAAGAACTTGAAGTTTTTAGTTGGGTATATTTTCAAAACATTACTAGCTGGCCAGAAATAGAATCTTGGTTATCTTTTGTCAACCAAAAGCTGATAGGGGTACAACTATCAATGATTAAAACTTGTTTGACGAATTTGTTTGTCTAAAATCATTCTAAACCTAATAAATTATAACAAAATGGACAGAAAACAAAACTACTGTTGCCCCAAAAATGGAGAGAAATTTTAGAGGAATTTCGTAAACAAAATATAAACTTCAAAAATCTTTTATTTATTGAAGAGTTTGACTTGTGTCTTCCAGGTTCAAATGGTCTAACCGAAAGAGTCTTTTCCATAATGAACAATATTTGAACAAATGAAAAAACGCAACTGAGTGTTGGAACTTCCATAGCCATGTTAATTGTAAAATTAAATTATAATTTAATCTACTAGGAATTTAAAAAATATTTTAAAGAAAATGGAAATATCATCTAAAAAATTTGTTAGGCAAAAAAACAAACAATAATCTCTTGGACAATGTGTGATTTATGTTTATTTTTCAAAGCTTTGGTAAAGAAAGACTGAATATTTAAAAAAAAAAATGAAGGTTTTGTTTAGTTCTAAGCATTTTGTGCTGGGATTTAGTATTCTTTTGTTTTTGAGATTTTTGTTGATTTCTTACAAAATAAAATCAAAAAAAAGTATGTCCCGGGTTTTGCTTTGAGAAATATGGTCACCGTATATATGGTATCTCTTTTATATAAGGAAAAAATGAAAAAAAATATCAAAAAAACTTAAAATCTGAATTAAATTGCTAACATTCGGTTTTCTATATAAAAATCTGGGGGGTCATTCCGTAATTTTCTAAACGATAATCGTCAAAACGATAATCGTCGACGATATCGTCCATGATTTGCTTCACGTAACTCGACTAGTATCGTCTCGTCAACGGATCACAGTTTTAGAGATTTGTATGCATTTCAGAAATACTCAAACTGTAGTCAATCTGTCAATTCAATAGAAAACAATACAAAATGTCAATTTACAGTGGAAACTCAATCACTCAACTACAGTCACCTACAAAATTCAAAATTAATGTAAAACGATACCTATTTAGCTATCGTCCAAACGCTATCGTTTTGACGATAGCGTTTTGACGATTATCGACTTACGTGAATCAAAAAGAGGCAACGCTATCGTTCAAACGATATCGTCTGACGATAATCGAGTTACGGAATGACCCCCCTGTTTTTTTCCACGCACAAGAAATTGTGTACCTCCTAAACGAATTAAGATCTTAATCTGAAACTTAGCAAGTAGTTTTAATATTGTGTAAAAAATACTGTGAGGAAAGAAAAAAATATCAAAACGGGCTTACTTACTTACTTAAAACTCGATTTTCCATACAAAAATCTGGTCTTGCAGGGCTTTTTCGCACTTAAAATTCTGTATCTTCTAAACGTATTGATATCCCACTCTGAAACTTGGCATGTACTCGTAGTTTCTCTAGTGCTTGGACCTTGGAAAATGAGACCAAAAGAAAAATATCAAAAACCGGGAAGTTGACTAAAATCTAATTTGAAATGTTAACTTCCGGTTTCCTATAAGAAAAAAAAATCAATTTCCGTTTTAAATTTCATAAATAAAAAGAACATCTAATTTACCTTATATTCCAACATTAAAATTATTTTTCTATTGTTCAATTTAATTTATCAGCATTTTTCAAGAGAACTCTTACCCGTAGCATACCGAAACTTAAAAAGCCCATAACTCTAATACCAGACCTCAAAATTCAAAATCCTTCTGCATTTATGTTAAGTACGAGTACTAAAAGAAATTTAAATAACACAAAGATGAACCAATTTCAAGACCCACCACTTTTTTCGCTGTCCGCTTCACGTGAAATGCCCCATAAATAAAATCACAATGTTTAAATTATTTAATTTATTTTTTTTATTCCGAGCGTTGTATTTCTTTTTTCGACTGCGCCAGTGATATGATCACACATATTTTCAAAAACTTGGTTTTGAAAAACTATAATTAAAACACACTTTTTTCTTTTTAATGATTATTTTATTGAAAAAAAAACGACGAAGTTTAACAATCACTCACTTCTTGACTTCCCACCAAAGCTTAACCACTATGACCCTAATGAACTTGTATTCAGAGAAGAGAGTATGTTATGTATGTAACTAAGGGAGCTTCACCACAGGCCCTTACACTCCGACATAGATGAAGTGCAGTCAGAAATATCAATGTCAGCCAAAGCTAACAGCAGAGTTTGCATAGACTTTTTGCAACACAGACTCCTGTAGAAATGCTTGAAAGTCATGCATGAAAACTTTAGAAAATGGTTAAGACAATGTTTGGAGGACAATGTGTGAGGACCAGTGCTGCCGTTTTAAAAATTTCCAGAGGAGTATTTTTTGTATTTTTTGGGGAGTATTTACGACAGTTGAGGAGTATCCCCAAAATATCAAGAAAGTTATTAGTTCAATGAAAAAACAGAAATGTTTTCTATAAATTAAATTTTTTTAAATATTTTCTTTCTTCGTGACCTTTTATTTAATTAAATAATGTTTATCCTCAAGTGGGCTTTAGGTCAATATTTTGTTTAGTTTTTTTATGTTGTGACGTTTCGGGTGTGGTTACACCCTTCTTCAGACCTATTTATTAATTGAAAAATAATTTAAAACATATATACATATATATATTAAATACATCAAAATTCTAAAAGAGTATACTTACAACTTTAAAAATTACAAATATTTTTTTATTTGTTTGTTCTTTTTTGGTTTCCGTGTTTTTTTTTTTTTTTTTTCAAAAAGTTTAAAAGATGTTTTAAATCTTTTTCTTTTTGTTTTATATATCTTACGAATATCTCTTTTGTTTTTTATTTTTTAATTTGTTTGAAAATTTGTTTTAAACAAAATGATGTTTAATTATTTGAATTTTCAAATTCAAATAATTTATTTTGAAAATAAATTCAAATATTTTTTTGTATATATGTATAATATATTTAATCGTTGAGTTTTGTTTACGTAGATATGGTTTGATAATTAATAATAATTAATAATTAATCGTATATCAGGTCATAAATCTGATATAAATAGTGGTAGTACACAAAAGACTACACTAGCTCTCCATTGCATAGAAGAAAATCATCATCCTGACTTCAAAAATATAACAATTTTACAATCAGAACAGAATTACAATAAAAGAATGTTACTAGAAATGTTACATATTAGAAACACCGAAAATAGTATCAATAGACATTCAGATTGTGATAGACTTAGTAATATTTACGGTCAGTTTATTAATTATCAAACCATATCTACGTAAACAAAACTCAACGATTAAATATATTATACATATATACAAAAAAATATTTGAATTTATTTTCAAAATAAATTATTTGAATTTGAAAATTCAAATAATTAAACATCATTTTGTTTAAAACAAATTTTCAAACAAATTAAAAAATAAAAAACAAAAGAGATATTCGTAAGATATATAAAACAAAAAGAAAAAGATTTAAAACATCTTTTAAACTTTTTGAAAAAAAAAAAAAAAAAAAAAAAACACGGAAACCAAAAAAGAACAAACAAATAAAAAAATATTTGTAATTTTTAAAGTTGTAAGTATACTCTTTTAGAATTTTGATGTATTTAATATATATATGTATATATGTTTTAAATTATTTTTCAATTAATAAATAGGTCTGAAGAAGGGTGTAACCACACCCGAAACGTCACAACATAAAAAAAACTAAACAAAATATTGACCTAAAGCCCACTTGAGGATAAACATTATTTAATTAAATTTTTTTAATTCATTTATAGTAAAAATAGGAACTTCAATATTTGTGTTTTTTAATAAACAGAGAGTTAATAATAAATTAACTCTAACTTAAACTATGTATTTTCAAGCAACTTATTGCTTATTAATATTAATATTAATTTTTGTATTTTGTTTATTTAAACAAGAATTTGACAAAACAAAAACAAAAGTCAAAATTAAAACTTAAATTTTTTTTTTGTATTTTTCGATTAAGTCTTGATGGTTCCCACTTTTCTGCAAAATTGCCGTTTAAAAGCTCTTTGGCAGTTAGTATGGTATTTACTGTTTCCACATGCAGGCAATTCCGCTTTTTGTCCTTTTTAAGGCTTACATCAGAAAACTTTCTCTCTGCTGTTGCAGTGCTATGCGGAAGAGCAATAATTGTTCCAATAAATTAACGTACATGAGGAAACATGAATTCATTTAATCCGTTTTTAATAGTAAATACATTCCTATAAAATTTGAAAGTAATGACTGGTTTCTTAAAATACGCCATTCATTATTAAGCTCCTCAACTTCGGACTCATCCACTAAATTTGGGAAAAGATCAACCAAAGGAACTAGGGTAACTATAGGCCTATATATCTCCTGCTTTCCATTAGTAAGATTTTTGAAAAAGCTGTAAAAAATAGAATGGTGAGCTTTTTAACGGGAACGAAATTTTTCAGTGATGTCCAGTATGGTTTTCAAAGTAATAAATCAACCGAAGATGCCTTGTTACATTTCTGTTCTCAAATATTTGTAAGCTTTGATAAGAAAGAGAATACAGCCGCGTTATTTGTTGACATATCAAAAGCCTTTGACATGGTTAATCACGCAATTTTGATAAGCAAACTTGAAAGTGCTGGGTTTCGAAGTTTCATAAGTGATTGGTTAAAATAACATTTAAATGTAAGAACACAAAGAGTAAAATTTGATGGTATTAGGAGTGATACAAAGATATTCGATTTGGGAGTGCCACAAGGTTCGGCTTTGGGACCAATACTTTTTTTGGTATATATCAATTCTTAATTAAGATTTCCATTTATGGGGTTCTTTGACAGCTTTTGCAGATGATGTGGGCTGTTCTTATGGTACAGATAGTCGTCTTAATCTTATATCTGATATAAATTGGGATCTCAGCTGGTTAAGAATCTGGTTTGCAGGGCACAAACTGATAATTAGTTCTAAAACTAAGGTAATGTTTTTGAGTTTGTCTGGCCAAAAGATTGTTGATGCTGATCTCTTTTTCTATGCTGAGTGTCAAAAATTTAAACTTTTTAACTGTACCTGTAGTCCTAAGAATACTTCTACAAACTTTACTGATTCCACGAGCTGTAGTGATAAATGTTTTAAATTAGAAATAGTAAATGAATTCAAGTATTTGGGATTGATTATTGATTCTGGAATGAGTTCTTAGAACCACACAGAAAATCTTAGACAGTATTTTCGGTGCACTCTTAGAAATTTCTTCTTTTTGCGTTTGCTCTTCTAAACTGCTCCTTAAAATTTACTATGGCATTTTTCATTCCATACTAGAATATGGAATTTCTTATTGAGGAGGTTCCTATTACAACAAAATATGTACAGCCTGCCTCTTTTAGTTTTACAAAAAAGTGTTCTGAACCCTAGTTTTCCACTATTTAGGGATTTGAAAATTCTTCCAGTGTAACATATGTATTGCTATAAAGTTCTAAAAATTTTCTTTAAAAGATTAGGTAATCTTAATTTTAGATTAATTGATAGTAATAGTTTACGTGGTCATTTTTTGAACCAAGTGTCTATAGCGGTGTTTCGAACAATCGCATTTCGAATTTTTTATAATATTTCCTCATGTCGAATATTTAATAGACTCCCTAATTCTATCAGGATGCAAACTTCTCATTTTATATTTATGAAACAAATTAAAAAGTGGCTCCTTAGTCTTGATAATGAGAGTATCGAATTTTTTGTAAATGGTTTTACCTAATGTTTTCATGAAATAAGTATTTAACTTAGTTCAATTTAATTTTTGTATGCGTTATTAATTTAATGATATTTTAACTTTCTTTTTTAATATTTCTTTTTTAAGCGTCATCCCACCCATTTAAAATAATACATGTTAAATCATTCTACTAAGAGTGACAATGGTGCTTATTTTGACATTCTCTTTCGTTAGAAAGTGAGTCGAATTCGTTGAAACTTAATTTTGAGACTCGGCGATTAGAATGTTAATCGAACAAATCGAAAGTTCACCCAATCCATAGAAAGTTCATTCATTTGCGAAAGCTAATTCAATTTTGACATTCGAAAGAATAGAATTAAATGTCATTTTTGTGTCGTTTGAATTTTTCTGTCGAGTAAACAACAAAACTTGTAAGTTTTTAATTATTTCATGGAAAATAAATTACTTTTATTATTTGTTTTGTTGTTTTATGTTAAAAGGTAGCATTCCAACTGGACAAACCGCGAACGAAAGCAAAAGTTAATTAAAATAATGGAAGAAAACCCGGAGGTAGCAAAGGGATTTTTTTTACCACCCGCGTTGATACGGAAAGAAAGAAAGCATCCACTATCCTTCTCCTCTGCACTTCTTCAACACCATCTTAATTTATAAACAACACAAATGCCATATTTTTATTTATTATTTTATGTTTTTATCCAAGAAATTTAAATTATTAAACAATAAACAAAACAATTACAAATAAACAAAGATTTTACCCTTTGGTTTTGACATTTCACAAACACTTCTCTTTTGTTTTTGATATTTTAGTGTGACCAAGTGTATACGAAAAAAAATAAAAATTTAGAACGCGTCATGAACAACTTATTTTTTTTAAGAATAGTTTCAAAACAGCTGAGTTGACAAAAAAAATGTAATAAATATGTAGTTCTTTATAGTTAAACTTTACTTTATAATTAAAAAGTGTATTATTTATTTTGTTTCTTGATTATTTATTCAACATCTATAAAATGTTTAGAAACAAAAAAAATGTAAAACGGTCATACTAATTCAAATAGAAATATAGTAAATGTCAAACAGTTGACAATGAAAATGAATCTTTTTTGAAGTTCATTTTATGCTATCTTTCGCAAATGAATGTTATTCGTTCGAATCTCAAAATTAAGAAAGTTCATTCGAAGGAATAGAATCATTCTAACGAATAGACTATTCATGAGAATGTCAAAATAAGCATGAATAACTCTATTTTAATAAAAATACTTTTGTCACTTATTTCTTTCTTTCGTTTTATAAATAATGTACTTATTTGGATTTTAAGAAATAAAATGTTTAATCAATCAATCAATTAATTCTCTAGAGTAAGTTGATATTTATTTTTTTAACAAAATGTTCGTCTATTCGATAAATTAAAAAGAGGAAACAATATTTATTATCTCTGTCTTTTAATCTTGTTATCCAGTGATGTTTGCAAGTTCAACGATATGTGATCTTGTATGGAAAAAAGAACAGAGATGTGCAATTTTTCGAAAAAAACATTATGTTTGCTTTAAATTTTGTTTGTTTTGTTGCAATTTTGTTTTTTTTTAATTTTTATTTATTTTTTGGGGAGTATTTTTGTAACATGGGGAGTATAGGAGCATCGACTTCACGGAAGGAGTAAAATACTACTATGGGAGTAAGTTCGGGAGCGCTGGTGAGCAAGGCCGTCTTTACCCTTCTGGGGGCCCTGGGCACTGATTATATAAAAATGTTATGTTGTGTAATAAAGGTATACAGAAAATTCATATAACTTTGAATTAATATTTATTCTTTCAATTTTTTAAATAAATAATATTTTTTTAGATCATTAAAAAGATAAATAATTATTGCAGCATTTAAAACATAAACACAAACAATGTTAAAATAAATACAAAAAAATAAATATTTCATATAAAAATTCAAAAATAAACAAAATTTAAATAAGAGAAAATTAAGTTATTTAGAATGTAATTTAATTTTAATTGAGATTTCGTGTTTGTGTCCACAGTCCGTAAAATCTGCGGCGCTTCATTGCTGAAAAATTAAATGGAAAGACTGTTTGTGCCTTCAATAACATAGATGACGCTGCTCTCAATCTGCACCATGCAGTTACTATGTGAAATTGTTATAGATTCTATGGTGATATGGTCATGCCGAATGTTTTTCATGAAACCATAATGTGAAACCATTTTTTGACCATGTAAGCCCCCTTTTCAGTAAGGTGTAGATAAGTGTAGGGATTAATGTATTGATTACTGATTACTTACAGACGTTTCTTCTACAGTTGAAGTGAAATACGATGTCAGTTTTGGTAATTTTTCAATTAATTCTTTCTGTTGTTTAGATTTTTTCCTTTTTTCGGATCCACTTACATATGATCGTTTAGACATATTTTGATTTAATATAGAATATTTTTATGCACTTCAAAAACACAAATGAAACACGCAAATCTTACACAGAATGATGATAAAATAAAATGCACGACTGTAATAGACTAGGAATTTTAAAAACGAAAGTTATTAAAGAAAACTGTTCATAAGGATAAAATTAATTTTTAAAATTCTTTTAGTAGTAAGTGATAAGAACAGAATGCTATGCAAATATGAATTTATGCAAGAACAAAAATTATATGTCATTGTAGTGGTTCCTTAAAAAAATAAGCTTTTATGTACAAAGTTTTTAGAACATTTTTAAGAAAAACTTTAAGTAGGAATAAGAGTTAAATTTCCAAGAAAAATATTAAGCCGTTTTTGAGATATCGAATTTTATTAAATTATAGATCGTAAAAATTAATCAGAAGAAAAAAAAATTACAAAATTCTGGGAACCGTTTTCGATAAAAATACGATTTTCGAAAATCATTTTTTAAAATTTGTATGGAAGGTACCGTTAGTTTTAGATAAAACAATTTTTTTTCTCAGATCTTGTAGATTATGTTAGAAAACTTTTATTTGTTAAGTTTGAAAAAAATTGACCATGGGGTTTTCGAAATATTGAGTTTCCAAAAAAAAATTGATTTTTTCTTAAATCCAAAGAATAAAAAATTAAAAATTTGAATACGTAAAAATATTTAAACTTTGGAGGAGCTTTAGCATAAAAAAATGGTTTAAATCGGTTGTACAGTTTTCGAGAAAATCAAAAACAAAAAAAAAGGACCCAGGAGGGCTACCAAAAATAACAATTTTTTGTAAAATTTTTTTCAACCATTACCTAGTTTTAACTAAATGAAATTTTTATATTTTTTTTTTAAATTCTGTGGGACAGTTTTTGAGTAAAAAAAATATTTATAAAATTTCGAAAAAACCGTATGGTAGGTACCGTTAGTTTTGGTCTTAAAAAAAAAGAAAAAAAATGTGTGGGGGAAAAAAATCAAAACCCATATCTACCAAGTTTGAAGAAAATCGCCCCAGTGGTTTAGGCTGTAGTCGAATCGACAGACAGACAGAAAGACAGACAGACAGACAGAATTGCGAGACCCACTTTTTGGTCTTCGCTATCATCGTAATGTCAACTTTGATCAAAATCTCGAGTTCGATTTTTTTTCCGAATGCATAACTTGCCTTATCAAATGAGCAAAGTCACACAATCACACTACCAAAGCATATCCGAAAATTCCGCATGCGCAAAAACGATTCGAATATATAGTCCAGTCAAAGCGTCATGAAAAAGGGCCTGACCTTGCGCGCAGAGGCATGGTCAATTTTTTTTTTCATGGACCGATAGGTGCTTATGAGAAAAGCTTAAAACCAAATTTGCACCACATGACAACTTTTTTTTACCAAAGTTATGGGTAAAAATGTGTTTTGTGTCATTTTTTGGTCATTTGCGAATATCTCGGCTCCACTATCTCCTACAAACAAAAATTAAACATGTATTTATTCCTAATAACATTATCTATTATGTTATAAAAAAAAACATTTGCTTAAACAAATGAAAAAAAAGTTATAGTAAGTTAAAATAATTTTTTGTTGTTTAAAAATCACTTTTTCGGGATTATTAAGAAAAAATCTCATTTAAAGATGAAATTTTTATTTTTTATTATTAAAGACCTTGTAATTCCCTTTAAAAAAAAATCAACACTCTACGATGAACGAAAGCCGAGTAATAAATTATTGACAATAGGTAAGTCAGTGCACCCACGCATTTTATGATTGTTGAAGCATATTATATCAAAATTAATTTATTAAAAATTATTCAAACATACTTACATGTATTCAATTAAAAATCTTATCTTTCGAATTATATAATATCGTATATTTATTTTAAATTTAAATCTCGCGCCTAGTTTATACCATTCGCCATAATTTTTGTATTTTTTAATTCGCCTGAGAAACTTTTGTTAAAAATTATGTAAATTTTCTCTCAATTTTGTAAATTTTCTCTCAATTGAAATGTATAAATAGGAGCTTAAAATTTGAAATAAATCTCTTTTCGTGTACTAAAATTCTAAAAGTTAATTCTCGCCATTCTTCTCGTCGCTAACTTCAATTTTGTCGTTTAATTCGCTATTTTCGAAAATATTTTAGACGTTTTAGTTTAGACGAACTATTCAGTATCTAAAAAATATAGTTTCGATACAAGTTCGCTTAAAATATCTTAAAAAGCTATCAACCAGGAGCGCACTATCTTTTTATATTGAAAAAGCCATAATAGAGCTCCCGGGTTGGCGGTCCATGATCGTTCATTTTGGCGCCCAACGTGCATAAGTGCGAAAATCCATTAAAAATCGCTCAAAAATCATTTTAAAAAGTGTAAAAATCATAAAAAATTCATTTAAATACATATACAAATGTACCTCGTGACAATTATTTTCGGTATATATATATGTACAATATAAATTGCACTTAGTGACTTAAAAAACTAAAACTATAATATAAAGTGCATTGAACAATATATCCCCGCGCTTTCGGTTTCGCGAGTGCATGGTGCTGGTGAAAAATCAAAAATCCAGAAAAATCGAACCACTGAAGTCCAGAGAAAAATATTCATCGCTCAACATCCAGATCATCACCCAAAATCGCAACGAAATAGGAAAAGCATACATTGGAATTTGTGGGAGATAAGTATAACATCACCCACCCAGGTACTCTTGGTCTAATTTTTATTCAAATGTGCGTTAATGTGTTCAAATAAATCAATTAATTAACATTTCAAGTAAAAAATATAATATACAACGCACCTTCGATATAAGAAAAAGACAAATAATCTAAATCATTTATAATATTGACAAAATTTACGAATATTGAACAACATATCATAGGATATTGTATATAAAATTAATTCGAATCGCCAGAACATACAAGATAATAATTTCATACATCAATCGCTGAACATAAAAATTATTCGATTAGCCTATAGTCATTGGTGTTGTCGCCTCAAAATTTGTTTCATAATCCACAAAAGAGAGTTTTTACGTTCCACATTTGTATCAATCATACACATTCACACACACATATAAACGCTTAACAAATCTTATCGAAGTTACTCATTTTCGAACATAGAACCACACCATTGCATTTTCGTTTTTTTCGCTCTAATCGCTCTTACACATATTTCTCATCTCTCACGATCATCATCAACACCCACATATTGAAGCCACTGCATACATACCTTAGTTCGTTTTCAGTGCTCAGATCTTCATTTCGCCCACATACCATTGTTTTTTATGGAAATCGTCATCGTCGTCGTCGCGGGAGATCTTGCTGCATGATCGTTGCACTGAAAAGCTTTTGCCGAATTTGATTTTTTTTGCTATTGAATCCCAAAAACAATATCGTTGAAATTTGTGGATTAAAAGCTTATATCAAGTATTCATTTTCATCGATACAATATTGCTTCACTTTGTTTTGAAATAACTACCAAATAACTCCCAAAAAACTAATCGTTGGCTTATGGTTGCCAACTACAATTTTCAATTATTTCTATTGTTTGTTTGTCGCATATTATTTTAACATTTATAAATTTAAAAAATGAATATGGAAACCCTAGCCGAGTTAAAACAACAACGAGCTTCAACTAAAGGAAGTATAACCCGAATAAAAAATGTAGTGGAATCGAGTTCAAGTACGCTACAAGCGAGTGAGCTCGAATGCAGATTAGGGATTTTAGAATCCTATTTCAAACAAATTCTTGTATATCAAACAAAAATAGAGGTGCTGTGTCCTACAGATACCAGTCGAAGTGAAATAGAAGATTTATATATTACGGCAAAAACAAAAATTCTATCGCTGTTAGGACCTGGTAGGCGAACCAGTGTCGCAGATATGTCAATATCACTATAATCATCTCCCAAAGCAACGTTTGCCGAGATTTAGTGGAAAATATTCCGATTATAAAAATTTTATAAATTCATTCAATAATCTCATTGAAAATGATTTAACTCTAACAAAAATAGAAAAATTTAATTATCTTCTTGATTGCTTAAGCAATCAAGCCCTCGGTACAGTAAAGGCTTTTCAAGTAACTGAAGCCAATTACCCCAAGGCACTTCAAAGTCTGAAAGAGCGCTATGACAATGATACTTTAATATTTTTAGAAAATATCTCACAGCTTATCGATCTGCCCAAAGTTAACAAAGCTTCATCATCGGATTTAAGAAGTCTCGTTGACAATGTGTCTGCTTTGTTTAGTTCATTACTATCGATAGGTTCTTATGAGAACATTTGTAATGCAATTATAATACACATTGCCATATCAAAAGTTGATCTGGAAACGGAATCCAAATGGGATGAACAACTAGATTACAGCAAGTTACCTGAATGGAAAGACTGCGCAAGTATCCTGAATAAACGATGTCAATTTCTCGAAGCAAGAGATAGTAAGCAGATTATTCGGTCGGAAACAAGCATCAAACCATCGCATAAATCGAAAACAATTTTAGGAAATCATAGTCGTTCTCAAACTTCGCTCGCTATTAATCAAAGGTCTTGTGTTTTGTGTCGAGACTCTTCGCATTCAATTGCAAGTTGCAAAACTTTTCTCGATCTCGCTGTTATGGATAGATTTTGGAAATCAAAAAGATTAGGCCTGTGTTTGAATTGTTTAGGGAAAGGTCATAGTATCTCGAATTGCTCATCTGCGTACAAATGCAAATTCTGCAAACAACCTCATCATAGCCTTTTGCATAGACCACAAGCCACAGATACAAATACGACCCCATCTACAACTGAAGCTAAAAAAGACGATTCTCATCCAAGCTCATCGGCCGCAGCGCATTCTGCATTAGAAAAAGAACGCGTTCCAACGCAAGTAATTCTGGCAACTGCTTTAGTTCTTGTGAAAGATTCATCTGGAGGCTTTCAGTTAGGTAGAGTTCTGCTAGATTCTGGCTCTCAAGTCAATTTTATGAATGAAAAGTTCGCCAATTTCCTCGGTCTTAAAAAATTTAGAAAAAACGTTGACATTGTTGGTATAGGAATTACTGAAACGCAGACAAAATATCAAACTCAATCTACAATTCGCTCGAGGTATAACAACTTTGAAGTCTCCTTGGAATTTTTAGTCGCACCCTCCATCACTGGCTATCAGCCTGATTCTGCACTTAACGTTAGTACCTGGAACCTGCCTTCGAATTTAGAACTCGCTGATGAGAATTTTCATCATCCGTCGCAGATTGATTTGTTGTTAGGTGCTGAAGCATTCTTTGATTTAATGCAAACAGGTCAAATAAAATTGGGTGAAGGGTTACCATCGCTACAAGAAACTGCTTTAGGATGGATAGTATCTGGAAGATACAAATCACAAGGCATCAACAAGAAGACATCATTCATAGCTAAGGCAACAAACAATCAATTGGAGGAATATGTAGAGAAGTTTTGGGAGTTAGAGGAAGTTCAAGGTCATCAATTGCAGTGGTCTGAGGAGCAGTCTGAGTGTGAAAAACACTTCACAAATACAATCAAAATTCTTGACAGTGGTCGGCTAATGGTCCAACTCCCTTTGAAAAAGGATCCTAGCTGTCTTGGAGCTTCCTATGATATCGCTTTTAGAAGATTGGTTTCACTTGAACGTAGGTTGTCCAGAAATGCTCCGTTAAAATCGCAATATGTACAATTTATGAAAGAATATGAACTTCTAGGTCATATGTCGTTAGTTTCTAACCCCAACCTGCATGAAGATCATTACTATCTGCCGCATCAATGCGTAGTTAGGCCAGACAGCGTGTCTACAAAATTGCGGGTAGTCTTTGACGCATCATGTCGCACCTCCTCTCAAATTTCATTGAATGGAATCTTAATGGTCGGGCCAACAATACAGGACGATCTCATCATCACTTTGCTTCGGTTCCGACTCCATAGATATGCGTTGACTGCAGATATCGTTAAGATGTATCGGCAGATATTGATGCATCCATCACACAGAAAATTGCAATACTTCTTATGGAGAGAAAACGAACATATTCCGATACAAACTTACCAACTAAATACAATAACATATGGAACATCTTCTGCACCGTTTTTGGCAATTCGATGTCTTCAGTACTTGGCTGAGAAAAATCAAGATAAATATACATTAGGGGCTTCAGTTCTTAAGTCAGACTTTTATGTAGACGATATGTTGACTGGAGCAGACAACCTAGAAACACTTAATCAGAAACGAAACGAAGTCGTTTCAATTTTGAGATCAGCTGGTATGGAATTGTCAAAATGGAACAGCAATAACCCTTCTTTAATTGAAGAAGCTAGACAACAGGAAATAAAATTGTCAGAATCAAATCTTACGAGTACATTGGGGATTGCTTGGAATCCTCAAATTGGTGAGTTTAGTTTCTCGTACAAGCCTAATCGAATTTATACAAAGTTCACAAAACGATCTATTCTTTCGCTTTCGTCGTCGCTTTTCGATCCAATGGGATTGCTTAGTCCCATTATCATTCGAGCTAAGATCATTTTGCAGCAGCTTTGGATTGACAAATTCGACTGGGATGCGCCAATTACAGAAACCATCGACACTGAGTGGCGTCAATTCATGACAGATCTTCATTCACTTCAGAATCTTTCTATTCCTCGACATGTTTTTCTCGAAAACAAGAACGCATTTCAAATTCATGGATTCGCAGACGCTTCCATGAAAGCGTATGGATGTTGCTTTTATTTGAGAAGCATCGATTCTCGTGGTTTAGTAGAAGTAAAGCTTTTGGTCGCAAAATCCAGGGTGGCTCCTGCGAAGAAAAAACAACTTCCCCGCTTAGAGCTTTGTGCTGCTCACCTTTTATCCAAACTTTGGGTTAAAATTAAAAAGGTTTTTGACAACAGCTATTCTAGCGTTTATTTTTGGACCGATTCCGCCATTGTTTTGCACTGGATATCGACACATTCGTCAAAATTGAATACTTTCGTCGGAAACAGAGTAGCGGAAATTCAGGAAACAACAAAAAGTGTGATTTGGAAACATGTTCCGACATTTGTTAACCCGGCAGATTTGGTCTCTCGAGGATGTACAGTTGAGGAGTTAAAGACGTCGATTTGGTTTAAGGGCCCAAAATTCTTAACAGAAGATGAAGAATGCTGGCCGCCTTCATTTGAAAACCTTCCGTCCCCAGAAGAATTGTCGCTGGAGATAAAAAAGACAGTTGGAGTCTGTCAAATGAGGAACCAAGACTATTATCTAAGAATTATAGAAGGAATAAGTTCATATATTAAAACAATTCGAATTTTTGCATACGTTGATCGTTTTCTCAATTTGATACGGAAAATTCCAACCCCAAATGATCACCTCACTGTAGATGAACTCGATCGCTCATTAACAATCATCGTAAATATCATCCAATCAAAATATTTCGCCAAGGAAATCGAAGTAATCCAATCTAAATCCAAGAAGCTTCAGGGACCCACAAAATGGTTAAGCCCGTTCATGGAAGAGAAGTATGGTATCCCTTTACTGAGAGTCGGAGGAAGATTGAAGCATGCCAACATTCCAGAGGAATGCAAACATCCTTTGTTACTTCCAAAGGAATCAAATTTTAGTAGGGAAATCATTCGTCATTTACACCTTTCAAACTACCATGCTGGACCAAAAGCTCTTGTCGCGCTGATCAGACAACAGTTCTGGATTATTAATGCTCAATCCTTAGCAAAAAGCGTAGTTCGAAGGTGTCCCCACTGCGCTAGGTATCGACCGAAACTGTATGAACAGGTTATGGGAAATCTGCCTGCTAATAGATTAACACCATCGTCGCGTCCATTTGAATGTTGTGGGGTTGATTTTTGTGGTCCCATATACACATACTATAAAATTCGAGGCAAAGCTCCTTACAAAACTTATGTGGCGGTATTCGTCTGTTTTACTTCAAAAGCAGTTCATTTAGAAGCAGTGTCAGATCTTTCATCCAATGCATTCATAGGAGCCCTGAAAAGGATGATAGGTCGTAGAGGTCTTCCTAGAGATATACACTGTGACAACGCCACAAATTTTGTTGGGGCACAGTCGAAACTAAAAGAGCTTCGCGATATGTTGTTCAAAAAATCAAATCATGATAACATTATTAATTTTTGTTCTAATCAAAATTTAAATTTTCATTTTATACCCCCCAGAGCACCCCACTTTGGTGGAATTTGGGAAGCTGCTGTCAAAGTCGCCAAGGGTCATTTATATCGCAGCCTCGGCAACGCTAAACTAACATTTGAAGAGCTTTCAACTGCACTAGTCGAGATTGAAGCAATTATGAACTCGAGGCCAATTACTCCAACGTCAACCGATCCGAACGACTTCGAAGTCCTCACACCAGCTCATTTGCTTATCGGCTCATCATTGAAATCGATCCCGGAACCAGTTACTGAGGTCTGTAACATAAGCTATCTCGAAAGGTGGCGACGAATCAATGCCGTAAAAAATCACTTCTGGAATCGCTGGTCTAAAGAGTACGTCACACAACTCCAAGGTCGTGGAAAATGGACGTCAACAAACCCAAATCTCGCTATCGGCAGCTTAGTCATCATTCACGAGGACAATTTACCTCCTCAAAAGTGGCTCTTAGGAAGAGTCGTTAACGTCATCAAAGGACCTGATGGGCGAGTTAGAGTCGCCGATGTTAAAACTCAACGAGGAGAATTTCGAAGACCCATTCGCAAACTGGCTGCGATTCCGTCTTGAAAGGGATCCTTTCAAAGGAGGCGGAATGTTGAAGCATATTATATCAAAATTAATTTATTAAAAATTATTCAAACATACTTACATGTATTCAATTAAAAATCTTATCTTTCGAATTATATAATATCGTATATTTATTTTAAATTTAAATCTCGCGCCTAGTTTATACCATTCGCCATAATTTTTGTATTTTTTAATTCGCCTGAGAAACTTTTGTTAAAAATTATGTAAATTTTCTCTCAATTTTGTAAATTTTCTCTCAATTGAAATGTATAAATAGGAGCTTAAAATTTGAAATAAATCTCTTTTCGTGTACTAAAATTCTAAAAGTTAATTCTCGCCATTCTTCTCGTCGCTAACTTCAATTTTGTCGTTTAATTCGCTATTTTCGAAAATATTTTAGACGTTTTAGTTTAGACGAACTATTCAGTATCTAAAAAATATAGTTTCGATACAAGTTCGCTTAAAATATCTTAAAAAGCTATCAACCAGGAGCGCACTATCTTTTTATATTGAAAAAGCCATAATAGAGCTCCCGGGTTGGCGGTCCATGATCGTTCAATGATTTTATGTTTTAATTAATATCTCAGCCCCAGTATGTCGCAAAGTGAAAATAAAAAACTGTATTGCTAATAACAATATTTTCTATCAACTTGCATTTAATTTTATATGTTTAAGCAAAAACATAAAAAGTTACCGTTGGTTTCAACGTTTTTTTTTCTTGTTTTTAATACCTTTTTTTCATAGTTATTGAGAAAAAAACTGTTTTGACGGTAAATATTTTTCAGTTTTGGATTTTTGTTTTATAGTCCTGCTAATTTTCTTCGAATTAAAAAAGAATTAGTCCATTACGACAAACGGGAGCCAAGATATTCATGATTTAAAAACCTTGTAGCTTGTAATTTTGGTGTCGCCAGCAACAAGAAGCAACAAATATGTGTAAGTATGTGTGGGGTGTTTGAAGGATACCAATATATCTTGTTGTTGGCGACACCAAAAGTTGTCATGTGGTGCAAATTTGGTTTTAAGCTTTTCTCATAAGCACCTATCGGTCCATGAAAAAAAAAATAGACCATGCCTCTGCGCGCAAGGTCAAATGACGCTTTGACTGGACTAATACGCTTATCCTTTTCTTTACTATTGACCTATAGAACAAATAGTGAGAAGCGTAATCTTTCATCTATCTCATTGAATGCACAAAAACAAAAACTCTGTACCTCTCTACCTTGAAATCTTAAAAAATTGAGTGCCGTTCATCCGACGGATAGTTAAATAGCCTATGTATCTATGAGTTACTGCGTTGATGCAAACTTGTATGCGCGTTGCAAATATAGAAACACCATTATCTTTATTTTTCCATACAGTGATATTCAAGCATTGCCACTTAGTTAGTTATTCACAGTGGAGCATTGTTTATATTTAGGTGCTTCATATTTATGTTTTAATTTGAATATAATTTCGCAGGGAATGTGATTTAAAATGTTCAGCAGAGGTTGTTATTCAGCAAAGAAGGTATGAATTCTGATCATTCTTAATGCATCTAAAATTGTATCGAAATATTTTTTTCTTGAAAATAGACCAATAAAGGTTAAGTGATGTTTCAGCAATTTGGGGGCCCCTGGTGATTGCGGGGCCCTGGGCCCGGGCCCAGTGGGCCCAGTGGTAAAGAGGGGTCTGCTGGTGAGGACTCCCAGTTGGCCGAAACATTTTTTAAAACTGCGTAAACTGAAATTTCCCATGTACATTTTGACAGATAAGTCTGCCATTTCTACTTACTTGCACGGTCGCTTACAAAATTACTGCCAGACTTCAAATCAATATTAAAATGAATCATTTGTTCTAAAATTCTCTATTTTCATGTATAACTATATTTGAGTATTAATATTATTATGTATTTTATCTTATTATATAAATTCCCTTAATATTTTTGATCCCTTTAGTTTATATTGGTCTTGTTAAAATAAAAATTTCTGATTTAAAAGTATATTTTAGTACCCGTAACCGTTTTTGTATTATAATCTAGTTATTATATGACTTTTTTTTAAAGATATACATACACATTACATTTTTGACTATAATGATGACTTACATATATTTGAATAATCATGAAAATTTAGTTTCATTAACAACTTTCCTATTATTAGGCTTGTTTGGTTGAGCTTCTTACTGAATCAATTCCAAATTTTCCACAAATTTATTTTAATGTGAAACATTTTATATTGTTAACATAAAAGAGCTCTACAAAACACATTCAATGTTTGCTTTACATTTACAATGTCTTTCAAAGATGTATGTACAGTTTTAAATAATCTTTCAATGGTTACATTTTGTTTCCGATTAAAAAATAAAATAAATAATTGCTATTCTGTTATTATTTTTACCTATCCTGTAAATTTCCCGTTCTATGCTATATGAATAATTATTTACTATTAACTAAGTTGAGGAACTCCTCCCGAGTCTTTGGATCATCACGGAACACTCCAAGCATAGTAGATGTAACGGTTTTGCTGTTGATTTTTTGTACACCTCTCATTACCATACACATATGACTGAAAAAATAGTAAAAACAAGTATGTTATTATATTTGGCTTTAAATAGATATAGTTTTGATTAAGGACATAAGGCGCGATATCTGAAGCTTCGTACTGTGTAGTGTGCAAATTTGGTATATATGGTATTTCTATTTGATTCAGTAGATAATCTTTGTCTTAGCCCATATGGTAGCTGCCATATATTTTAGGGTTTTATTTTTATTTTATTATCTTACAAATATGTATGTAATTCTAACGTCATCCTATGTAAGTGATTATAATAAATATGCGTTTTTGGTTTTCAACAGAAAATATTGTTATTTTTTAATAATTCCCGCAAGTACGGTACTACTTAATTTATTTTAATTTAAAAGAAAGATTATACAAACAACATCGCTATTACTTTTTATGCTACAATTCTTTGATATTTTTCCGTAACATTGCTTAAAGCGACTCTACATATTCAATGTCGGTAAGAACGCTGCTAAGTGTTTAAGTTTCTTTTGTCGATTCAAGAAATTTTTAACCATTTCTAATCTGGCTAATATCTTTAAAGCATATATTCGTCCAAAGTTTATGTAAAACTCCCATATTTGGGCAGGTTCTCTAACAACATACTTGAGTTTCTTGGATCAAAAAAAAAAACTTAAAAAATTACACTAGTTTACAAATTTGCGGTTTGTAGCGAGTACCTCAAAAAAAAAAGTATTTTCTAGACCAATTTTGACTCTCTGAACACGAAAATGGCACTCATTTATTTTTCCAAAGAAGCGTTTTCGAGATATGAGCAAAAAAACGTTTTTTTACTCCTTTTCCATGTATGAGCCTTATTCTCAAAAACGGTTGAACTAATTAACATATACTTTATGCTTTTGATCAGATATTTTGTTTGTCTTTCTAACAGTATACGTATGTGTAAATCGGCCCAACAATCATCAAGAAAAAGCCGTTCAAAGTTTCAAAAAACACAATTTTTCGCCGTTTTTACTCCCATACAAGTCGTATACTGTTGGAAAGACGAACAAAATATCTGTTCAAAAACATGAAATAGATGTTATTTACTTCGACCGTTTTTGAGAATTAGGCTCATACATGGAAAAGGAGCAAAAAAACGGTTTTTTGCTCATATCTCGAAAACGCTTCTTTGGAAAAATAAATGAGTGCCATTTTCGTGTTCAGAGAGTCAAAATTAGTCTAGAAAATACTTTTTTTTTTAGGTACTTTTTTTGTGTAAACTAGTGTTATTGGTGATAGAACTGAAACAGAAACATTTGCACATATTTCTTGTCTTTATTATTTTTACAGTTAATTTAATAAACAGTGTTCTAGTGAAATAGTCAGCTACATTCATCGCTTAAGACGATTCAGTTTGAGTATCTGCGCTACAGCTTACCCTTGAGCAAAATTTCAGACATACTGGTAAGTACAGAGATTATTGCATTTCGATATACAAAACTTCAAGACCAATGTGCATCGGCATCTCCTCATAAATCCTTTGGTATTAAATGTTAAGGGTAATTTAGTGCGCACACGTTATAATAAAAAGACTATGCCTACCATGCTTAGCTACATTATAGTCTTAACTTATTAAAAACTTCTTTGAAGTCACCCTTGGCATTATGGTTAGTGCGTTGGATCTCGTACTTTGCAAGAGTGCATACGCTTTTGGCTTTCACAGTGTCTTTAAGTAAATTCGGAGTGATTTAGTAAGTATTAAGGAAGCCAAGCCATTTTTAAAATAGCCAATAAATCAGAGGAACTAATGCCGCTTGTAGATATCCCGAAAGGTGTCTCAGCAAAGCCATTAATAACAACAAGAGCAATATGAATGCCAAGAACCTACGATATGGAAATTGAAAGGAAAAAAAAAAGGAATGTGCGCAACTCAGTAAAACAATGCCTAACCACTAGAGTTGTGCAAAACAGTTCCAAAGCCAGAACGAACATGGAACGGTTCTTTTTCCGGTCAGAACCAGTTCCTGGAACCATGTCCGCGGAACTATTAAGATTTGATATTAGGTGGCATGAGCTAGACAAATCTCGGTGAGGCACTAGTATAGTCAGAATTTAAAGTATTTTATGTAACTTTATTCGTGGGGGTTTTAATTTTTATTTTAAACAAATAAATATTGTAAACTTGAACACAAAAAAGTAATACGAGAAAAAATTCAGCTTTCCAATTAATTTAACTTAATCAATATAAATGAAAGGAAAATATATTCACTACAAAAAATTAACATAAAAACAAGAATTCATAGTAAGGATGCTTAGGTTTTTAGCACGAAAACAACATAAGAACAAAAAAAAACTTTCCTAATTTTCTCTAAGCTTTATACCAACCTGCAGAGGGGAAAAAACCGCTATGAAAAGGGTTAGTTTTCTCGAAAGCTGCTCCAACGATTCAAACATAACTTCGTTGGATAAGCTAAGAGGAAAGTTTAACCAAAACTGCAAACCAATATTTTCAAGAAAAGTTTATTTGAAAAGAGTAAATTTTAGTAGCTTTTACTAAATTTTTAAAAATGGCATACTTTGCAAAATATAAAAAACAAAATCGATCATAAAAACTGGATGAACAATTTTGATTTCTTTTTTTAACCTTGGTGTATAAATCAATGACACAGAATGGTAATCTTACATTTTAACAGAAATCCAACTAGTTGATTTATCATACTAAGTTAGATACATCAAAATCATTGAAGCCAGTTACAAGTAAAATAGGCTTTATCCTTACGGTTATATGGCAGGTCCCGTAATTTTAAGACAGAAGTTCAATTAGAAAAATCCCTCTGTAGGTCTGCCTTAAATACTAAGGCAAAATCGGTCAAGCCGTTCAGGCTATATAAGCAGACAGACATACAGAATTGCGTTACCTAGTAGGTACCCACTTGTTCAGCCTCTCTACTCTATAATGGAAATGTCATATATATTTGATTGTTATCTCAATTTTATACACGCATTTATAACTTTCCTTACAATTCCTACCTTACCTACAATCACAAGTGAAAAATAAGTTAAGCTAAAATTGAAACAAAAATGTAGTATCAAAATATAAAATCGGTATTAAAAAAAAAACAAAAAAAAATTACTACTTCGTAGTGAAACCAGTTGAAAACGACATAAGAAACCGTTATGAGTTAAAAACTAAAATTACCTACATATATTTCAAAATCCACCTACATACTATTCCGAAATTGCAAATCAAATGCCAATAATTGACATTCACAACAGCAAAACAATTTGAAAAAACCATTTAACAGTTGAACTGTAGAAAAAATTATAAAAATAAAATGAAATTATCTCCCTGCATACGATTCCAGATCAATTCACAAAAGCAAAACTAATAAAAAAGCACAATTCATTTATCATTAGATAAAAAATCTAAAACTGTATCCTATCTGAATCTGAACAACAATAAAAAACAAACGTCAATAATGCGAGCAAGTTTTTATATCCTAATCCTAATAAGAAAAAGAAAGAATGGAAATACAATGAAAACAAAAGACATGGAACTATTAAAGGAACTATATGAGCATGATAAAGAGATCGGACTGATTTACATTCAGCCGGACATGTAGGAACTAGGAACTACGACAAATGCACTATACTCCATACTTAGTAATATGAGTGGAACTACGAAGAAATGTCACACCCCGACTCCACAGAAGATAAATTCTCTCAGGATGCTCATCATGATATGAAATCTCCAATGGAGACGCGATATTTCCTCTTATGATGGGATGTCAGCGATCTATGTCAGCGGTTTTGTCTTGATATAGATGTCTGATATGAAATTTGACAGATGGTTTTTTTTCATACTTTTGTCTCATTATTTCGTGTCTTCTCATTTGGTTGGTTCTTGTCAAGTACTCCGTCGGCAAATATTTTTTTTTTATTTTGTAAGTAAATACATTAATGTGTCATGTTATTCATTTGTTCGTGCGTTAAGATATGTTTGGCGTTATTTATTTATACTTTAGGTAGATGCGCATTCTTTTCTTTGCAAATATAATTTTTGTTAGTTTTACGTTTTGCTAATTTCTGTTGTCCGCACAAAACACATCCCGTGCAGTAGGGATGGAAATGAAATTTTCATGACATAATTTGCCCAGCGAAGCAATAAGAAAATGTAGAGATAGAGATATCAGATGTGTATTGTACTATTGTACAATGCTTGCTTTATTCAATATGGATCGAATGAAATACACCATCAAACTGATACATAAATTGAAAGAGAAGAGAGCATGTGAAATAAATTTAACTGTAGATTTGGCACTTTGAGTGAGTTTTTTCAATGCTTGCTTCATTCGATGCATCGAATAAAAAAACATCGATGTATCGGTAAACATCGAAATGGTGGGAAACATCGGATTTATTCGATACATCGAATAGTAAACATCGATGTATCGATGTTTTTTGAGCAACCCTATATCAGACATTGAGTTGGAGAGACAGATATCTTGTGAAGTCGGGGTGTTATAGGCAATGCGATTGAAGAAGATATGGAACTATGGAACTATACCGTATGTATCTACGATCTGACTCATGTAGGGTGCAGTTGTGGTTTGGAGTTTTGTGTGGCTCTCAGTCTCAACTCAACTCGTTCTCATTCTTGTGTGTTGGCTTTGGGAATTTCGCAACATGTGCGTAATGCGTGTGTTTGTGTATTTTAATTTGTAACAGAGACATGTTCGCTCTCGTTTCTCGTTCTTCGTTTGTGTCGACGTAGTCGGAACTATGGACATGTTTAGATTCCATTTGTGGAACGAAAGGAAATGTGTCCGAGTAAGGACATAGTTCCTGGAACTATATAGGTCCGGAACGACCCAAGTCTACTAACCACCAATCCAGCTAAGAAGCCAGCCGGGTGAGGAAGTCCAAGACACCAGTTACAGAAAAACAACAAATCCCAACAAAAATGAATATCTCATCCCACGACAAGGAATTTGAATAAGGAATGGGACGAGGACGATTGGACGAGGAATGTTCACAATAGCCTTCAACACCCGTGTGTCGACATCACCTCACTAGGGTCGTCGTGAGAAGATAAAGAGTACGGCAAGGAGGAGAAAGTACTCGAAAATAAAATTAGTGCTATTGAGAAAGAAGTCTCGCTGCTCAAAGCGAAATTTGACTATTTGAGTGACTTTTACGTGCTCTCAAAGAGAAGCAAGAGTCGCAAACGATACCCCAGCAACCTGACCAATAACAACAGCCACAGCAAAGCAACAAGTTTGTAAGTTTGGACAGGAACGGGTCGAAGAAATGAATCAGTAAAGACGTGCACTTTGCTGAAGCGAGGGGCACCCTGCAAACTATAGGGCATGTTCTTAGTTTCAAGAAATGTAACAAAAAAAAAATGAAGAAAATAGTAGTGGAAGAGAATCAGCCGCCAACGTTCCTCCCCGTAATAAGGCACGTCAAACTCCAAGTTGCCCAAATGGAAGCAGGAAGTGATAGCACGGTATAACCGGTGCAAAAGGTATTCCCAAAGGCTCTTGTACGAAAAAAAGAGGCATGTTACTAACTATTCAAGGCTAGTTGACAGGCCTACAAAACCAGATACAGAAGCAGAAATCTAGGGTAGACTATCTCTACTTTGTTTTGCCGAGCTTTACGCATATAGTTTAAAGGCGAGATGCCGGAGAGGCCCTTTAAGATACTTGAATGTGTACGAGGGCAGTTTGAAAAGTTCTCGGCCTGACCAATAAAACACAATAAATTTTAAAACTTTTTTTTTTATCTTTTTCTACATATTCTCCTCTTATATCAATGCACTTATTCCATCTGTGTTCCAGTGCTTCTACATATACCCTTTTTATAGGCCGATTCCTCCAACTCTTCGAAAAACCGCTCCGTCTCAGCAATCACCTCCTCGTTGGTGAACAATTTGCGTCCAGCCAAATGTTTTTTTAAGTTAGGAAAGAAGTAATAGTCTGATGGTGATAAATCAAGTGAATAAGGGGGTTGGTTCAGTACACCAAATCGAAGTTCCCCATGGTGTTGCTTATTTTTCGCACTTTTAACCTTCGGTCGTCTAAAACCATTTTATGAATTTTATCGACATTTTCTGAAGAGGTGGATGCTGTTGGCCTTCCGCTTCTGCGATCATCTTCGACGCTCTGTCTGCCATGTTTAAATAAGTCTGGCCACTTTTTGACCGTGGAATATAAAGGTGCAGATTCCCCCAATGTCTCATCGAAGTCATCTTTAATTTGATTTAGTGTCATATTTTTTTTGACCAAATATTTAATGACGGCTCTAATTTCATTTTTTTCCATTTTCGTTGTTAGCAATAGGTTCGCTCAAACAAAAAATTGCACTGATATAAGTACGCGACCAATTTTAATGAAACTTCACATACAATTATTATATATATAAGGCTATTTGAGGAATTAAAATTTATTTATTAAAACAACGCCTTCTATGTTAGGCCGAGAACTTTTCAAACAGCCCTCGTAAATGTAAATTTAATGAATAGTAAATATAAATTTAATGATTATGACCGAACGCAGAGATGTGTTAATGACCAGCAAAACTAAACTGACCGAAAAACATAAACTAATTCACATTAATTACAATATCATAAACGGAGATCGGCCCAAGTCTACTCAACAAAATAGGGTCGCAATCTTCATACGAAAAGATATCGATCATAAAGTTATATACAGGGTGTCCCACAGTCACCGCCCCAAATAAAAACCATGGATTTCTGAGGTCATTTTAACTCGAAAAACTTAAGAGGTAATTTTCTCGTTTTCGTCCCGTTTTCGGGTTATAACGGTTTTTAAGATTTTTCCCTTAACTGGCTTTATCTTTGCCAAACTACGTCCTGGAAACATAATTTTTGCGGTGTTTTTAGATTTCCAAAGACCGATCTCGGTCGACCGAGATAGACTATTAGACAAATTATCCATATATGGTGAAAACGGTAACGAACTTAATTGGTTCAAATCCTACTTATCCGAAAGACCACAAAAAACCTGCGTTAATAATTCAACATCAAGTGCTACAGAATCTTGTTTTGGTGTGCCTCAAGGTACTTTACTTGGCCCATTTTTGTTTTTGATCTACATAAACGACATCAAAAATGTTTTAAAGAACTCACAAATATCATTGTTTGCTGATGACGCTCTTGTGTTTGTAAGTGGTAAAAAAAATAAATGAACTTTTAGTAAATATAAACGAAGATGTGATGGCTATAGACAAGCTCAAACTTAACATAAACAAAACAAAATGCATGGTGTTGAATAAAGACGATATTATTAACTTAACAATTGAGGGTGAACCTATTGAACAATTGAATAAAATAAAATATTTCGGGGTGATATTGGACCATAAGCTTAGCTTTAAAAGTCATTTTTCACCTACACAGCCAAAACAGTGTCTAAAAAACTAGCTTTTTTTAAAAAGAATACAGAAAAATATAACTATCTTATGTGCAATAAATATTTATAATACTTTAATTAAACCAAACTTTGAGTTTTGTTCAACAATTCTATTTCTAGGTAACAATGAACAGATAACCAAATTTCAAAAAGTTCAAAATAGGGCCATACGCATTATTTTCAAATGCAGTTTTCACACGTCAGTACGTTGGATACTATCGTGTCTTCAATGGATGAGCATTAAGTAACGAGTCATCTTTAATACATTGATGTTTGTTTTCAAAATTAGACATGATACATATGGTTCCCGACTATTTGACATCGAACATAAACTACGTGGGAAACATGCAACCATATAGTTTAAGATCAAATGATGACTTCAGACTTCAATTCTACAGAGATACCAGATCTCAAAATACTTTATTTTATCGTGCATTTAAATTATTTAATGAATCACCATCAGAAATAAAAAATGAAAATAATCTTAGCAGATTTAAAACTCTTTTAACATTGTAAAAAATAATAATCTATAAAATAGTAATTGATATTTAAGGTCTTCACACTTATTTAAAAATTGTAAAAAATTATAACATATTAGTAAAATTTACTTAATAAATTAAACATACACATACATACATACACATACATGCATAGAGAAGGTATCGACGGGGAGTAAATTGGAAGAGTTTTCGTGAAAAAGTGATTAAATGACATTTGGAAATATTTAGCTCTAAGCTATTTTTCAGGAACCAGAGAGAGAAATTGTTGAGATCAATTTGTAGAAGAGTTGTATCATGTGTAAAAGAAATGGTCTTAAAAAACTTTGTATCGTCGGCGTAGAGTGAAATATGGGAATTTTTAGTGACCATTTCAATATCGTTTTTAATACGAATAAAGAAGAGGCCCTAAGTGACTGTCTTGTGGGATCCGGAGGTAACTAAGACATCATCAGAGAAGTAAGATCTGAATCAAACTTTGTAGTAACGGGTTTTCAGGTAAGACAAAAATCCATCTTAAGAAGATAGGTTCAAGCTCAAGGGTGGACGGTTTGAATAGAATAAGCTTATGCGAGGCTTTGTCAAAAACCTTACTGAAATCGGTTGAGACAACTAGACGATAGTTAGTAACTTCACACTTTGGGCTTTTTTTTTTTATTGGGGTTAAGAAGGAGGTCTTCCATAACTGACGAAATTCTGCTTGAGATAGAGATAAACCAAAGATTTTTGAGAGAGAAAGAAAGAGTGCTGAGGAGTATATTTTGAGAAATATGGCGGGGATACCATCTGGGGTGGAAATATACTCATCATTGAGTTGATTCAGTTTATTTTCGATGAGAAATTGGTAAATGGTATGAAGTAGAAATGGGCCGAAAGAGAAAATCGGTTAATAATCAAGAAAATTACAATAAGGTGTAAAGGTGTGGTCGGTAAACGATTGTTTCAAAAAAAAGTAGCAAGCAAGCTGGCGATCGTTTGTGGTTCGTTCGAAATTTCGTTACTGAAAAAGAAAAAGAGAGGATCTTGACAAATTGAAAGAAGGATTCAGGATCTTTAATAAGATTGCTTTGGGTTTGGATTAAATAGCTTTGATAGAGGGAGTTATAAAGTTCGGTAAAGTAAAGATAAGTACCATGATAATTAGAGTAGTCAGTTGGAGATCGAGAACGAAGGAAAATTGACCAAAACTTATTCCTCTTATTACGTAATGATAGCAGCCTATAATTATATCAAGGTGGGGACGAAGATGAAGTATAACGTCGAGAAAAGAGTACACGAAGAGAACTAGAATTTAATATTTCTCTTTAAAATATGTCTATTGCATCATCTACAGTAAGGTTAATATATATTCATTAATTTGAGAAAATTTAGGTTTATGAAAATTATGAGAAGATATATTTGTGCGAGGAGAAGTTTATATAGGAGAATCTTGATAAAAATTTAGATTGAGGGGGGTGATAGTTGTTGACAGAATGCCGCTAACTTGATAGAGGCTTCAGTTGGCAAGGCTTTCTACGAAGAGACATTCCTTTGCAGAGATAGGATTGTAATCAACACAACATATTACCGTCAGATAAGGTCCATTTAAGATGAAGGAGGGATATGTTACTCGAAACAAAAGTGTAGGGAACACAGACATCGTACTAGAATCATACAATACAACCCTTGTATTGTATTTCCTTATATCTCACTCTTCATTACGCGGATAAACGCGATTAAGGTACACTGGAGTACCAAATAAACTTCTCTAGTTCAAGGGAATGATACGCTGCAAGGCTTCTATCAAGCCGTTTACTCCCACTTATCCCCCATTTTAAATAAAATTGCTTGCATGGACGTTGGTCCCGAAGCACTATTCTTACGAAAACTTAAAAATACAAGGCTCTCGACACTTTCGTAGGAGATCTAAGAGGACTCTTCGGGATTCGTGCCTTAACAAGAGAATCAGAATTATAGATCCAAGTATGATATTAGCCACCAAGGAGCAGTTACAAAATTTCACTCCCCCAACATTTCCTCCACGGAAACCGATCCTTACCTAATAGTTTAATACCATTTTATACTTAACTTATCTATTTTACCTGACCAGCTTTGAACTATAACAAACGTTCGTATGCATCTAATAATAACAGTATCCTTAGACAACAACCTTTCAATCATAATCGTTACCAATATCAACCGCCAAATCGGGTACAAGTAAATTATATCAGACCAACTCCTATGCCATAACCAGGACCAAATTAAATGGAAACCTCCACTATTGGCACTGCTAGAGTAAATCATGTGAATATACTACAACAGCAACAAAAAAAAATGGCCACTTGCATCGAAAAGAGCCAATAATTTGCCACAGAAACCTTATTACCCTAACAAATTACAAAGAAATTTCCATCAAAACACCTCATCCCATGAAAACCCTTCAACCCAGGAATAGGAACTAGAACTCAATTACGATGCACCATATTCAGACAATCATAAATACGAACAAAGTTTTAACAATTACATGCCAAGTAACATCGTTGGAGCTAAATGTTATTTAAATGTTCTTAAACAGCTCTGAGAAAGTTAAGTGCAAGGGCCTAGCTCTACTTCAAAACTGATGTTGGTAAACGAATTTAAATATCTGTCAATAATAGAGTTTCTTAATAGTATTTAGATCTGTTACGTTTAAAAGCTTTCTGCTCCATAATAATGTTTCTATCAGCTGTCAGTAAGCATATGTACATGCATTTTGATTGTTTACCCTTCAAAATAACTTTTTAACAACAAAAGAGTCAAGAAAAACACAGAAGCCTTACCCAAAAAAGTACTCGAGCAAAATAAATATTTTTTTCTCGAGTTCAAAATTTAAATAAAAAAAATTATTATCCCCCTGAAACAATTTTTTTTAGAAGGGCGTTGTAATATTTCGAAGTACAATATCACCATTTCTAATAAAATTGAAATCGCACGTAGAAATCACCCCACGTTGAACGTATTACGCCTGTTTATTATTACCTTGACTCATTGTTCTATGTAAATAAAATAAAATGCACGACTGGATCGCACGAACTTGCTCTTATGTAAAAGTACTTTGGAATTTAAGATACATTTTATAAATATAAAACATGGATTTAATGAGATAATAATGTTCAAATGCATAAAATTGCCGTCTGGTTTCCGGAAAAGTATGAATTTATGCAAATAAGCCTTAAAAAATTGTTTTATTATTAAATAAATTTTTTATATAAGAAATTTATCTAAAATTTTTCAAGAAAAAAATGTGGGATGCGAATTTTAAGTATTTAATAATATTGGTTTTAGGAAATAATTTCAAAAAATAATCGTTCATAGGTTTTGAAGATATTAATTAAAAATTTTTTTTTTTTTTTTTAAAAACCCAATAAATATTTTTTCGACTATTTTTATATAAAATATTATTTTAAACTTAAGGGGACTCCTGCTAAAAATTTTGGGATAAAATCCTTAGAGCCGTTAATGAGAAAGTCGAAAATTAAAAAAACGGTTCTATGGCAGGTACCAATAATAACATTTTGCCCCAAAATTTTTGTTGACCAAAATGTAGTCCATGTCCATAATATCACACTTAATTTTTTTTATCAAAATCGTTAGAGCCGTTTTCGAGATAAATAAGATTTTGCATTTAGGGTGTATGGGGGGTACCCTTAGTTTTGGAGCTAAAAAAAAAATTTCAATTTTTCCTCTAGGGAATCACCAAAGACTCTTAACTACCGAGATTGAAAGAAATAGGTGCAGTGGTTTAGGCTGTAGTGAGAGGTACAGACATACAGACACACCGAAACATGTTTTTTGTGTACTAAATTTTACTTAAAATTTTTATAAAAAAAATTGATATGCAAATTATTAGTATTTATTAAAATACATTTTAAAACGTAATTTAAAAATTTAATCGTGTATCGGTTTTCAAGATATTGAATTTTCAAAAAAAAAATTGTATTATTTTTTTAAAAATCCAAAAACTATTTTTTCGAAAAAATTTTTTGTTTATATTTTTTCAAATGCAAAGCAGCTCCTGCATAAAAATTTTGGTTAAAATCGTTAGAGCCGTTGGTGAGAAATTCGAAAATCAAAAAAACCGTTCTATGACAGGTACCCCTAATAACATTTCCCCCCAAATTTTTTTTTCACCAAAATATAGTCCATGTCCATAATATCACACCTAATTTTTTTTATCAAAATCGTTAGAGCCGTTTTCGAGATAAATAAGATTTTGCATTTAGGGTGTATGGGGGGTACCCTTAGTTTTGGAGCTAAAAAAAAAATTTCAATTTTTCCTCTAGGGAATCACCAAAGACTCTTAACTACCGAGATTGAAAGAAATAGGTGCAGTGGTTTAGGCTGTAGTGAGAGGTACAGACATACAGACACACCGAAACATGTTTTTTGTGTACTAAATTTTACTTAAAATTTTTATAAAAAAAATTGATATGCAAATTATTAGTATTTATTAAAATACATTTTAAAACGTAATTTAAAAATTTAATCGTGTATCGGTTTTCAAGATATTGAATTTTCAAAAAAAAAATTGTATTATTTTTTTAAAAATCCAAAAACTATTTTTTCGAAAAAAATTTTTGTTTATATTTTTTCAAATGCAAAGCAGCTCCTGTGTAAAAATTTTGGTTAAAATCGTTAGAGCCGTTGGTGAGAAATTCGAAAATCAAAAAAACCGTTCTATGACAGGTACCCCTAATAACATTTCCCCCCAAATTTTTTTTTCACCAAAATATAG
Source organism: Chrysotoxum bicinctum (assembly GCA_911387755.1). NCBI lineage: Eukaryota > Metazoa > Arthropoda > Insecta > Diptera > Syrphidae > Chrysotoxum > Chrysotoxum bicinctum. Next base: position 137,698,834 of record OU426987.1, on the reverse strand, counting down.
TCCATGTCCATAATATCACACCTAATTTTTTTTATCAAAATCGTTAGAGCCGTTTTCGAGATAAATAAGATTTTTCATTTAGGGTGTATGGGGGGTACCCTTAGTTTTGGAGCTAAAAAAAAAATTTCAATTTTTCCTCTAGGGAATCACCAAAGACTCTTAACTACCGAGATTGAAAGAAATAGGTGGAGTGGTTTAGGCTGTAGTGAGAGGTACAGACATACAGACACACCGAAACATGTTTTTTGTGTACTAAATTTTACTTAAAATTTTTATAAAAAAAATTGATATGCAAATTATTAGTATTTATTAAAATACATTTTAAAACGTAATTTAAAAATTTAATCGTGTATCGGTTTTCAAGATATTGAATTTTCAAAAAAAAAATTGTATTATTTTTTTAAAAATCCAAAAACTATTTTTTCGAAAAAATTTTTTGTTCGTATTTTTTTTGAATGCAAAGCAGCTCCTGCGTACAAATTTTGGTTAAAATCGTTAGAGCCGTTGGTGAGAAATTCGAAAATCAAAAAAACCGTTCTATGACAGGTACCCCTAATAACATTTCCCCCCAATTTTTTTTTTCACCAAAATATAGTCCATGTCCATAATATCACACCTAATTTTTTTTATCAAAATCGTTAGAGCCGTTTTCGAGATAAATAAGATTTTGCATTACGGGTGTATGGGGGGTACCCTTAGTTTTCGAGCTAAAAAAAAAATTTCAATTTTTCCTCTAGGGAATCACCGAAGACCCTTAACTACCGAGTTTGAAGAAAATACCTCCGGTAGTTTAGGCTGTAGTTCGAGGTACAGACATACAGACATACAGACATACAGACATACAGACATACAGACATACAGACAGACAGACGGAATTGTCGGACCCACTTTTTTCGTCTTCGCTATCATCGTAATGTCAACTTTGATCAAAATCTCGAGTTCGATTTTTTTTCCAAATGCAGAACTTGCCCTATAGTACCTATATCGCAAGTAAAAAGGACTGAGACAAATTTTATGCTAAGATAATTTACAAATACAAATAATAATTTCTTTTCGTGCTTAATATTATGATTGGTATTTACTAATCCTAATAAAAAAATATAAACTATACTGCACTCAGCTTTTAGCTGACAGAACATAATTAAAAGTACTATTTAGGAGCTTAAAAGTGTCTCAAACTCCATGAATTAGCTGCAAGTGAGTTCCATATTTGCTCTAAAGGCGCATCTAGAGCGTATTTTTGAATAAACGAGCTATAAGATTAGAAAGCTCTTTTCAAGCATTTGTACAGCTAAGAATTTTTATTGCATATATCGAAGTTAAAACAGATGGTGGCGAAGTGCTAAAAAATCTAAATTGATACAGGATCCAACAAAAATTATATTTAGCCTTCCCAAATAAAAATCCCTTTCCTTAATGACAAAAAATTCTATGCCAACTCTATTAAAGGAAACAGAGAAATAACTCGTGAACTTATTCGGTTTAAAAGACCTTAACATTAAATTTTACATTCGTCTTTATGCCATACTCAAAATGTTTTCTGAAATGATATTTTGAACATAAAAGAAGGGGTTAAGCAACTCGCTGCACAAGCAAATAATACTGTATCTTTAAGAACAGAAGAAAAAGACTTAATTAAGAAAATTGCTATTTGATGACCCAGACGAAAAACTAACTTACACGACCGTTATGAAAGCAGAGATTCGTACTTGATCGGATTCACCCACTTACACTAAATATTATCCATACCTAATGGAAATGACAAAGTTGACATAATAAGACCTTCAAGATCACCGTCCAATTCAGCTGTTTGTATTGTCCCTGTTAGGAAAATTTAATCATATAACTACTTTGCCTTTTTTTAACTTTGCTTTTTTGTATCAAGTAACCTTATGTTTTTAATTTTTATTTTACAAAATAATTCAAACTATTTTTTTCATTCTGGAACTTATTTTCATAACGCTCGGTTGTTTTGATAATAAAACTTTTTATAATAAAATAAAACTTGGAGTTTTAATGTTTTATTCATTTGACGACGAGACTAATTTCGAAGACATCGTGGTCCTTCAAACCAGAAGAATACAGCACTTGGAAAATATCAGTTAGCAGGACAAGCGCAAGGAAATCGAAGGAAATTCCACCGAAACGATATGGGGAAGACGATAGTTTTGCAATCAGGAAAAGCACATCGTGTACATGTACATCATTTCATGATGATAAAATGGAAAAAGAAGAAGCTGACGATATTACCGAACGTTCTGGAGACAATACGTTAACGGCAGATGAAGAAAATCAGAATCATTCTTCTGATGACGAATCAGAAGGCATCAAAGAAGACAATGAACTTCCTTCAGGAGACAAAACTGAAGACAAAATATTCAAAATGACGGAAGAATTGAAAAAATTAACTTTTGAATTCCAAAAGCTGAGGTCCAAAGGATACATAGAAACAAAAGAAAATCATGTGAAGAAAATTAAGAGGACAAAAGAAACAGAGATTCCATGTACCGACAGCAAAGAATCTAAACCGCCGTACATGGAAATTATGTCAACTTTTATGGCAAGGCAAACCAAAATGGATCTACCAAAATTCGGAGGAAATCCCGAAGACTAGCTGTTATTTAAAAATGAGTACCATCGAACCACAGACATGTGCAAATTCACAAGCAACGAAAATGTGACCCGACTTCGTGTAGCTTTGAAGGACGAAGCGCTAGATGCTCGATCGCTCCTCATTTCACCAGACAGTACAGACAAAATCATGAAAATTTTAGAGAGACGTTTTGGACGACCAGACTACATCATGAACTCATTGATTCTGAAGACCAAGGATATTTTACCTCCTAAAGAAGATAAGCCGATGTCAATCATCAAATTTGCTACGGCAGTTGAAAACCTTACTGGAATGATTGAACTTCTAAATTGTTAAAATATTGTACTGAATTAATTATGCACTGAATTCCATATTGAAATTACACTATTTTGTTAACAACTTAATCAATATTAAACTTGTCAAATGTAAAGCTCATGTAATTTTTGCATTCTCTTTTAACTTCCTTTTATGTTAATCTCTCACTTTTTCCTCAACCATTGTAAAGAAAGGAACTTATTTTCTGAATAAATCTTTTTTAATAATCGACATCTTGTTCTACAATCTTTTAATTATTTTAACAGGTTATGGGCCCAGACCCATTGTATTAAAGTAAATTGAAGAATCTCATTTATATTTTTTGTAAATTTTGTTAATTTTGCAATACATTAAAATGACAACTTTCACCGGAAAAATTCCATTATTAAATGGAGAAAATTTCGACACATGGAAGCCTCAGATGGAGGCGCTTCTACATAAAAATCGGCTGTTGACCATTGTCAAAACTGACGTAGCAGAAAGACCCATTGACCCAGGCAACTTTGCAGAATGGATTAATAAAGATCAGGACGCCAGATGCGAGATGATAATCTGAAATCAATCGCCACTTCCAAGGAGATTTGGGACTTTCTTGAAGCAACTTACAATAGGAAGAACACCCGAACAAAAGTCCAGGAATTCCGTAAGTTAGTTAATATAAAAATGACCGAAACTGAAAGCATGGAAAATTACTTAATCCAATTTAATTTTGTTGTGTCACGCCTACTGGAAATGGATGCTAAACTGGACGATAATTTGTTGGCTGCCCTGCTACTGGATAGCCTGCCTGAAAGCTACAAGGATATTCAAGCAGCATTCGATGCTGCCTCTGATTTGCCGAAGATTGATGTTTTGCGGGCGCGTCTACTGGAAGTTAGTCAAAGGAATAGGAACTGTGAGACTCGACACAACAGTTGATGGAAATATAAATTCGATCTATCTTTATAAAACACTATTTATTCCAGAACTTAGAAGCAATTTAATCTCCGCCAGTAAGGCTACTGATAATGGCTGCAAAGTAGTAATAGAAGGAAAACATGCATGTATAAGTAAAAATGGAAAAGTTTTATTACAAGCTGTAAAAGTCAAGGGACTTTATTTGATTAATAAAAATGATGTAAACGAAAATTGTAATTTAGTCCCACAGACTAAAACAAATTTAGAATTGTAGCATAAGAGGTATGGACATTTAAATGTAGCATCACTTCGCCAATTAAAAATCAATGGCATGGTTACTGGACTTCCAAATTTTGAAGATGCTAAGCTCGAGTGCTCGACTTGTTATAGAGGAAAGCAGACAAGGCTCCGTTTTCCTCGAAAGATTGAAAAGTCTTCCAGATGTTTATTAGAAATCGTGCACACAGATCTTTGTGGACCAATAAATATTGAGTCGATTCAGAAGAGTCTGTATTTTGCTACTTTTATAGATGATTATTCACGAAAAATCTTTGTTTATTTCTTGAGAAAAAAGAGCGAATATCTAAACATAGAGTCGGTTTTCCAAGATCTTTTATTTCAAAACTTGAGCTAAGCTTTTCTTTAATAAGCGAAATAGATCCTTCTGCGTTTGAGGCGATGATAATATCATCAACATATGTTCCAATGATAGTTATTTCGTCATCATCAATTTTGAAGTAAATGCATTGATCATATTGATCATATACGAACGTACGAACGTACGTACACACACACACACAGACATCTCTCTAAAAATGATTAATATAGCCTCTAGGGACCTTGAAACGTCGAGAAATGTCAAAAATTACAATTTGACAAATCGGACCGATTACAATAACTCCCTATGGGAAGTTAATAATAAAAAAATATTAATTAAAGATATCGGAGTCAGATTTAATATGTTTAAATTGCTATCGTATTATTGAAAGAATCGCTTTAACAAATGATCCCTACCGAATCGCAACTATGAACATGTACATATGTACATACAAATTTCTCTATGCTGTGGTTTATGTTGAGATTCCGCTGATCTCCAAACATAGCACAAAACTGCACTCAAAGATCTATCCTCAACCCGTGGTTACCGGTTAATCAGCTAAATATTAATTATTTTTTTAAGACAAGGTGCTAGGTAAGTAGAGTGAGTAAAGTTTGCATTCGGTATTGGCTACGTGAAAATCGGGTTGAGCAAAGAAATCGCCGCCAAAATATAATTTGACCAGTGCCAGTACCAGTCCAGCAAATGATACAATCGACTCACACTGGGACCCATTGATTGGAGAGCGTGCTCAAAATACAAAATTGAGATGAACGGTTTCTTTCAAACATAATATTTTTTGCAAAGTTGACATAATTGTCTGTCAACTGGTTAAATTTTGAAGGTCGGAGAGGCTGTAGCTTAAAAGAAAATAAGTGGTAAAAATTGTGTTTTACGTAAATAAGAGTTTTGTTGTGATTTAGTCGGTATTTAAAGTAAAAAAAACAAATTCGCCGTGAGTTCCACAAAGTAACAATATGTTATCGATTAATAAATGTCAGTAGATAATAAAAACGTAGCATCAAAAATAAAACTCACGAAAATATAAGCAAAAAAGTGAAAAATCCGTATAAAATGTTTAGACACATTTTTTTCCAAATCATCATACCGATCGAGACACCGAAACCAATACCAAAAATCAAAAATTTGATTTTACTCACACGGTGTCTGACACCGAAAATCGGCCCACACACGGCACACATTTCCGTACACCGACACCGGTGTGCACACAAGTGTCGTGTGTATTGGCAGCTTTAGTGATGTTCGTGAATTATCAATTCGGCGCCATTCGCAGCAATTGGGCCTTTGTTACTCCACTACGTGGAAAATTTTTCAGAAGGATTTAGATGGGAGCCTTTCAAAATGCAGCTCTTGTGAGAATTGAAGCCAAACGACCTACCACAACACCAAATTTTTGGTGAATGTGCTCTTAAAAAGTTGTCCGTTGATCCACATTTTTATCGAAAAATTGTGTTCAGCGACGAAGCTCATTTCTGGTTGAATGGATACGTAAACAAGCAAAACTACCGTAATTGAAGTGAAGAGGTGCCAGAAACATTGCAAGAACTACTAATGCATCCAGAAAAAGTCACTGTTTGGTGCGGATTATGAGCTGGCTGTATCATTGGGCCGTATTTCTTCAAAGATGATGCGAATCGCAACGTTACTGTGAATGGTGAGCGCTACCGTGCGATGATAACAAACATTTTTTTGTGCAAAATGGAAAAGCTTGACTTGCATGACATGTGATTTCAACAAGACGGTGCCGCATGCTACACAGCACGCGTAACAATGGACCAATTGAGAGGCGAGTTCGATGAACAGTTTATTTCACGTTTGGGGCCGGTCAATTTAATACATTTAGACTATTTTTTGTGGGGCTATGTTAAGGCTCATGTCTATAGTGACAACTCTCTCTATTGACTCACTGGAAGCCAACATTAAGGCATTTATATGTTAAAAAGAGTATGCCAGAATTGAACTAAGCGGATGGACCATTTGAGACGCAGCCGCGGCCAACATTCGCATGAAATAATCTTTAAACATCAAATAATGTCGACCGTATTATCGACTCAATTAAAGATTCTATGCATTTTTCTGAGTCTTATGTGTTTTTTTTTTTTAATTTCCGATAGCTTTTAAAAAATCACTCGTGCATGAAGCCAATTAATTTTACTGATGTTAGTACTATTGACCCATATTTATGTCAATATTGGATTCGTATGAACCTTGAACAATTTTCGGATATGCAGAGCTGTGTCCCAGCGTTAAAAAAACATTGATTTTTTTTACATATTAAGCAAAAATAAGGTCATTTGATAGGTATCGTAGGGTATCCTGCCTCTAAAACATACCTTGAACAACAATAAGATGATACCAGGCAACTGCAAGGACAAATTTGATGAATATTTGTTGGCCCTTTAACTTGGGTTTTGAACATGTAACCGTTCAAAAAGTGTCAGGAAAGAACAAGTTAATTCTTAACGGTCTCCTTGGAAACGAACATCCATCCATAGTCATTTGCAATGGGACATACGAGTATGTATGTGTATTTAAAAAGAATTCAAATTACGTTTTCAAAAACAAACATGTATACTCGTATCTTGCAAAAGGATTAGAATTTGGTTAAACCCTTTCAATAAAATGTATTTTGAGAGACGAATATGGGATACGAAGACAGTTTTTTAGACAAGATAATGTGCTCATTTTGGACAGAGGGTTCAGATGTGGAATTGCATGTCTCAAATTTCATGGATGCAAAGCAATATCAATGGCGAATTAAAGATTTATTAATTAAGGTTTGGAGTGATATAACAAAATTTAGGTTACCACTGATTGGTTCGAAATATTCGCCTTCAGAACTACGTCAAACGAGTTTATTACAGAAGAGTTTTTGACTCTATTTTTCAAAATATAAAACTTTAAAAAAAGTTTTTATCATTATTTGCGATCTTTCTTTTGGTATCATTTATGTAATACTTTAGAAGATATACGTAATTGTTTGAAAAAGAATTTCAGTTTTTTTTTAACTTTCAATGGTCAACTTCAAATACCTCGAAATCTCCGAAACCTAATTCGAAATTATTTGGAAGACAGATTGGGTTCATTTGGTACCAGTCTCATAAGTGTACGATCAGGGCCTGACAAAAGCCCACCTAGGTGATTACTTACACTCCCTCGACTACAACAGCCACACCTGCTGGCTGAACTGCTTGAGTAACTGCTACGGCAATCTGCTTTGTAAGTCGCTCTTGAACTTGTAATCGCCTTGAGAATATTTCCACAATCCTAAATATTAAATAAAATCAGATAAGAAATTTAAATGGTTCAAATCACTATAATAATTTACCTTGCTAGCTTGCTAAGTCCAAGAATTTTGTTACATGGCAGGTAACCAATAGAAACTTTACCATAAAAGGGCACTAAATGATGTTCACACATAGAAAACATTTCAATATCTTTGACAACAACCATTTCATCGTGGTCTTCATCAAAAACGGCACCATTAAGAATATCTGAAAATAAAGTATTTGAATGCAGATTAAGAAATTGGACACTGTTTTTCAAGGTCTACTTCACTGGTGCAAGGAAAGGAGGCAAGTTAATATTTTGGAAAGAGTATAAGTTATTTTTGTCGAAAGGTATTCAATCACCCGATTTACGAAGGGAACAAATGGCCTAATATGCAGTCCCAAGTAATACATAATCCCGATAGTCCACTGAGTACTGGCCCATAACGGAACATGCAGCGAAGTTAGCTCATTGTCATAGCCGTAGGGACCAACAGGAAAAAATTCATTAATTTGATATTTAAATATCCTAATTTGGCAAAAATCATTCGAAAAGTTATTCTTTGCCAATCCTAACGAACTGTCTGAAGTGAAGAATAAAGACTTGACCTCTTTATTAACGTGGTGAAGGCTGTAAGACGAATCTCGACGACTTCTGTAGCAGATTCTCCTCAGTCTTGAGACCGCGAATTCCCGGTAGAGGCGAGCTCATGAATCCCTCATCTCATCCCATTTCATCCACATATATCAAATCGGCCCCTTCCAGCGCGGGACTGCTCATGACCGCCTACCCTTAACTTACGATAGCTTGCGAATTTTCGAACGGAAAACATTAATCCGAAATTCTCCTCAAGATTCGGGATAGAACCGAAAACTAAGACGTGTAGAAAGTATTTAAATAAACAACGGAAAGTTCTCGTGCCGCAAGCATTAACATTTATTGTGTTTTTATAATGGGCATGAAAAACTTATATATAAATGCTATTATTTGTGGTATAATACACAAATGTATAATTGAAAAAAATATGAAAATATACACTATAATTACTTACTCTGAATATATATGTATATGTTGATCAACTTATTTTGATAATTATAATGTTTTATAAACAGGGTGTCGCTTAATTCGTGGATTTTATTTTATTGCGTGATTCTTGGGTATATACAAAGAAAAAAAATCGTTCTATAATAAGGGCATAATCTCCAATTTTTATATCATATATCGGGGATTTAAGAAAAGGCCTTCTTTTGTGTACCTTGATCCATGCTTACGGTGATTGCACTGTTAGTACTAATGATAGAGATATTGATAATGAGATATCAGCCTTTGTAATTGCGCTTAAACAAATTTAATATCTTATCAGCGCCTTGGGATATCCAGTCAACGGCCTTGGCTTTGATCCTTTGATGAAAGCATCGCTTCAGTCGATCTTATACTGTGAAAGAGTGTAGACGTCTTTGACTTTCACAGTGACTTTATTTTAATTGTGTGTGCATACTAGTCCCAAATTTACCAGCCATATTTCAATATAGAGTATAGCTCAGTAGTAGAGGTGGCGAACCCCGGTGCGAGGGATCGCGAGTTCAAGTCCCCGTCGGTTGGGCAAAAAATTATTGATGCTTTTTTACACAATCGAGAAGTAGAAATAATCAAAGTAGAAGAAGAATGACAAATAAAACGCAACAGCAACAAAGCGGGGGCATCGAAAGATGTTCGTCCAGCAAAAACAACAACAACAACCAACAACAATTGGAATGAAACAGGCAACAAAACCGGGGACATCGAAAGATGCCTTGGCAAAATCAACCGATGCGACAGCGCCAGCATCATCCGATGCTGAAACGGCAACATCAGCCGATAAACCCATGAAGAGGACGCACTAACCTGGTAAAGCGTTGCACCACAGATAATAGAGTTACATAGATATTGCATTCAGTACAAACAAAAATGATCACTTTTTCAATGAAATATTTAACTAATTTTTCCAAATCAAACCATGCAACCTTATCAAACAGAGAAGAATCAAACCCAGTTAACAATACCAATTCCAAATGTTGTCCACCAGTGAGTTGGATTTTAAAGATACACATTTTTTCAGATTTTGAATGCCAATACAACCCTTTTTTTTAGTATAATCCAAGTTCGTTCGTTGTGTGTATAATACTCGTATCTATATCTATCTACTCCGTGGACGGCTTGCGGTGGTGGTTTCTTTTCTTGATTTTATTATTTTTATATTTCGTTCTTCTTCATTCATGGTTGAGCGAGTTTCTGTAGCGTTTATTTTTGCAATGGGTGGTGATCTGGTGATAAAGGAAATCGAGAGTTTCTTGCTTCGTTTGCAGAAAATCTGAAAGAGAATTCCCCCAACTGAAAATTTTTGAATGTCCTTCTACGGACAAAAATGAAATTTTAAATAATTTGTGAGTATCATTTTTGTTCCGAATTCATTCGAAGAAAATACTCGTAGCTTAAGAGGGATGCTGTTCCTTCTCTTAATTTAAATTTCGACTTGGATATAGACTTATGTCTAGAAAATATTCAATTTCCTCTATAAAAACGAAGAAGAACTTCGATCAGTTGTAGCATTTCTTGTGTTAAATGCGATAAATTATTCCAAAGATGCGCAAAAGAGGAGAAAAAAAATTCCGTATTAAAAAAAAACATTACTTAGTTACAGTATAAAAATAAAAAAAAATTGAAAAGAAAACTTATGTAGAAATAAAATGAGAGCCCATACTGCTATTCAAAAAAGTAAGAAATTTAAAGTAAGTCTATCTTCTCATATCCAAGCGCTTGATATTTCAGAACATTCTAAACCATTTTGTTATATGCTAATGAGGTTTTCTAAATCCAAGAAATATAATAGTAAAGAAAAAGAAGTTTCCCAAAATATTTTTTATAGATCTTAAAGCGCCTACAATTTTCGAAGGGATAGATTGGGGTTCAGACTTCCTAAGGTATCTACATTTTATGGATGGGCTCCGGTAAAAGGTTTACAACCAGGATTGGAAAACAATGCCCACAATTATCTGAAGTCAAAGTTTGCTTCGTTAAGCTACCGTGAACGCTATATGGTTCTAATTTTTGATGAGATAAGAATTCGTTCAAATCTCAATTAGAAGTTAGAACATTAAAAACGATTTGATTGATGGTTTCGAAGACCTAAGGACAGATAGAAAAAGATTGTATGCCAACGAAATATATTTTTTCATGGTCAGTGTTTATTTGATGGCGTTTTAAATTATTTCGTTATTTAAAGTAGAATAATATTGAAACAGCTACAATGTAATAGAGAAATTTTATTATTTAATGATTACTGACTAAAATTTGATGGGCTTACTTGGTAAGTTTTTGTATGCCCAATTCGAAGGGTTTTAAAAACTTGACAATTGAACCCATTAAATTTTAGTCAGTAATCATTAAATAACAATTTTTTTTTATAAAATTAAAGATCATAACAATTAATTGAAAGAAAAAAAATTTTATCAAAATTCTAATTGAAAGAAAAAAAAAATTTATCATTTGTATTTATTATTCTCATTTTTATTTATCAAGTTTAAAAAAATTTAGCATGGGGTTTTCGACATATCGAGTTTTGAAAAAAAAATTTACCTTTTTTTGAAAATAAAAAAAAAAAATTGAAAATTTGAATACGCAAATCTATTCAAATTGCCTGGGAGCCTAAGCAAAAAATTATCAAAATCGGTGGAACAGTTTTTGAGAAGATCAAAAACAAAAAAAAATGGTACCCTCAATATCCATTCTTCCAAATTTTGTTTTCAACTAATATCTAGCCTTAACTAAATGAAATTTGTTTGTATTTTTATTTTTTAAATCTCTCGAACAGTTTATTTATAAGATTTCGAAAAAAAATTCGTATGGCAGGTACCGTTATTTTGGGTATTAAAAAAAAAAAAGAAAATCCTGTAGGGGGGAAAAATCAATCCGTCGTTCAAGCTGTAGTCGAACAGACAGACAGACAGACAGAATCGCAAGACCTACTTTTTTAGTCTTCGCTATCATCGTAATGTCAATTTTGGTCAAAATCTCGAGTTCGATTTTTTTACGAATGCATAACTTGCCTTATAAGTAATACCTAGAAGTCGCAAGTAAAAAATGAGTGTTCGCTTTGCAACACAAATCTTCAGCAGGACAACCGCGGCATCAATACAAACAGCTTATGAACTTAATTGCTTAAAAGAAAGTCCCAAACATGCTCTAGCAACGAAAGAATTCACATTAAAAGTAAATAATGGTTTTGACTGCATGGACAGTGGTTCATATTATGGCAAACATATTTTGAACCGTGGAGTTGAGCCAGGGAGTCCAGCTTATAATGAACTAAGACTATTTGTATCTAATTAGAAACTTGTGTTTAAAAGGAATGGAACAGACAATTAACGGCGTTTTATAACTTAGTGAAGATATAAGTAGTGGCTCGTATGAGAATCCTGATTATTTACTGACAAAAAGAATGCATCAAGATATCTTTGAAAATTTATTTTCTATTATTCGGAGTAAAGGTGGTAACAAGAAAAATCTTTCAGCTTATGAGTTTAATGTTATAATGTCAAAAATTATTTCCTCGAAGCTAATTAGATACTTTCTCTTCAAATTTAAACACACATGAAACTCAACCTAAATTAATGAAAAATACTTCACTGTTTAAGGCTCCTGAGGAAATAATATGCGACGAGCCTTTTTTGAAAATATGGAAATGTAAACAAAGTTCAAAAGAAAGTATTGAAGCATCATTCTCAAGGAAACCAATTCAAACAAATTCAATGAAAAAATTTAATCTCTTTTTACTTGCGACTTATAGGTACTATAAGGCAAGTTATGCATTCGTAAAAAAAATCGAACTCGAGATTTTCATCAAAGTTGACATTACGATGATAGTGAAGACTAAAAAAGTGGGTCCCTGAATTCTGTCTGTCTGTCTGTCGGTTCGACTACAGCCTAAACGACTCGGCCGATTTTTTTAAAAGTTGGTAGATATCACTTTTAATTTTTTCCCCACACAAATTTTTTTCGTTTTTTTTTTTTTAAGACCAAAAATAACGGTACCTGCCATACTAATTTTTTTCGAAATTTTGTAAATATTTTTTTTTCTCAAAAAGTGTTCGACAGATTTAAAACAAAAAGATACAAAAAATTTCGAAATTTTCCGAAAAATGGTTATTGAGGGTACCCCCCAAAGAACCATTTTTTTTGTTTTTGGTTTTCTCGAAAACAGTAGTACCGATTTGGATCATTTTTTTTTTGCTAAAGCTCCTCAAAAACGTGAATAGAATTTTTTTGGATTTAAAAAAAAAAAAAATCCAATTTTTTTTTTCAATACTTAGTATTTCGAAAACCTTAGCTAGATTTTTTTTAAACTCAATAAATAAAAGTTTCTCAACATAATCTACAAGAGTATGAAAAAAAGGTTTGTTTTACCTAAAAACAAAGGTACCCACCATACCTACCATATAACAATTTTTTAAATTTTGAATTACTCATTACCGACATAACGGATTTTAATGAATTTTTTTGCAGAAATGCTTCTAAAAAGTTTTAAAACTTTTGCATTTCAAAACTTTAAAAAAAATATTTTTTGAATTTTTGAAAAAAAAAATCATTTTTTTTTTTGGAAAATTCGATATCTCTAAAACGACTCAATATTTTTTTTGGAAATTTAATTTTCATTCGTACAGTAATAAAAACTTAAAGTTGGCACACCATATTTTTTTCTTAAAAATCTTTTAAAAATTTTGTATATAAAAGCTTTTTTTTAAGAAACCACTACAAGGACTTATAATTTTTGTTCTTGCATAGATTCATGTTTACATAGCATTCTGTTTTTGTCTCTTACTACTAAAAGAATTTAAAAAATTAATTTTATCCTTATGAACAGTTTTTTCTAATAACATTCGTTTTTAAAATTCCTGGTCTATTACATAGGAGCAAGTTCGTGCGACCCAGTCGTGCATTTTATTTTTAACACAACCCCCTTACCACCGCATATGCTTTATTATTTCCTTCTGTTAAAACAACTAAAATTTGTAGGTACCTACAATAAACTTTAGTGTGTTACATTTATCCACACTAATGCTTTCTTATCCACAAAAGAGATTTAGACAACCTTGACAAAGAAGAATTCATTGCATAAGAATCACATCAACCACGCACACCTTACACAAAAGTCAAGAAAGGAGGAAGACTGAAGAGATAAGACAAAAAAAGTAAATACAACAAACAACTTGATAATACAAGAAACCAACATGTCCTAGTATAGTCAATACGGGTTCGATCCAACTGGGACGTAGTGGTACCAGCGTTACCCTTATGCGTCATGCGACTTTAGTCGCATTTTTGCGACCTTTTTCTTGCTGTGCGACTATGCGACGACCTTTTTAAGATTGTTTAAAATTGCGACTTTTTCTTTGCTTAAACATTTACTATTTTACATTTATTGAAAGAATGTGTTCTTGGAAAATCTATTTCTGAGATTGATTATCGAAACGAAAATTATTTTAAAAAAATTGAAGAAATATATATCGGCATGGAAGCCGAAAATTGCTTAAAGGATAAAAAACTCACAAATTTTGAAATTATTTGAATACAAAAAATTCACTTCAATATTATTTGGCGCTTTGCGAAGAAATTTTTTCAAGATTTAATGTTAAAGATGAGAAGCTTTCTATTTTAAAACATATATGTAGATCCAAAAATAATTAGGTCAAATCAGGATTTTAACTTTATAGCTTTACAAATGAGCCAGAAAAAGTGGTAGAGCAATACAAACACCTGGAGCTTCAAGCGTTTGACAAAAACTGTGGCAACATTTTTGAAATTAAAAATATAGAAGAGTTTTGGTACAAGGTTGGTACTTTAAAAAATAGTTTAGGTGGTAACCTATACTTTGACCTTTACGAATTTGTTTGTAAAATTTTAACGTTACCACAGCTATTTTAAATCAGTTACCACGCAGCAGCGCTTGCGCTGAGCAAGTGTTTTCAAAGCTTACGCTTATGAAAAATAAATTAACAAACCGTTTACAAAGGAAAACCTGCAAAAATATGTTAGCTTCCACAAATCTCATTGACTGTGATATAAGTGAGTGGGTTCCTGAAAACAACCTAATTAAAAAGTATTGAGAAACTTTATTAAAAAAAGGAAACATTAATGTGATTAACATATCTTTTTAGGTATTTATTTATTAATTTATGTAAAATGAAGTCTTTAAATTAGGTTTTTTTTGTTATTGTTATTTTTTAATGTATACCTATCTAAGTGTTTGAATAAAGAAATTCAAAAAAATATCTAAATTGTTTTTCCTATAGTATGCGAATTTTTCTTTCAATTGCGACTTTTTGTTCAAAAATGCGACTTTTTCAAAGAATTCGAATTTGCGACTGTTTTTTGTAAAAGCGAATTTTTTCTGCGACTTTTTGAAAAATCCCAGGGGTAACCCTGAGTGGTACGTCCCAGGCATTTGAAAATTGGTCATTTATTTTTGTTCTGCGTGCAATATCTATGTAACTCTATTATCTGTGGTACTAGCATCTTGAAAAATTATCTCATGGTTGTTACTCGAAAAATGTATCTCTTAAAGCCATTCTGCTGAAAAAAATTATTTACATCAATATATTACGGTCTTGCGCACTCAAAATTACAATACGGATTGTCCAGCTGGGGTGCTCAAAAACATGTTATTCGAATAATTTGTAACAAAAACCGTTTTAGCGAAAGTTGGCCCTTATACAAGGAATTACGAATTCTCCCAATGAGACACCTTTACATCTTATAAGCAGTGTGGTAATATTCCAAGTAGAAATTCGCAACTATACAATCTACGAGTAAACAATTTACATCTTGTCGCTGTTCCGAAAGTAAACAAAACCCATTTCTCCAACTTTTATACTATAACAGCACCACGATCTTTTAATAAACTGCCCATGACAATCAGAACAACTACTAATTTTAACTCGTTTCTAAATAAAGGAAAAAACTGGCTTTTCACGATTGATTTAAATAATATTGAAAATTGTAATTAAATTTTCGTTATCTTATTCTGAAATAATGTGTTCATATTATTGTTATAATCTATGTTTTTTATTACTCTTGGTTTCTTATTATTTATATGTATATCTATAAAAAATAATAAAAAAAATAAAACAAAATGTAAGTAGCAAAATATATAAAAATTTAAATAAAATTAAAAAATTAAACATCTTTGAATATGCTGTCACCCCACATCAGTTTCCATTATTTAGTGTAATATTTATGTACATATGGTCACGGCCATGGTCTTATAACGTTACATTGTACGTGTTTTTTGCTTATTACTCGAAAACTGCAATGCTAGTTTAACTTTTAAACATACATCTGATAGATCTCTTTAAAGTCTAATTTTTTTAGAAAAAAGTTTTTATTTATCTCTTATAGATTTGTAAATATTGCCGTTCAAATTCGCTGATAACGTTACATTTTTTGGAAGTAGATTTTGAGGTTGCTGAATATATTCTGAAAACTCTGCGAATTTGGTGTGCTAAGTTAAGTTTTTCTTTTAAGAGAATTGAGATGAAATTCTAAATTATAGCTTACAACTTTTTTTTAAAGAAAAAGTTGTATTATTTACGTTATTTCAACTCAAATGTGTATCTTATAACGTTACAGAAAAAAGTCTTATAACGTTACCTTCCGAATTTCTGTATGGAAAATGGGAACAATATGGCCGAAAGTAATATAAATACATAAAAAAAAAAAACGAAAAGCAAGCAAATAGAACAAAGTTAATTTATTTATTATAAGGTAAGTACTTCATTTGTAATAACATTAATACATAAATAAACAAAAAAAATAAATACTACGAGTATATTGCAATCTTGAAGTATGCCATTATTAAAATGGCTGATGACTTCAAAGTTTTATTAATTATCAAGATTATTGTGTGGACTTCTTCAACGTAAATTGTTGAAGAAGTGCGGCTAAGAGCTTGCACAAAATCGGATGCATTTTTGACAATACAGTCTCGAGCCCGTACGTCTTTCGCACGACAGTTTTTGCGATGGCACCAATTCCATCAACGCATCCTTTGCCATGGGAAGTGGCAAAATAGTTCCAAGAAAATTTTATCCTAAATTTGGATTCAAAGACAGAAGGCTGCAAAGAATTTGTTTTTGAAGTGGGAAGATGGTCAAATCGCTCCAAATTTTAAAAACTTTCAACTTACTTGGAAGTGTTAAGGAAGTTTGTATACAAATACGGGATAAGGGTATCTTTAGTATGCGTCAAATTGTCTGTTACAAAAACACGCGATTGAAAATTTTCATTGAAATAGAAAACAGAAATAAACAAAGTGGCGCAAAATTTTAAACAGTGCTCGTTTAAAGTACTAGTACAGTCTATAATGCCAAAAAAACGCACGAGTTTTGGGATTTTTTTTTCTCGGAAACCTTATTAGGTATTAACATAATTTTTTAAATAATGAATGCATGCGTCAAGAATACAAAAAAAAATTTGTTTTTTTTAATTTTCGAATTTTGGCCAAATTATAGAGAGCACCAACGCCAACTCATCAAAAGATACATTGTCCCATTGCGGACAGTTAATCTCAGGATTGGCTGAACTGAAACAAAAAAAAACAAAGTGGGTTATTTAAAGGAAGGTTTCTTACGAGACAATTTACCACAATTTGTTTAAAAAGTTAAAAACAAAAAAAAAAAGTCAAGCTTTTTAAAAAAAATTTTTTTTTTGGCAATTTTGTTGGCCATTTTTGGGTCACCATTTTTTTGGTTCATAACTTTTTGGTCAAATTGTGGTAAATTGTCTTGGAAAACATAAAAACAATAAAGTTGCAACAAATTTTTTGAAAATCGGTTCAGTAGATCCGGAGATTAACTGTCCGCCATGGGACAATGTGTTTTTTGATGAGTCGACGTTAGTGCTCTCTATAATTCGGCCAAAATTGGAAAATTAAAAAAATCAAATTTTTTTTTGTATTCTTGACGCATGTATTCATTATTTAAAAAAAAAATATGTTAATATTTAATAAGGTTTCCGAGAAAAAAATTCCCAAAAATCATGCGTTTTCTTGTATAATTCTAGACCGTACTAGTACCTTAAGGAATAAATCCGTCTCTGCTTAACGCAGTCGTTTAGCTTGGAGATTTCGTCTAACTTTTTCCTAATTTTAAACACGTTAGACAACTCTTTTAAGTAATGTTTTTTCTTTATAAAAATAAAACATAAGTAAACATTTTTACTTCGATTTGCTTTGGTAATAAGGATAAAGTAGATCTTGGCGATCGTGTTTATTGAATGTTTCTGATTATTCACGTTTGATAAAACTGTGTTTCAGGAACTCTGTAGAGTGGAAATGAGTCGAATGAATATTGAAGTATTTCTTATTACCTGCAGCCCTACTCAAGGTCACTTAAAGTCAATAGAGTTTCAAAAGTTAGATACATAACTTCATATTTATTGATTTCAGCAGAAAATGTCTTATAACGTTACACGTCTTTCAATATTGTTTAAATAAAAATGGTCGTTTAATTTGAATGATTTTTTAATAGTTTTATTAAATAAATACAAAATACTCAATAAAATTCTAAAAGTGCAGTTTCTAAAACTTTCATATCATAAGTAAGAAAACTTTTAAGAAATTTGGTCTTATAACGTTACACGAAAGTAGAGCGCTTTTGTTTTGTAAAATTTACAAGTTTGAATATTTTTTTACCAAAAAAACGAGTTATTTAGTTAAAGTAAGACTTTTCCATAAAATTTATAGTTGAAGGTAAACAAAAAAATCAATAAAAGGTAATTTATATTACCTTTTTCCTAGTACTTGAATTTCCGGCTATGTGTGAAGAGATCAACAAGCTAATTTGAAGTGTGGCTTAGGACACACCAAAAACGTTTTTGCTGTTGATAATGATATCAACCATTAGTATGAGATACATATATTCTTTCTAAAAATGAGCATAGTAGCGGTAAATTCTAAAAAAAAAAAATTGTGGCTTGGTTTCATTTCTCGTGGCCGTGACCATATGTATCATTCAACACTAACTCTAAGTTAAAGAATGATTACTATTATTTATTCTATTATTATTATTATTCTATTATTATATTTATGTAGGTTTATACCAAAATTGTAAATTTTTTTGTATCTTAATGAATGAATAAATGTTTTTCTAATCTAATCTAATCTTAACCACATTCGGGGAGAATGTAAACTATCGAGTACTGATATAGATCTCTACGTGATCGGTTGTGTTGCGCGTCGAAGGAAAGAAAAAGAAAAAAAAAAAAAAAAGAAAAACCCCTCGCGGCGCGTGTGACCATTTGAATTGTGTAGTGCGACAACAGGAACAAAAAATGAGCACCCACGCAAAAACAAAAAGTGTCTACCACAGTGAGCGGTAAATTCCTTCTTTCTCCTTCACCCATCACCCACAGTTTACTTTGGTTTCGTCGTTGCACATACATTGTGGGTCACGCCATAATTGTGTGTAACTGATTGAACTAAAGAAACATCAGATAGATTGCTGTTGTTTATTTTAGAGTCCAGGGGCGGATCAATACATTTACTATTAAGGCATAACACTAATAGTAAATTGTATTGTGAAGTTATTTTGGGATCTGTCTGATTTGGTTTTTTTATGTTTGTTTTTTGTAATGTTGAGTGAATTTAGAGTTAACTGTAGCAACATTCGGGGGCTTAGAAAGAATTTCTGTGCTGTTTATGTCCATACTGCGAAAAACAGGCCAGCAGTTTTGGCACTTAGCGAAACCCAGGTGGGAGAAAATTCTGATCACACAGAATTCAACCTGCCTGGTTATAGCTTAGTGCCTCTATTTTTCCCTCACCATGGTCTCGCTATATATGTACGGAACGATGTCACTTATCAGCTTCAACCACAATATGGCCTATGTTTAAATACAAATTTTAATTTTATGTGGTTTAAATTTACAATCCATAAGCGCATCATTCATACATGCTTTATTTATCGCAGCCCAAGTTTGGATAGCAACTCAACTTCTAATGAATTCGATGCGCTATCTGACAACACTCGAAGGAAGGTATGTCGAGATCTTTTCTGAGTTAAACAGCTTGACTCAACTCGTTCACGAGCCTACCCGAATTCCTGACGTTGCAGGTCAATCCGCTAATACACTAGACTTATTTCTGACCTCTGACCCTGACAAATACACTATAAATGTTTTATCACCTCTAGGCACATCCGATCATTGTATCATATCTGCGAATTTCTCATGCCAACAAAACCCATTAGAGAAATAATTCCTAAGAGAACCGTTTGGCAATACGAGAAAGCCAACTGGGACGGTCTCAACGATTTCTTCAGGAAGTTTAACTGGTCACTATGCTTCCTCGATAGTGACGTGGACTCCAGTGCAGATATGATTACAAATTTTATTCTTTTCGGAATGAGAAAGTTTATCCCGAATAGGGAAAAATCTACCGAAAGAGAACTCATGGTTTGATTCGAGCTGTAAAGAGGTTATTAAGGTTAGAGAAGTAAGTTTCCGATATTATAAAGCCAACCCTACTGAGGAAAATCGGAAAAAGTTTAAGCAAGCTAGAAAGACCTGTAATGATCATATTCAAGGAACCAAATTCTTACATGATCAAAAATTACGGCAAAAAATACTACAATGTCCCAAAGGTAGTAAAAATGTTTGGTCATTTGTAAAAAATGTACGAAATACTACTTCGTCTTCGGTTCCTACGCTCGTTTTCAATGACACTCCTTATGTCAGCTCTCAAGAAAAAGCCAATTTGCTTGCAGCACAATTTGCTGTCAATTCGACGCTACCAGAGAGTGCCATGACTCCTCCTGTAATTCCGAGCGTTAATGATTCTATGGGACAAGTCTTCTTTCGCACTCGTTCAGTTGCAAGAGTACTTAAAGATCTCGATATACATAAATCCGTTTGCCCGGATAGTATCGCCTCAATTGTTCTGAAGAGGTGTTCTTTAACGCTGGCAAAACCATTGCGTAAACTTTTCTATCTGTCCTACTCTTCTGGTCTCTTTCCGAGTGGATGGAAAACAGCATTTGTCCAGCCTGTCCCTAAAAAAGGCGAATCTTCTTCCCCCTCCAACTATCGTCCAATTGCACTTACATCCCTTCTTTCTAAGGTCATGGAAACGCTGATAAACTATCAGCTCAAGAAATATCTTGAAGAACGAAAGCTTCTTAATGACCGGCAGTATGGCTTTCGTAGCAATAGGTCCACTGGTGATTTGATGGTATATCTCACCGAACAGTGGCACAAATCTTTACATCGTTTTGGAGAAAGTAAGATTATTGCACTGGATATTTCAAAAGCATTTGATAGAGTTTGGCATCAAGCTCTTTTATCGAAAATACGTGCATTTGGTATTGATGAATCTCTTGTTCGATGGATTAGACACTACCTTTCAAACCGCTCAATACAAGTTGTATTGGACGGTTTTAAATCTGAAGTCAATAAAATAAATGCTGGTGTGCCACAGGGCTCTGTTTTGTCTCCGACTCTCTTTCTGATATTCATCAACGATCTTTTGTCTGAAACTTCTAATCCATTAAATTGTTTTGCTGATGACAGTACCCTCAGCTTCACATATTCGTTTCCAGATACATGTCCTTGTTCTTCGGATGTGAATCTGGAACGGCAGCGTATGATAAGCTCATTAAATTCTGATCTTGATAGCATTGTCAAATGGGGAATGAAAAACCGTGTAGAATTTAATACTTCAAAAACTCAATGCTGTCTCCTGTCGTTAAAGCAGAACCCACCCCGCCTATGCCGCTATCCATGAGTGGCACTTGCATTGAGGAAACCAAACAGCTCTCAGTTCACGGTATGTGTATCACAGACCACCTTGTGTGGAATGACCAGATATTCGACGTCGCCAAAAACGCTGCTAAGTGCTTAGGTTTCCTTCGACGTTGCAAGAAATTTTTTACCCCTTCTGATCTGGCTGTCATCTATAAGGCCTATATTCGTCCAAAGCTCGAGTATAATTCCCATATTTGGGCAGGTGCTCCAATAACTCACTTGAGTCTCTTGGATAGAATTCAAAAAAGAGCTTTAAAAATGATAGGTGATACAAATATAACAGAAACATTTGAAACTCTCGAGCACCGTCGCAATGTTTATCGTCTTTCACTATTTTACCGGTATTTTTATAAACACTGTTCTAGTGAAATAGCCAGCTGCATTCCTCCCTTTAAACTATTTAACCGTAATACACGCGCTTCAAGGAATGCCCATCAGTTTACCCTTGAGCCCAATTTCGGACGTACAGTTAAATTCAGAGATTCTTTCTTCAGCCGCATCACACGAATGTGGAATGCTTTACCAGACTCTATGTTTCCCTCCCATTGTAATATTCAGACATTCAAAACCAATGTGCATCGGTATCTCCTCTTAAATCCTCTCCCAATTTCCCAAAACGCTCGCACTGTGCTAAAACATTTTAAGGGTAGTCATAATCCCTTTAGTGCGCGTAAATTATAAAAAAAAAATCGGGGATGTCCCATCTTCAGGAAATTAAACATAAAAAGGCGAAGCAAACAGAGGTAGAAAAACGACCAATTACGCGTGTTCCTATAACAACGCCCGTAAATCCCCAAATTTCCAACGCCCAAATGGCGCCAGGAAGCGGAAATACGGTACAGCCTGCGCAAAAGGCAGCCCCACAGGCCCTCGTGGGGCTCCGAACGCACAGGCCGAAATAAGAAGCTGGAAAAACTTTTTCAAGTGCTATACAACTGAACTCGGAAGAGAATTACTATCTCATGGCCGGTGATTAGATTGGGGAAGTCAAGTACAAAATCCGAGAGGTAACCATCTATTCAATTGGATGGGTCAATACAATATTGAATATATGCTCGATCTTCTAGCTACTGATAGACCATCGTTTCCAAGGAGCGGTGCCTATCTGGATCTATTACTAAAGGACGCTAGACTGACAATTACTAACACTGTGGGTCAACGGACAAGAAACTGTTTACAAACGATAGACTATGACAGCGACCACTATGGTTTTGCCGCAGTAATACAGTTGCCGAACGAGCTCATAGAGTTGGAGAAGCGTGTGCGTCTATTAACCTCTATTGTGTTCTTAAAACGGTGTCGTAGAGATAATATTGTACCTAATTGTGATAAAATAAGCAACAAAGTGCATATAAAAGGTTCTGATAAGATCATAAAAAGAACCAGTAATATTTTATTAAAAAACGTTATTTCAAATAACTACTCTGAGCTTAATCATGTGACCAGTGAAATATATAAGTGTCATTTAATGTTATCTAAGAGCATGAGTGCAGAAATGTTTGATTTGTGTGACTCACTTATATATAATCAAAGTGAGAGAATAGCAATAAGTTGTTGCAATAGCCATATAAGGAAATATGAAAAACTCACAACAAATGTAAGAAAAACAACAACAAAAGATCAATGTGTGTCTGATACAGTGAGAAATTTGTCTAGTAAAGCGCTTGATGACAATACTGTATCTTTACCCTCCAAAGAAATTAATTTTGCACCTACGACGTTAAATATTCCTACGGAGTCAATAATAGGATGTGTAGGTAGAAGAGTGCCTACGTAGGAATAAAATAGAAAGATTAGCATCTGAGACCATTAGACATGATGTTTCAGTTTTAATTCGCAGGGCAAAACCGATAAAACAAAACATCACGGTTAATGAAAGAATTGCTTTGAAAAAACTTAGAACAGACAAAGACTTGATTGTTCTTCCTGCAGATAAAGGTAACTGCACTGTAGTCCTCGATACAGTAGATTATTGTTCAAAAATAGAAAATCTTCTCAGTGATAGAGATACATACAAAGAAGTGAGTTATGATCCAACAGCAAGTGTAACAAGAAAAGTGAGACAAGAATTGGCTAAATGTAAATCGCTTTTTAGTAAAACAAATATAATACCTGCGTGTACTCAACCACCAAAACTGTATGGCCTTGCACAAAGAAAATGTCCCCTTGAGGCCAATTGTCAGCCAAATTGATTCACCTACTAACCTTGTTGCCAAAGAACTAGCTATGAAACTTAAACCGTTGGTTTCTGATTGCTTTTCTTCTGTAAGAAACTCGCAACATTTCATTTCAATAATAAAAGACTTACGCATAAATACAAATGAAATAATGGTTAGTTTCGATGTAACATCATTGTTCACCAATGTTCATATATTAGAATGCCTGGAAGTTATTAAAACTAAGTTATCTTCTTCTGATGATGACTTAAAATTTATAGAACTTCTCCACATATCGTCGCTGTAGATCGAATACCTCGTAACCCAGAAAAGTCGATTTTTCAGGAGAGACAAAAAACTTACTCGTATTATCAAATCAATGAGAGGCAATGAGAGACGTGTTGTTAATTATGCGCGTGGCTCTGCAAATATAGTTTTTAGGTTCACAGGATATTTTTCATTAGATCCGGATTTTTTTTCACAATATAATTGCATCATTACCTAAGAATCGGTTTTTTCTGGGTTACGAGGTATTCGATCTACAGCGGCATATTTTCTTTACAATAAGAAATTTTATTTGCAAGTTGACGGATTAGCAATGGGTTCTCCACTTGCTCCAGCTATTGCAGATATTTGGATGAGAAATTTTGAAGACGTTTCGATAAAGCTAAATCAATCTCCACAGAAAGATTTTATGTCCCCAGGATAGAACGAGAGGCAATTGAAATAAAAATGCACTCAAACTTCAACCGAGACCAAAGTTTTAATCTCTCTGGGACATGGGATCCTCTGATACATAGATTAAAGCTTGATAAAATCCAGGCTAAAAACAAAAACAAACACACAAATCAAAACAATCTGCCAGCTGATGCTGTTAGCTTTGCCTGCTCACAAGAGTATATTAATTCAAAACAACAATCAATGCAGTTGCAACAACATGTACCATCTCAACTGCAAGCACAAACGCACCGGTACAATCTAAGAGCAAGAACAAGAGAAGAATAAAACAACAACTACCTACAAGCCATCAGTCAAACCCGTGAGCACGACAAGTGAAACCCTGTCGAAACGTCGGATAAAATCAAATACAAAATTGATTAAAATATAATTAACTAGCGGCCCGGTACGTGCTTCGCTACGTATAAGGTGAAATAATAAGAAAAAAATTAATTGCAACATCAAATTCATTTATTCAAACAAAAAATAATTTATTAATTGCTAGCTATTTTAAAACTTAATCCAAAACATTTGGATAAACAATATTTTTGTTTTTCCATTTTGAGCATGAATAAACAAACGGCTGGGGGTACCGACTCTGGAACAGGCAACATAAAGTTGGCCATGTGAAAAACATGATTCCTCCAAATTCACACCACAGAAGTGTTTGCCCTTGATCCTTGTTGATGGACATCGAAAATGATAAACGCACAGGATATTGTAATCGTTTGAACTCAAATGGCATATCAGTTGGAATCATAGGGATACGTGGTATCAAACAAACTTTTGATTTAGCAGTTGTCCCAAAAATATATGAATACAATGGTTCGGGTGGAGTTTCTAATGCTGGCAATCTCACTTTGCCATTAGCACAACACATGCCGGACATTTCACCTGGAAAGTTAGCCGCATTACAATGTGGACTGTTGTAATTAAAACCAGCACGCATCATTTTAGCCAAAAGAGCAGCACGACGTATTCGTGATTGGCGTGCAAGGTTCAGTACAGGTACAGGGTCAACAGATCTATTTCGTGCATTACGTTTACTGCGATGCATTAGCTTGTGCGCGTTCATCTGCAGTCTGTCATCGACTTAGTAATGCCACATCATTTGCATTACGCGTTCGCCGACCTATATTTGCTCGCCCGACTTGTGGCATTATTCCTTCATAGAAAAAAGAATAAATCAAATTAAAAATATAAGTTTCAATTTGACAGCAAAATCCCCACTAACAAAATGATCCGACATTTATTGAATTCATTTGTTACAAAAAATGTGATAAATGAAGAACCGCTTGACCAATTTTGTGCAAACTTCACATAAACCATCTACTAAATAGTCCAAACAAAGCCTTAACATTTGGTTTGGATAGGTGAGCCCGTTCTTGAGTTATAGAATTACAACGAAAAGTGGCATTGATTTTCAATGCATTCCTTCATTTAAGTCAGTCTGATGTAAAAGTTGAAAAACCACGCACGCAGCGCGGTACTAATATTTTCGTACATGTTATTTAAAAATACTTATATCTTTTACTTATGTATATCTTTTAAAATAAAATCCCACAAATTGGGGGCTCACCGGGATCTACCTAAAACAAAATATTTTTTTTCATTAAATTTAAAACAAATCAGATGTGCGGTATATTTTAAGTACATACAAAAAAAAAACTCAAAGGGTAACAACGTAGAGGCGATATTGGTGGTAAAAAAAAAATATATAGTGATAACAGCAAAAGTGGTGTGACTATAAAAACCCACATCGTAACATCCAACAACATACCAACCGTATCGTCGTTGTATGCTCCAACGAAGAACACAAAAAAAAAAAAAACCTTGCTAAGAAAAGAGTGCAGTTTTGCGTTGCACTAACACCATCACGTCGTGTCAAGACGAACAAGACGAAGAGGAGGAGTACGATACGAAAAGAAGACTACACGAGGACGAGGAGAAAAATTCAAGATTTTTTTTTATTGCTGTAAGTACAAAACTGCGTGTGTATTTTTTTTGTTAATTTAAAGTAGATTACTTTTTATATTAAAATGTACGGTGGAAGGGAAATAATGGGTTTGAAGAGAGATGAGTTGAGGGAGTGTTTGGGGGGTGTTAAGGCTTTCGACGTCGGGTGAAAAAGCGGAATTAGCTAGAAGATTGGTCGAGTATGTCAACTCAAAACGCGCTAACGTTGGCGAGGAGACAGAAGAGGAAGAAAATTATGGTTTCGATGAAGGCAATACAAAACAACAAGAAGAAGACGATGACAATGGCAGTAAGAAAGAACACATTGCTGCGAAATCGATTCAAGATGATGACGAAGACGATGCAAATGATGAGGTGACCATTTCTAGATCTCTTAGAGGATTTGTTGGTAGATGTGATGGTCCATCAACCAGCTCACAACCAAAAACATCATTCTCTTTTAAGGACGTAGAAGAAAGCCTTACTAAATTCAGCGGGGAATTTAACCAGAACATACTAAATTGGATTAAAGACTTTGAAGAAACATGTTCTTTAGTGGGATGGAACGCGCTACAAAAATTTTTTTTTGGTAGACGGCTGATGACGGGCGCAGCTAAAAGTTTCATACAAAGCGAAAAAGGAATAAAAGACTGGCCCTCAATGAAATCAAAACTAGTCAGAGAATTTCAAGTAACTGTGAATGCTGCAGAAATTCATCGTAAGCTTCGAACATCGCGTAAGCAACCAAATGAGGGGCTTAAAGATGAAAAAGCAAATAAATATTTTTTGTATGAGGCGCGTACCCTTGATGAACTAAAGGCAAAAATAAGAACGTATGAGCGAGTCAAAGATGCCTCGGCGCTTAGGTCTGCTACCAATACAACTTATCGAACGACATCGGAAATGAAGTTGGGTTCTCGAGCTGTCACATCGGCTAAGAAACCATGTTTTAAGTGTGGTGACATAACACACATAGCGATCTCCTGTCCCAAAGGATTTAAATGTTTCAAATGCAACCATTTTGGGCATCGCTCTTTTGAATGCAACACTAGTGGATCTACCTCTACAGGTGACGAAAAAAGAAAAGAGCCGAAAGTTGCAAATGCTAAAGTTGGAGTTGGGGCGAAGA
Organism: Chrysotoxum bicinctum; assembly: GCA_911387755.1. Taxonomy (NCBI): domain Eukaryota; kingdom Metazoa; phylum Arthropoda; class Insecta; order Diptera; family Syrphidae; genus Chrysotoxum; species Chrysotoxum bicinctum. Next base: position 137,671,349 of record OU426987.1, on the reverse strand, counting down.
TTTCGCGCATGATGAAGGATGTGCTAGTCGATGGAGTGGGAGCCACTGCACTCGTGGATACAGGATGTGATGTTTGCCTTGTAAGACACGATTTTCTTCTCAAGCTTCGCAGGTACAATATTTTGTCGCCTCAAATCATACTGTCAGCGTTAGGTAATCACAAAATCTCGACGCAGGGATTCATCGAAGCGACAGTGGTGATAGACAAAATTCAATTTGAGATTAAACTTCACGTTGTCAACGAAAAAGATTTAATGTTTGAATTGGTGATTGGAAATGAATTAATAAAGAATGCAGTCGTCACGATTAGTGGAAGCGAAATACGCTTTAGGAGAATGCTCACTGCTGAAGAAAAGACCACAACAGAGATAAGAAAAGATAAGGAGTACAAAACTAAAAACAGCCTTGAAGTTTCGAATGATTCATCCACTAAGAGGGATCAGGAGAAAGCGATGACTAGAGAACCAAGAGTGTTGGAAGAACTTGAAGCTGAGTTTGGCAAATTAATGTGTAACGCTTCCAGTTGGAACATAGAAAAATCTATCGAAGCCGAAGTTCAAATTTCACATTTGTCGGGCGATATTAAAGAGAAAATCGAACAACTCATCAAAATGTATAAGCCGCAAACCAATGTAAAAACCCCAATCCAAATGAAAATTATATTACAAGAAGATACACCCTTGTACCAACGCCCGAGAAGGATGGCACAAAGCGAGAAGGAAGAAGTGGAGAGACAACTAGACGCCTGGTTAAAAGACGGAATAATACAGCCTAGTCATTCTGAATTTACTTCGCCAGTGCTTCTTGTTTCAAAGAAAAACGGGACATACAGGTTGTGTTGTGACTACCGGCGGATCAATAAGCAGATCATTAAAGACCATTTTCCAATGCCGCTTATTGAAGATGTTCTGGACAGATTACAGTGTGGCAAGGTCTTCACTACATTGGACCTTGTTAATGGCTTCTTTCATGTTCCAGTTGAACCAGAGTCGAGGAAATATACCTCTTTCGCTACGCATAATGGGCAATTTGAATTTTGTAAAGTTCAATTTGGTATTTGTAACGCCCCAGCCGTTTTTACACGGTTTATACACGACGTGTTCAGAAAGCTCGTTAGTGATGGTATTATGGTGACATATATGGATGACCTAGTTGTGGTAGCCAACAGCTACGAAGAGGCTGTTATCAGGCTTAAGATGGTGCTAGACGTGGCAAGCGCAAATGGTCTTCATATAAAATGGAGCAAGTGTCAATTTTTGAGAACGAAAATTGAATTTCTTGGCTACATAATCGAAGAGGGAACGTTAAAGCCATCACTAGAAAAAACGAGAGCAGTTCATGAATTTCCTCAGCCTTCCGACAAAAAGTCACTGCAGAGATTCTTGGGTCTAACTTCCTACTTTAGGAAATTCATTCCTAACTTCGCCACGGTAGCCAAACCGTTGAGCGATCTTTTGAGGAAGGAAGCTACTTTCATAATAGGAACCGAGCAGCAGGTCTGATGTAAAAGTTGAAAAAGCACGCACGCAGCGCGGTACTAACATTTTCGTACATGTTATTTAAAAATACTTATATCTTTTACTTATATCTTTTAAAATAAAATCCCACAAATTGGGATTCAATCCCACAAATTAGGATTCAATCCCACATATACAGGGTGATTGGCATAAGGTGTGACAAAAAGCTAGGGCGTGTAGGTTGGACTTAGACAAGAAAAAAATCGTATGGGAGGGGGGGTCTATTTCCCCCCGTTTAGGCGGGAGGGGCGATTTAAGAAAAAAATCACTTAAAACAGAAAAAAAATTATTAAAAAATAACGGTGATACCTACAGAGTAATGCTATAGCATTTTGAAAAGCCAGAAATACATTCTTTAATTTTGTTTTTAAATAAAGTTGTTCGAGTGAATAGTTTTTGAAAAATTAATTTTCAAAATCAAAATTTTGAAAAAAAAAATGAAATTTTTTTTTTTAAACAATTTTTTTTCAAAATTTTACGTAATTAAGTATTATTTTTTTATTCAATATTCAATGCTCTTATTAATTTTTGATCAAACACAAAAAACCGGATGTCAAAATGTTTTGTAGTTTTTGAGAAAATCAAAAATAACAAAAACTACTTTTGTTCTAAGAAAAAACTTTTATTTTAGTTTTTACGTTTTTGGATTCTTATGTAGGTGAATTTACGATTGAAAGGATTAACTTTCTTTTTACTATTCTTTTAATTATCGTCTTATAAGCATACAATAATGTGACAAAGTACTGGATTAACCATATTTCACACATTTTTTCATTGAGAACACCTGCGTGAGAGCATTGGTTTAAAATTGACCTGCCACTTTTTTATTATGGTGGGGTCGGCTTGGCTTAGGTGCATTTACGAAAGAAAGGATTAACTTTTTTTGTAAAATTTTTTTGTTATCAGTCTTATAAGCATACAATAACACATTTTTTCATTGAGAACACCTGCGTGAGAGGATTGGATTAATATTGATCTGCGAATGTTTTTTAAATAATGCAGCGTTACACGCCCTAACTAGTGACAGAAAAATGCAATTGCGAAATAAGAACAAAAATGTTCCTGAATCTTGAAATCAATTTAAATAATAAATACATGCATATTTAGATAAAATACATAATTACTGTTTATTTAAAGTTAATCCTTTCTTTCGTAAATGCAGCTGAGCCAAGCCGACCCCACCATAATAAAAAATGGGCAGGTCAATTTTAAACCAATGCTCTCACGCAGGTGTTCTCAATGAAAAAATGTGTGAAATATGGTTAATCCAGTACTTTGTCACATTATTGTATGCTTATAAGACGATAATTAAAAGAATAGTAAAAAGAAAGTTAATCCTTTCAATCGTAAATTCACCTACATAAGAATCCAAAAACGTAAAAACTAAAATAAAAGTTTTTTCTTAGAACAAAAGTGGTTTTTGTTATTTTTGATTTTCTCAAAAACTACAAAACATTTTGACATCCGGTTTTTTGTGTTTGATCAAAAATTAATAAGAGCATTCAATATTGAATAAAAAAATAATACTTAATTACGTAAAATTTTGAAAAAAAATTGTTTAAAAAAAAAATTTCATTTTTTTTTTTCAAAATTTTGATTTTGAAAATTAATTTTTCAAAAACTATTCACTCGAACAACTTTATTTAAAAACAAAATTAAAGAATATATTTCTGGCTTTTCAAAATGCTATAGCATTACTCTGTAGGTATCACCGTTATTTTTTAATAATTTTTTTTCTGTTTTAAGTGATTTTTTTCTTAAATTGCCCCTCCCGCCTAAACGGGGGGAAATAGACCCCCCCCTCCCATACGATTTTTTTCTTGTCTAAGTCCAACCTACACGCCCTAGCTTTTTGTCACACCTTATGCCAATCACCCTGTATATAGATAATAGCGGTAAGTCCAAAAATTGTTCTTTCATTAAAACAACGAAATTGACCAATACTTGGAACAAATGGACGAAACAATCCTACGAACTATGAACAGAACTAGTATACCAAAATACAGAGAACGTAACGTAACCGACATGTACTGTAACTCGACAATTGATGCACTACACAGACAAAAAAGTGGACTACTGTAAACACTAAAACGCTTGTACCGATGGTTTACTGACTCACGCGATCTGGAGATTAGGACACTGAAGTCGTCAATCAAAAACATCAACCAATTTATCAAGGAACAATAAAATTCGGGCCGTTAACTCTAGTGACCCGAGTATGTTTCCACAAATTAACAAGATATTTAGAAGGAATGATCAAAATGAACTTCCGTGTCTCAAGCTCCAGAGAACGACAAATACAGAGACGAGACGTACTTCTGACAGCAGGTATAGATCCAGATGACGCCGTCTTGGACGATGACCTCTTTGTTGTCGAGGATCCGCTGGAAAAAGTGGAGGCTGTGGGGGCTGCTTTTCAGAAAGTGTGTACAAGGTGTATGCAAGCATCCACCCCAACCATGACCTGGAAAACAGAGCTCTACTCTACAGCTGTGGTTCATCCTCTCCCAAAAGAGGTAAAGGAAAACTGTAATGTGGCGAATCTCCGGTCGATAAGTCTTCTACCGAGTATTAGCAAGGTATTCGAGAAAGTCATTAATAGAACTCTGTCCAAGTGGGCGCGGGACAATAATATCATACCGGATAATCAGTTCGGTTTTAAGGCGGGACATGACAGCATTCATGCCACGTCTAAACAAGGCTTTCGACACCGTGTAGTTAGAAAGTCTCTATCTAAAACTGACTAGACTTGGCATAAGTAAACCACTATTTTATATACTTTATGACATGCTCAATGGTAGAAAGTTTGTTGTCAAAAGTGGCTTCGATATTAAGAATGGTCTTCAGCAGGGAGCGGTTAACTTGCCTATTCTATTCAGCATTTACACCAAGATCTGATAGGTAGTCCTACTCAGGTAATTGCTACGTAGCCCTCATACGGCCGATGATTGCCTATGGGTGTTCGGTGTAGTTCAACGTTTCCCCATCTTAAATGGAAAAGATTCGGGTGTTTGAGAGGCAGTGCCTTAGCCTTAGACGTTGCCTTGGATTACATAAAACACCAGAGTCGGAGTACAAACATTACTATTCCAACAGGACTCTATACAACGGAGCCACCATTAACAGAATAAATAATTTCTTAGTGAAGCTGATTCACTAATAGCTTAATCTTTGGGGCTTACTACCTCAACAATGAATACTTCGAGAGTGTGCGTTTAAGTTGCCATATTGCACCTATTGCATTCCTCTATTTAGACAGACGAGGGCTGGTCCAAGATAGAGAGGCGGTTCCGCTAACCTACCACGTCAGCCGTAGAACTGTGGAGAACCAGTTTTGATGGTTGTCTAATGTTGATAGCGATAGTTGCCAAGTTGTCTTGGTCGACTTACATAGTTTTAAGGCACAAAAAAAAAAAAAAAAGTACACTTTTCAAGGGATATAAAAACAAAACTAAAAAAGATCACTGCTGCTGTGGCTGTTCTAGTTTTAATTAGTTTTAGTTTAATTTTAGTTTATTTTAAGTAGTTTTTAATTATTTTTACTTTAGTTTGTAATTTTTATATAAAAAAAATATAAAAAGTTACAGAATCCGAGTTTTAAATTTCTCGATAAAACAAAAAAAAAATGGATATAGTTTGAATTTTTGAATAATTGAAAATAGTTTTTTAGACCGAAAGGTATTAGATTTAAGATATAGTTTAGCTTAGAGCGCCCGCATAGGGCCAGTAAGTTAGTTTTATTTTATTAGATAATTAGGATAGTTTTTATGAATTTTTGTCTAGCTTTAAGATAGTTTACAGATTGATGAAAATAAAAATGAATTAAGAAAAAAAAATGTAATGTAATGAGATATCCAGTTTCCAGCAAGTTCCGTTTTTCCTGCCCATGCTGATTATTTGACTTTGGGCTCAATTTTCTCCAGAAATGCGTCCTAAATATATCATTTCACTATTTTGTTTTGAATGAGCGTAACAATAATGAAAATAAAACTCGATGATAAGTTTGCGGAGAAACTCATAGATTTTATGATACGTGGGAAAACCTGAGAAATGTAAGATTAAAAAAAAAAAAATTTGTTTTGCTTTAAGATCCGAAGGATCTATGAATAAGATATGATTTTGTATCGGTTTAGGTAGTTTGTATCTTATGTGTGTACTTAAATAGTTAAAACATGTGTTCAAAGTGTCCTCCTTGGTCTTGTATGCATGCTAGAGCCCGTTTTTGGATTTCACTGCGAATATATATTTATGATAGCTGCTGCTTCACTTTGGGTGACGCTTCGATAATTCACCTTCTATTTCGGTTGAATAAAAAAGCTCTTTCATTCTTGCCCATACAAAGAAATCCAATACTGTAAAATCAGGAGATCTCGCAGGGCAGTGAAACGGTCCATTTTCGACTATCTAACGATTACCGTACTCTTCATCTAACCAATTCTTAATTTCTCGACCATAGTGGATTGGAGCGCCATCTTATTGGAAATATGATGAAGCTAGTTGCATAAGTTTTCCAATAGTTCTGGTAATAAATCTTAAACTGGATTAATTTGTTTTCAATTACGCCTGCGCCTTTCAGGTCGTGTATTTAAAACTGCTCCTGTTTCTCGAAGCCTTCGACACGTATTTCCAAATACTAACAAACTAGTATGTCATCAGTTTGGATAAAGTTCCTGGTATTTTTGTCACGTTCTAGTTGAAGTTCCATTGCACTGCCCATAAACGAAAATAATGTCTGCGTATACTTGGTTTGTAAATGTTGATAATAATCAGCTGTTGCCTTGGCGTTACATATTAAACTGATGAATTAATTTCGTTTTCTAAATCTTTTATACCATTTTTGTAAGGTAAATTTTCAAAATTGGCCTTCATAGCCGAAACCTAACATTTTTAGAGAATTATTAAGGAAACGGGAGAGGAAATGAGTGTTTTGAAAAGTATTTAAATAAACTACATAGACCCTTACTGTAGAATGATTTTTTTCGTATAAGATACCCAAGAATCACGGCCTAAAATATTATGCACGACACCCTGTAGACAGTCAGCCACAAAATTCTACATATATGTCGCTCTAAATATTATTAAATGTAAGCATTTATTTAATAGTAATGAAAAAAAAAGAATTAATTTCATCAGAATTATTTAATGAAAACTGAAAAAACGAAAATTCAATTTACAAAGACATCCATGTTAGAAAAAATTTTAAAATGAATGTTATTAGAGAAAACTGTTCATAAGGATAAAAGTTATTTTTAAAACTCTGTTAGTAGTGAGAGATAAAAAGCAAATACGAATTTATGAGAGAACAAAAATTATAAGTCTTTGTATAGTCCAGTCAAAGCGTCATTTGACCTTGCGCGCAGAGGCATGGTCTATTTTTTTTATGGATCGATAGGTGCTTATAGGAAAAGCTTAAAACCAAATTAGCACCACATGACAACTTTTTTTTACCAAGGTTATTGATAAAAATGTGTTTTGTGTCATTTTTTGGGCATTTGCGAATATCTCGGCTCCGCTATCTCCTACAAACAAAAATTAAACATGTGTATTTATTTCTAATAACATTATCTATTATTTTATAAAAAAAAACATTTGTTTAAACTAATGAAAAAAAAAAGTTATGGTAAGTTAAAATAATTTTTTATTGTTTAAAAATCACTTTTTCGTGATTATTAAGAAAAAAAGCTCATTTAACGATGAAATTTTTATTTTTTATTATTAAAGTTCTTGTAATTCCCTACAGTTTAAAAAAAAATCAACACTACGATGAACGAAAGCCGAGTAATAAATTATTGAACATAGGTAAGTCAGCGCACCCACGCATTTTATGATTTTATGTTTTAATTAATATCTCAGCCCCAGTATGTCGCAAAGTGAAAATAATAAAATGCACGACTGCGTCGCACGAACTTGCTTCTATGTAATAGACTAGGAATTTTAAATACGAATGTTATTTGAAAAAAACTGTTCATAAGGATAAAATTAATTTTTTAAATTCTTTTAGTAGTAAGAGATAAAAACAGAATGCTATGCAAATATGAATTTATGCAGGAACAAAAATTATAAGTCGTTGTAGTGGTTTCTTAAAAAAAAAGCTTTGATATACAAACTTAAGAAAAAATTTTGGTACGCCAATTTAAAGTTTTTATTATAGATATGCTATAGAATGTGGAGTATGCAATAGACGTTATATTGGCCAAACTAAATGCAGAATACAAGTGCGGTATAAAGAACATTGTTATTGTGCAAAAAAGAAAAAAATTAAAACAATCAGCTTTTGCCGATCATGTTGTAACTGAAGGTCATGGAATTGGTGAGAATGAACATAATTAGCTTGATTAAACAAGTAAACAAGTGCAACAGGCTGGATGCGTATGAGAGTTATTTTATTGAAAAAGAAAACAATAACTTAAATGCAGAAGAGGGCGAAATAAGATCACCGCTATTCTCTTTGGTTTAGGCCGTGTCCATTACTTCGCATATAAACTCATTGATGTTTGATAAAACGATGCAATTGTGGGAGTTAGTGATGATGATCGCCAAAGAAGCGTTCGAAATGCATTCACGTTTAATGTACCTAAGTCCTTTTTTATTGTTGTAATTTTTGGATTTTCAATTTTAATTTTGTGTGAAACAATAAGGTGTGTTAAAATTTAAAGTGCGATTTGATAAATTTCATTTTTCCTTTGAACAATATGCTGTAATAATACAGCAAGAAAGGCATTAAAGTGACTTAGTGCGTTCTAGCTGTCATCAAAACTAATATTTTTGAATTAAGTAGGCCATGAGTTATCTGTTTCGTAGTCTACCCATGAGAGCAAATCGGACATAGTTTTTTTCAATTTGAAAGTTTTTGTTAAGGAAAAAGGTAATTTTTGTAAAGTGTTTTGGTTAGTAATAATAAATAAATGATAGTTAATAAAGTGTTTCGGTTAGTAATAGTAAATAATCTGCTTAAATATGAACAAAACTTCTCGTGCTTGGAAAATGCTTCGGCTAGTTAAAACTCAAAACGCAGGTAAAGTACCTTAATTGTTTTTATATAACTATTTTGATTAGAAATTGATACATGTTATAATAATATAGCCGCAAAGCAAAGAGCTTCTGAGGACACATTACAGGAAATGATTTTGGATGAAGCATTATAAAGAGATATGAATACTGGTTGGTTAATTAAAATAACAAAATATTATAAAGCACACTGAAAATGGTTTTCAATAGTCTTAGGTGAAGGAACAAGTTCGACTACAATGGTCTTAGATGTATCTATGAGATCTATTCAAAATGGGATGGATCAAGCAGCAGAATCTTCAGATTCTTTTGGAAAAGACAGCATAAAAGATACTACTTATTATTATGATAGTGAAAGTTTGTCTGGCACCATTATCGAAGAAGAACCCGTAGCGAGTGATACAAATAACGATAAGGCTACAGAAATTTGTGTAGGAGGCAGTAGATGGAAAAAATCATGCCCTAAAAAATGGAAGCGAAATATCAACAAGGAACAGAAGTCTAAGTGTCTTCCTTATGAAGATTATAGAGATAATTTAAAACGCCCAATAAATCCAAAGAAAATACTAAATCGAACAACGAACGTAATAAAAACTTTACAAAGGGGAAGAAACGCTTCCCAAGTATCTTTCTCTAACACAATGGCCTAAATTTTATCAAGAACCTCCTAAAATAAGTGCAGCCAAAAAAAAGACTTAATAGAAATGTGTCAAAAAGGAGTGGTTCCTGAAGTTTTCGATTCTTGGTTTGAATCTTTGCCCTCACAATCAAATTCCAAAAACAACTTGCCAGAACCTTACACATCAGAAGAAAGCGATGGTGATGAATAGTTCCAACCTTTTCACTTATTTTTTTGTTAAATTATCCTTAATTTTTAAAACTGACTTTTCTTAATTTTATAATTATCACTTACCATATCATTTTACTGTATAATATTCCTACTTGCTCTCAAAATATAAATAAAACTTTTAAATATTAGGTACATTAAGAAAAAATTGTTTTTTAATTTGTACCTATTTTTAGTTATAATTACATAATTGCATTATCTTTACTGCTAAACAGCACTAAGTAAGCATATTTTGTAGTTCTAATGCAATATTTTCGAATTGGTTTGGCAAAAACTAAAATTTTTGATTAGAAACTTAAGTCGTAATGTCAATAGAGCTTTTCACGTAATCAGATGCAAAATTAAAATCGGTATTGAATTTTCACGATTAAACAAACATTAAATATCAATTTACTTAAAACTATGTTTTTTGACTTATTGCCTTCTGCTTGTACACCCACGTTTGAATGATCTTAGAAACAATATCATAGTCTAAAAGAAAAATAGGAAACAAATACTGCATTTCAAAGTAAAAAAAGATAGCAAAAACAAAATCATAACATGTGTAGATATGGGTTCTCCCTTCTCACCTTTCCTTTACAATGCCATATTAAATCCTCAGCGATACATCGAGTGCGAAAATGAATAAGCCCAAAGTCGTTGAATACATACAGACGAGATACACAAATAACCAACTTCTCGAGCTCCCGATTTTTTGTGTTTTCTTTTCTGTCCTTTCGTTCAATATTCTCTTCTCGGTCTCGAATCGGCACTCGAATATCGAGTTCATTTAGCTTAGAGTAAGTAGATGTGAGAAATCATTCGAATAATTTGAGTATTCGAATGATTTGAGTGAAGAATCGAGATATCTCGAGATGTTGTCTGAATCGATTAGAATCGATTGTATCATTCGCTCACCACTAATATGTATGTCAGTGCCAATGCCAATCTGTCTCCCATCGAGTGCATTTGTGTTTTGTGAACGTCAGTTTGTGCGTGTGCTAACGGAAAAAGTTTTCGTTTCATTCTTGTTGCCCAACCAAAAGAAAATAAATACAACAAAAACAAAATACTCAGTTCAATTCTGTCACTAAGACATAACACTAGTTATGAAAAGTTCAAATTGGGATCTAGAATAAATATTCAGCTCAGTTAACTTAGTTAATTGTCTGACTTGGATTTTCGCAATTTTTGAATATTTTAAATGGTTGTTAAATTTAGTGTCGATTTTAGCAAAATTGGTGGGCCTAGAAAGAATTTCTTCGTATGTCCATACTAAAAACAACAGGCCAGCTGTTTTGGCGCTAAGTGAAACTCAGATAGGTGGAAGTTGTAATCATTAGGAATTTAATTTATTTTGGTACAACTTAGTGCCATCATTTTTTCCCCACCATGGTTAAGCCGTCTAAATAAGAAATAATGTTGCGTACCAACTTCAACCACAATATGATTTGTGTTCGAACACAAACTTTAATTTCATGTGGGTAACATTTACGGTAAACAAGCACATCCTACACACATGTTTGATTTAGCGAAGCCCCAACTTGGACAGAATTTCAACTTTTAACGAGTTTGATGCTCTTACCGACTCCATGCAAAGAATTGTTTCCCATTACCCTCACACTGAAATCGTCATTGTTGGGGATTAAAATGTACACAATTCTAGTTGGGTTCGCTTTTCAGGTAAGACAACACCCGAAGGAAGGTATGTTGAGCTCTTTGATGAGTTGAATCACCTGATTCAGCTTGTTAACGAGCTAACTCGAATACCGGACGTTACAGGTCAATCCGCCAACACACTTGACGAGCTTGATAAATGCACTATTAGAGTATTATCACCTCTAGGCACATCAGACCATTGTGCCATATCTGCAAATTTTTCATGCCAACAAAATCTATCAAACCCAAAGAAAACTCATGGTTTGATTCGAGCTGTAAAGAAGTTGTTAGGGTCAGAGAAGTAAGTTTTCGTAGTTATAAAGCCAACCCTTCTGAGGAAAACCGGAAGAGGTTTCAACAAGCCAGGAAGACCTGTACCGGTCATATTCAAAGAACCAAATTTTTGCATGACCAAAAATTATGGTCATTTGCAAAGAACATACGAAATGCTACTTCGTCGTCGGTTCCAAAAAGTGCTATGACTCCTCCTGTACTTAAGAACGCAAGCGATTTTATTGAACTTGATATTTCAAAAGCGTTTAATAGAGTTTGGCATTAAGCTCTCTTATAGAAAATGCGCACATTTTGGATTAAGAACAACCTTTCGGACCTTTCAATACAAGTTGTATTGGACAGTTTGAAGTCTGAAATTCATAAAATAAATGCTGGTGTAGCCTAGGGCTCCGTTTTGTCTCCGACTCTCTTCCTTATATTCATAAACGATTTTTTGTCTAAAATTCTAATCCATTAAACTGTTCCGTTGACGACAGTACCTTCAGCTTCTTATATTCGTTTTTAGATTTACATTAAATTACATGATAAGCTCATTAAATTCTGATTTTAACAGCATTGTCTAATGTAGAATCAAAGACCGCGTAGAATTAAATGCTTCCAAAACTCAATGCTGTATTCTGTCGTTAAAACGAAACCCACCCCCCATGCCACTATCCAACTATCCATGAGTGGGACTTGCATTGAGGAAACAGAAGATCTTTCAGTACTCGGTATGTGTATGACAGATCACCTTTTGTGGAACGACCACATATTTGATGTTGCAAAAAATGATGCTTAGTGTTTAGGTTTGCTTCGGCGATGCAAGAAATTTGTCACCCCTTCTGATCTGGCCGTTATATATAAAGCCTTTATTCGTCCAAGACTCGAGTAAAATTCTCATGTTTGGGAAGTTGCTACAATGACCCACCTGAGTATTTTGGATAGGATACAGAGAATAGGTATGAAAATGATATGCAGGTGACAGAAATATAATGGAAGCATTTGCAACTCTCGAGCATTACCGCAATGTTTCATGTCTTTCGTTGTCTTACCAATATTTTCATAATAAGCAGTACTCTACTTAAATAGCTAGTTGCATTCCTTCCCAAAAATAATTCAAAGGTGATACTCGTACTTCTGAGAATGCACATCAGTTTACCCTTGAGTCCAGCTTTGGACGTACTGCCAAGTAAAGAGATTCTTTTTTTTTAAATATTGACCCACAAATGAATCCTCACTACGTAATCATAAAACGATGACTCGTCATAAGTACGACACAAACCGAGACCCATAAACCGCTGTGAGTAATGGATACCCAATGTCCAACAGACTGTATGTAAACAAATCCAATGTATTAATTGTTGGCATTGAGGGAGTCCCAAAAGAAAATACTGATAATCCATATGAGCATGGGCGAGTGTCGCTATAAGTGAAGTGTATCGTGAAATATGATGCGGCGGCACATTTGTGAAAAAACAATTAACTGGGTTACAATTTGGTTGGTAAATATTCTTCGAAATTCCAATTGGACTAATATATAGGAAGTACTAGCGGCCCAGTACGTGCTTCGCTACGTATAAAGTGAAATAATAAAAAAAAAATGAATTGCAACATCAAATTCATTTATTCAAACAAAAACATATTTTAATTGCTAGCTATTTTAAAATTTAATCCAAAACATTTGGATGAACAATATTTTTTGTTTTTCCATTTTGAGCATGAATAAACAAACAGCTGGGGGTACCGACTTTGGACAGGCAACATAAAGTTGGCCATGTGAAAAAAATTGATTCCTCCAAATTTACACTACAAAAGTGTTTGCCCTTGATCCTTGTTGATGTTGTAATTGTTTGAACTCAAATGGCATAACAGTTGGAATCATAGGGATACGTGGTATCAAACAAACTTCTCCCTTTGATTTAGCAGTTAAAATCGTAGCTTTAATCAAATTTGGCAATAACTTTTTCACTGCCAATCTGGTGCCATTACACAGTTTTGGGGGATTAATATTTCGCAATAATATAATCAAAGAACCAACTTTCAGATTCAAGCAATGCGGTGGCATACCAGCTAGTTCCAATGAATTTTAAAATTCAATTGGATAATTCATTGCCTCATCTTGATTCATAACACTGTTGATTACCACGTAAATGTTGCATTGTTCGATTAAATGCTTCTAGTGATTTTTTATTCGCCGTTGTACACTCATCCCATAAAATAATTGACGTTAATCGCAGAACTTTTGCCATAGCAGAATTTCTCGAAATATTGCAATGTGGAGTTTTAATCACCTGTACATTCAATGGCAATTTTAGTGCAGAGTGTGCAGTCCTACCACCTTCTAATAATGTAGCAGCAATTCCCGAAGATGCAAGTGCCAATACAATTTTCTGTTCCGATCGAATAGTTAGAATAGCTAAAATCAATGACATAACGAACGTTTTGCCTGTACCACCGGGCGCATCCAAGAAATATAATCCACCTGCATTATTGGAAACGGTTTGCATGATTGTGTCATATACGATGAAGTTCCGAAACATGTTGCAATTGCTCATTTCTGCGATGAAGTACAATATCACGGGATTGAAACTGATTACCAAGAATTACAATTGGAACCTCATCAATTGTCGATGTTCTATCAGCCCTTATTACGATTTTGTGATTATCAGATAACATACGATCGAAAGCAATTTTGAACAATTGAACTAATGCGTTATGCTGATGGAAAAACCTTTGTAGCTCAAGAATAATTTCTCGTCTTGTATTCGAGACAATTACACAACGTTGATCCAATTTACGATTTTCATCACCAATAAAATAAATTTGCTAAAATTGACGATCAGCGTCGGGGTATGGCAATAACGAACCAGCTTGATGATAAATCTGGCCCTAAATCTGTAACATGTATGCAATTTCAGGTAGATGTTGGATCAGAATTTTTAAAACTATCGAATACTTTATGATTCAGATTGATATAAACATGGGACAATCATGTTGAAGTATTTACCTTAAACGTTGGCATAATTATCTCTAATAATTTTAGTAGCACTAAAAGAAGTCATTTGAAATGCCTAATTGTGTTGTTGAATATGGATCAAAAAGTGATTCGACGTTTGAGATGCCCCAAAAATAAATGAATACAATGGTTCGGGTGGAGTTTCTATTGCTGGAAAGTTAGCGGCATCACAATGTGGACATATGTATTGCGTCCATCATTCCAATATATCCGTACATACTATAATCAATTTGACTGTTGTAATTAAAAGCAGCACGCATCATTTTAGCCAAAAGAGCAGCACGACGTATTCGTGATCGGCGTGCAAGGTTCAGTACAGGTACAGGGTCAACAGATCTATTTCGTGCATTACGTTCACTGCGATGCATTAGCTTGTGCACGTTCATCTGCAGTCTGTCATCGACTTAGTAATGCCACATCATTTGCATTACGCGTTCGCCGACCTATATTTGCTCGCCCGGGTTGTGGCATTATTCCTTCATAGAAAAAAGAATAAATCAAATTAAAAATATAAGTTTCAATTTGACAGCAAAATCCCCACTAACAAAAGGATCCGACATTTATTGAATTCATTTGTTACAAAAAATGAGATAAATGAAGAACCGCTCGACCACTTTTGTGCAAACTTCACATAAACCATGTACTAAATAGTCCAAACAAAGCCTTAACATTTGGTTTGGATAGGTGAGCCCGTTCTTGAGTTATAGACTTACAACGAAAAGTGCATTGATTTTTATATACGAGTATATAGATTACCAATTGGAAAATCGATTTTAAATATCAGTTGGTGGATATGTACTTGGATGATTTGCGTATGTATTGGAATAGGAAAGTATTTCGAAAACAGTATAAAAGGGCAGGAATATTTCAGTAATATCATAGAATAGATTTAAAGAACTATTAAGTTGGTCGCAGCCTAGCTCAAGACAGCTGGCCATTTTAATAAATAAAAGTAAAATATAGAAAATAAAAGCACAATAAATAATAAATTTAAACTATTGGTCTTGACTTATCAAAAGTCCGCGTACACGTAGACAAAAATCCTTGGTACAGTTATTTGAACTTTTACCATAACACTACTACAGTCCAGACAAACTTTAAGTGTTAGTCTATCAACGACAAAAATGGAAGTGAAAATTTCGTTAAATTACGTGAACAACATCGTCCTCGAGTTCGGAGGGAATCCCGATGAACTAAATAAATTTGTCACTTGCGGCAACATCCTATTTTCATATAAAAAAGACGACACACAACATTCCTTGTTTTTATACATAGTAAAAACAATATTACAAGGGGTAGCATTCGAGGTTACCCAATACAAAAATTTAAATACGTGGTTTGAAATTATAGCCGAATTAGAGGAACAATTTAAGGAACGTATTTCGCGCGCAAGCGCACAGACAGCTTATTTCAGCTCGACAAAGCCCAAAGGAAGATGTAAAGGACTTCGGCGATCGACTGACAAAACTATTACATAAGTTAGACAGGGCGACATACCAAGAACAAATGACCAAGCGGTAAGGGCTTACCTTATTGATGAAAACAAGCAGACAGCCTTACGTTCTTTTAAAGACGGGATTAAAAACCCTAACCTGAGATTGCTAATAAAAGCGTTCAACGCAATAGATCTGAAAGCACCCATTGAATATGGCATTGCTCAATCTTAGCGGATAGAGAATGAACAAGGTGAATATAGGAATCTTAGCACAAGATCCCGTTGCCAGAATTGTAACAAACTTGGACACACAGCAACATCGTGCTTTGCATCATCCAATCAAAATCGGCCTCTTATTTGTCAGACCTGCAACAAAACAGGTCATACTTCTTCCACATGTTACCGAAACACGAACTATCCTAACTTTAGACCCCAAATTAATAACGAACCAGCTCCTAAGTGCAACTATTGCCAAAAAGTGTACCATACCGAGAATAATTGTCGGTTACAGTTAGAACATTATTAAGTTAGACGAGGAAGTCTTGGTTCTCGAAGGAACAAAATTATTTTCTTAGCTTTAATGTAAAGCCGCTTATTTTTCCGAGCATCAAAATGCACGATATTAAAAGAGAGGAGTCGCCGTTAAGGTTTTAACTTAGACTGACTTTATTTTCAAAATTTTCTTCTATTTATACTTACAACTAGTTCTATACAAAATTAATTTTCATACCTAGATATTTTTAGCCTAGTTCTTTATTTATTTATTTTACTTATGGTTCTGACCTACAATATATTACCCCACATGAAGTAAGCATTAAATGTCCACTTGACATAATATACTTTCGGTTATATTTCCTCAAAGGCATTCCGAATGCTCAGTCAATGTGATTCATATATAATTGCAGTCATAAACAAAAATCAATATTCAATTGCATTCGGTGCATAGCGACCGACTATGACTATGTGTAACATGATCAGTTCAATGCACGATGGTATCGCTTGGTGACAACACAATCCAATGTAGGTCGATATGCGTCGAGTTCATGAATGTTTACATTTCATATATTATTGTTATTGTTTATATTTGATTATTGTTTTGTTTTGGTTTTAGGTGGTACACACAACACCCTCACCCTTTAAAAAAAATGATTTTTTTTTTTTTTTTTATATCTTTAAAATGGGAAAAAAAAATTATTTTGACAGTATGTTTTTAAATGATTTTTGGTAAAGAAAAGAATTTATAATTAAATACATATGTAGTTTCTTTTTATTTATTTCTGGCTCTTATTAAATTATTGTTATGTACTTCTTTATTTTCTTTTTCAGTTTTTATAATGCTATTTGGACCTTTTTGTTCAATTACTTTATAAGGACCTTTGAATGGTTTATCTAGTTTCTTTTTATTTTCTACTTTTATATAAACATAATCTCCTATTTCAAAGTTTGATTTATTTACATTAGATTGATTATTACATACTTCATTCTTAATTCGTTCTAAGTTGTCTTTAGCTTTATTATGTGCATATTGTAATTTTAATTTAAATTCATTTACATAATTATCAATGTTATAAATACTTTCTTTATTTTTAATGATCTGACAAGGTAAAGCACATATGTAATTTCCCGTATACTAATTCAAATGGTGTGTAATTGGTAGTACTGTGTGGTGTAGTATTGTATGTGTAGGTGTAATAAGGTAGTAATTCTTCCCAGTTGTCTTTTCCGTCTGTTGTCATTAAGTAGTCGCTTAGAACTCTATGATTTCTTTCTATTGAGCCTAAGGTTTCATGGTGATATGGTGTTGAGGTGGCTTTTTCTATTTTGAGTAGCTTACAGATATTTACTAATAGTTCATTTGTGAATTCTGTACCTTTATCTGTTTTCAATTTCCTAAAACAACCATATTTCAAAATAAATTTCTCTACAATAGTTTTTGCTACTGAAATAGCATCTTTCGTGACTAATGGAAACGCTTCAACAAATTTCGTTAATTCACATTGAATTGTAAGAATATATGTACCTATATCCATTTGATGGTCTCAATGGTCCTACTGTATCTACAGTTATCACCTCAAATGATGTGCTTGGTGTTTCTGTTCTTGTGAATCGTTCTTTAGTGTATTTACTTATTTTAACTTCATTACAAGTATTACAATTATTTATATATTTCCTAACCATCTTATTCATATTCTTCCATACATATTTCTGCTTAAGCTTCGCTATACATCTTCTAATACCTATATATCCTCCTAACTTGTCATCATGATATTCTTTTATTAAATCGTTCATCTCACTCGCATGCTCTATTCTTCTTGGTGGATTATATAATATAATGTCTAGACAATTTTCTTTCTTATTCTTTTGCAGTTCTGTAAATATTTTTTTAAATTTGTGCACTGATATTGTTTTAAATATGTCGTTATTCATTGCTAACGCTAGCTTTTCTATTTTCACACGCTTTGTATAGGATAACAATTTCTTCAAAATCAATTTTAACTCTGATTGAGAATTATTACTGTATCCAACATGTATTGTATCTTTAACTGCATATATTGTTTCTTTTGGTGGCCCCATTAAATTCTTTATATTTTCAAATTGCAATTTCTTAATATTTCTTGTGTCTGAGATAGATATGCATTCCCATATGTGGAGGTGTACAGTCTCCACTGGAGGCATAATTTCCGGATTTTCTTCTCTTTCACTAATATCTTCCTTATCTTTCAACTTCATTGCTCTTGTTAGGACATTTATATTGTTTACTGGTATCATTTCTTTTAATTCTTCTGAACTTAACTTTATTCTAGATAATGCATCAGCATTTGTATTCATCTTTCCTTGCTTAAAAATTATATCAAAATCGTAATCCATTAAATCTACTCTAATTCTAGTTAATTTAGATGAAGGATTTTTATGAGTAAAAAAAAAACTAATGGCCTGTGATCTGTATAAACAACAAATCTTCTACCGTATAAGTATGGTCTAAAGTGGTTTATTCCCCAGTGTATAGCTAGCAATTCTTTCTCTATTACTACTTTATTAAGCTCATGTTTGTTTAAAGATTTACTTGCATAGGCAATGGGTTTATCATTACCTACTTCTCCTTGAGATAAAATAGCTCCTAATGCATAATTTGATGCATCTGTTGTTAATATGAACGGTTTCGAAAAATCTGGATAATTTAGTATTGGAGGTGTCATTAATTTTGTTTTAAGGCTTTCAAAAGCATTTTGACAACTTTGTGTCCAGCTAAAGATTTGATCTTTCTTTAATAATTGATTCAAAGGTTTTGCAATTTCAGCGAAGTTCTTGATAAAACGTCGGTAATAGTTACAGAAAGCTACAAATCTTCGAACTTCATCTGCATTTTCTGGTTTTGGGTATTCTTTTATAACATTATATTTACTCGGGTCTGTTGTTACTCCTTGTGAAGTTATAAGATGTCCAAGATAAACTACTTCTGGTCGCAAAAAGTTACATTTATTTGGATTTAATTTCAGATTGTATTTACGTAACCCCTTAAAAACTTCTGTTAGGTTGTTATTATGTTCCTTAAGGTTTGAACCAAACACAATTATATCATCTACATATAAGAATGCGGATGCTTGCAAACCACTTAATGCAATTGATAACATCCTTTGAAAGCAATTTGTTGATATTTTTAATCCAAAAGGTAATCTTTTGAATTGAAATTGTCCCGAATCAGTTGAAAAAGCTGTTAGTGGTCTTAATCTTGGATTTAGTGGTATCTGATGAAATGAACTTGTCATATCCAAAGTTGAAAAATATTTAGCCTTTCCTAATTTATCAAGTACATCTTCTAGTCTGGTTAATGGAAATTTGTCATCAACTACTTTTTTATTCAGAGACCTAAAATCTACAACTAATCTCCACTTTTTTAATTCTCCTGTGCTTTTCTTTGGTACAATTAGCAATGGTGAGTTATATGGACTTGTTGATGGTTCAATGATATCCTCATCCAGTAATTTGTCAACCTGTTCCTCTATCTCATGTAAATTTGCATGTGGTAACCTGTAATTTTTTATATAAACTGGTGTTTTGTCTGTTAATGCTATTTTTTGCTCATAAAAGTTGTTTTTACTTAATTCTTCTCCTTCTAAATGAAATATATTTTGAAATTGCTTACATATCCTAAAAACGTCTTCTTTTGCATTATTATCTAAGTTATCTACTTTTATTTCATTTTGTATTCGTTTAAATCTATCTTCATCTTCTAAACTGTTTTTAAAATTTAGTACTTGATAGCTAGAGATTGGTTCTAATCCTAACGAAATTTGTTTTAAAGTGACCTCATTCTCTGTTGTATTAAGTATTTTTATATGCTTATTTCCTACTTTTGGAATAATTGCATTTGCTAGGAATATCCCTTTCTTAATTTCTTTTCCATATATCATACTATCTTCTTTTAAATCTATATTTATTAGTTGAATTACCTCTGTTCTTGGCGGTAATTTTATATTATCATAAATATCTCTTGTATTCATATTCATTGGCAATACTATATCTTCTCCATCTAGGGAAATTGTTAATGTGCACGTCTCATAATCAATTTTACAATTATACTTTATTAAAAAGTCTCTTCCTAGTATTCCATCAGTGGTTAAATTTATTTTATTATCAATTATACTAAATTTATGTTCAACTTCATTATCTTCGAACCATAAATTTAATTTTGTGATTCCTAAAGTTATTATAGATTCTTTTGCTATTCCATCTATCTGACAATTGTTATCATATTCTATGTTGTAATTACTACTGACTATGCTATTCTTAATTATTGAAATATCGGCTCCTGTATCTATTAGTAAATTTATTGGTTGATTTCTGCCTTTTATTTTTAATTTTATAAAATTTGTATCTTTGTTGGAATTTTTTATGAAAATTATCTTCTTCTGAATGTGTGCCCAGGGTTTTGTCGGCCGGGGACATACCCGTTTCCCTGAAAATTATTATTTTGCGTTCTGTTATGTCCTCTGTTGTTGTTCCTACCCCAGTTTTGGTTAAAATTTCGGTTGTTATTTTGGTGTGAATTGTTGTAGTTTGAAAAATTGCTAAAGTTTCTGTTGTAGTTATTTCTACCTCTCTGTGCCCTATTAAAATGCATTATTTGGTTTGATCGACCTGGGTCTATTTCTAATGCTATTTGTACAGCCTCTGCAAGTTTCATTGGTCTTGCAGCTATTACTAGCGATTTGTATGGTTCTGATAAACCATTTTTAAAAGCCGTCATTCCTATTTGATCATTTAATTTTACTATTACTTCTCTGTGCTCAAGCCCTTGCTCAGAGATCTGTAATTCGTTCAAAGAAGCTAGCAATGATTCTATATGTGATGCAAAGATTGGGATTGTTTGATTACCTTGATAACATTTTGCAATGTCGCTATGCAACCTTGACGCAGTTTTGTTGGATTTAAATACGGATTTTAAAATATTTTTAAAATCGTCCAATCCTCTTGGAGTTTTCTCAGTTTGGATTTTGTTTTTAACATTTTCTGAGAGTTTGGTGGCTAGAATAAATTTTATTAAAATTTCTCTTTGTGTGTCATCTTTTAGAGTACTATGATAAAATTCTATTAAACCTAAATAATTGTTTAAATCTTTATGATCACCTTGAAATTCAGGGATGACTTTAGTCGCAGTTACTAGGTCAAAATTCGCCATTTCGTTGTTGATTTCTTGTCCTTCTTCTTTAGATTTTAGAAATGTTTGTATTTGTTCTACTAAATTGTCAAATCTGTCTTTTAAGTTTTGTATGTCTTTCAGTTCTGCTATTTTTGTTATTTGTAGCCATAATTCGTCTATTTGTCTGTTTGTTTTTTGTATATAGTCTGTCGAATATCTTCTATTTGGTGCTTTTTTTAATTTCTCTAGTATTTCTCTTAATTTTACAAACTCCATATATGTACTAGTATTTAAAATGTTTTTATTTTTATTCTAACATAAAATTTAATTTAAAAGAAATTTATACATTTAATGTTTTGAGTGCATGTTTCCTTAAATAATTTTTGTAATAGGCATTTAATTTGCATAGAATTATGATTACTAAAAGAAAGAAATTTATGTATACTATTTTGTCGCCTAGAGTTGTTGTTGTTGTTGTTGATGATGTCGATGCTGCAGATGCTGCTGCTACGTTATTTATGATTTCCTCTTTTGACGTTTTGCCGCCCATCGTTTTTCAGATCTTTCAGCTTACCAATGATTGTTCGTTTCTGTTCTCCAGTGCTTATGTTGATTATCCTCTGAAGGTTTGCACACTTCCTCTGGAACTGTCTTTTGCGGCCTCCTCGTTTCTTCTTTTGTTTATTTTCTTGTTTACCTTCTTCTTTCTTTTTTTGACGTTTTCTATACTCCTCTATAGATAGTGGTTTCGGTCCAGCGGTTTTAGGAGTAGGGGTATACCTTGGGTACTCTATGGGTTCTACGGTCGTTGGACGGTATTCAGTGAGTTCTTCCCTTTTTCTAAAGATCTCGTTTATGTCGTCTAGCGTGGTCATTTATCTGACTTTTTTTTTTTTTTTTTTTTTTTAAGATAGCAAAAAATATATATATAAACGGTGATTTTTTAAGAGCTTGAGAACTTTTTTAAAAAAAAAAACGCATAAAATTTGCAAAATCTCATCGATTCT
This sequence comes from Chrysotoxum bicinctum, assembly GCA_911387755.1. Classification (NCBI taxonomy): domain Eukaryota; kingdom Metazoa; phylum Arthropoda; class Insecta; order Diptera; family Syrphidae; genus Chrysotoxum; species Chrysotoxum bicinctum. The sequence goes on along the minus strand of OU426987.1, from coordinate 137,648,967 downwards.
TTATTTGAAACGTTAGATTGGTCCATGACATTTACTTTTTGAAGATAATTTCATTTAAATGTTGACCGCGGCTGCGTCTTAGGTGGTCCATTCGGAAAGTCCAATTTTGGGTAACTTTTTCGAGCATTTCGGCCGGAATAGCCCGAATTTCTTCGGAAATGTTGTCTTCCAAAGCTGGAATAGTTGCTGGCTTATTTGTGTAGACTTAAGACTTGACGTAGCCCCACAAAAAATAGTCTAAAGGCGTCAAATCGCATGATCTTGGTGGCCAACTTACCGGTCCATTCCTTGAGATGAATTGTTCTCCGAAGTTTTCCCTCAAAATGGCCATAGAATCGCGAGCTGTGTGGCATGTAGCGCCATCTTGTTGAAACCACATGTCAACCAAGTTCAGTTCTTCCATTTTTGGCAACAAAAAGTTTGTTAGCATTGAACGATAGCGATCGCCATTCACCGTAACGTTGCTCCGAACGGCGACGAATCGACATTTCACGGTCTTCAGCAACACTCTCAGAAACAGACGCAATATTCTCTTCTGTACGCACTGTACGCATTCGTGTGGTTGGTTTAATGTCCAATAAAGTAAACTGAGTGCGAAACTTGGTCACAATCGCATTAATTGTTTGCTCACTTGGTCGATTATGTAGACCATAAATCGGACGTAAAGCGCGAAACACATTTCGAACCGAACACTGATTTTGGTAATAAAATTCAATGATTTGCAAGCGTTGCTCGTTAGTAAGTCTATTCATGATGAAATGTCAAAGCATACTGAGCATCTTTCTCTTTGACACCATGTCTGAAATCCCGCGCGATCTGTCAAATACTAATGCATGAAAATCCTAACCTCAAAAAAATCACCCGTTATAAATCGTGGTTTAGACTAGCAGGATCGCCATGTTAAGTTAGACGAGGAAGTCTTGGTTCTCGAAGGAACAAAATTATTTTCTTAGCTTTAATGTAAAGCCGCTTATTTTTCCGAGCATCAAAATGCACGATATTAAAAGAGAGGAGTCGCCGTTAAGGTTTTAACTTAGACTGACTTTATTTTCAAAATTTTCTTCTATTTATACTTACAACTAGTTCTATACAAAATTAATTTTCATACCTAGATATTCTTAGCCTAGTTCTTTATTTATTTATTTTACTTATGGTTCTGACCTACAATATATTACCGCACATGAAGTACCTTAAATGTCCACTTGACAAAATATACTTTCGGTTATATTTCCTCAAAGGCATTCCGAATGCTCAGTCAATGTGATGCATATTATATAATTGCAGTCATAAACAAAAATCAATATTCAATTGCATTCGGTGCATAGCGACCGACTATGACTATGTGTAACATGATCAGTTCAATGCACGATGGTATCGCTTGGTGACAACACAATCCAATGTAGGTCGATATGCGTCGAGTTCATGAATGTTTACATTTCATATATTATTGTTATTGTTTATATTTGATTATTGTTTTGTTTTGGTTTTAGGTGGTACACACAACAACATTCTAAAAATCTATCTAGACCACCTAGAAACGTTCCTACTTTCCACAATCCAAACCCATTTAAAGGAAGTTCACGAATTACGGCATTGTTGTTCAAATAAACATCAAGAAGATCTGGATAAAATTGGGTCGGAAAACGAATGCAGGGTGGAACAAGTCGGCACCTTCGCCCGAACGCAGAGAACTGCTGCCAACATACATCCTATTTCGACCCAATAAATATAAAAATAATTTTACGCTTATGTCCTGAATTTAAAGACCCAGTCATTCGTTTTAAATTACGCAGGACAAAACAAGAAAGTTCAACTTTTTTAATAGATACAGGCGCCGACATTTGCCTTCTAAAAGACAATAATTTGCTTTATACTCGTATTAAACCTAAACATTGTTGTGAAATTTTAACCATAGCTGGGGAATCTATCCAAACTATGGGTGAAATTACAGGAACATTTGAAATCGATGATCTTAAAATTAAAAGCAAATCATTCTTAGAACATCCATTCCAAGTGTTGTCACACAAAACTCATTTGGAATATGATGGAATTCTTGGGAACGATTTTCTCGATAGGTTTGAATGTAAGGTAAATTATGAAAAAAGACAATTAGAAGTAAAAGCCTCTGCAATAATACGCCAATGCGACAACAAATAATTTTGTATACCTCAAAGGAAAGAAAAGATAGCGAAATGTGAAGCTAATGAGAAGAAGGGAGACCGTAAAATATCTTACGATATACGGGTGAAAAAGGTCTCCAAAAAACTAAGTATGAGAAGGAAGAACTGAATTATTCTAAATCCCCAAATGTATCTTTATACACCGGAATGAATACTGACAAAACACCATGTGAATCTACTGACATTTCAGATAAAAAAGATTCATTAAAATTCAAACTCGACTGAAATCGTACAAAACCTTTCAACCCAATTTTCTCAAAAATCTCACATGGCTATCCGGAAAAAACCAAAAAAAAACAAATCTCTAGTTATGACAAGGCCAATATGAAAACAAAAAACGATATTATCTAATGTAAAGGATAAAACAAAACAATTAAAAGAAAAAGAAAACCCAGCAGAAAATAAGACTGAGGTAAATAAAAAATTTAATGAAGGAAAAGAAAAAATTATTTAAAGGCCAAGAACACAACAAATGATAGAGATACCATTTGGAGAAGAGGATTCAAATTATATTGTCACGCAAAAAGGTGAGGTAGCACCAGGAATTTACTTGCGCGAAACAATTACCCAAAAGAAAAATTGCAGAATAAAGGTACTTCTGACGAATATCTTAGATTCAAACCAAGAAGTAAATATCAAGCTTTCAGGATTTTAAAGGAAAAAGTCATTAACCCTCCTATCCTGACATACCCAGATTTTAATGAAGAATTTTTAATTACCACTGATGCCAGCGATATTGCGCCGTTTTGTCACAAGGTCCTTTTGGCAAAGACAAACCAATTTTCTTTGTAAGTCGTACTCTAAACGAGAGTAAAACAAAATACGCAACCTCTGAAAAGGAACTTCTTGCCGTAATTTACGCCCTGACACAATTTCGACCGTATGTTTATGGAAGAAAATTTACGATTGTTACTGATCACATTTCGTTACAATGGTTGATAGGACGAAAAGATCCTACGTCTAGACTTATGCGATGGAGAATCTTGTTAGAAGAATATGAATACAAGATTATCTACAAAAAAGAAAAATTAAACACTAATGCTGATAATTCAAGCCGCATTCAAGCCTGTGGCGAAACCAAAGTATTTGTGATAACTCGAAGTCAAAAATGGGCACAAGAAAGAGACGACCGACAAGAAGAGAGAAACAACACAGCATCCGTAAGTAATGGAATAATAAAAGAACCTCACTCAAGGTTTAAAATTATAGAAATGAAAGAATCCATATTTTTGAATAATAAAGTCACCTTTAAAGTAATTATATTGCCCTAGTAGAAACCGCAGAAGAAAAAATATTAAAACATCGTCTACCTGATTTCAAGAAACCCGATATATGTCAAGTCTGGATTCAGAAACTTCAACCGTCAAATGTCTTTTATTATACAGTTACATTACCTTTACCAATAAGAAGTGTTTCAGATCGAGAAAATACTAAGAATAGCCTGAAAGACATAATAAATGAATGCAATAAAAATAACTTATCATCAATAATTGCGTTGTCAGTATCCGTAAGTAATCAGCCTCAAAACGAGTTAAAAACATTAATACTTGAAGTTTTCAAACAAGCAAAATTCAAGACGTACCTCCATATTGATAGAAGTATACTAATAAAAAAACCAGAAGATATATCAAAAATTCTACATGAAAACCACGAGCCACCATTTGGCGGACAAAAAGGAGTAACAAGACAAAAATATATGGAAAAAAAATATTGGAGAGTGACACTGGTATACTTTGCCACATAGGAGAAACCAAGGGACTTCACGGAGTTGGCTTTTT